>OU342737.1:837739-1260239 GCA_910589765.1 Avena atlantica
TTATGCCCAAAAACTAATATTTTTTTTGATTTATGGATATTTTCATGAGTAATTGCCCATTGTTATGGGGTTCCTAGGCGATTTTGAACGATAGTAAGGCCCGATTGATGTTTGAGGGCATGACCAAGAACTCGTTGTTTTCATGTTTTATGTCGTTTTCATCAGCTATTAGCCATAGTTTTTTGTGTTTCCGGGGGCGATTTAACTGTTTGAGAGGTATGACCAAAAAATCGCCGTTTTTCCGTTTTTTATGACCGTTTCATGAGCAATGGCCCATAGTTTGTGGGTTTACAGGATGATTTAACGTGTTTGCGAGGTATGACGAAAAACTCGTGGTTTTTTTGTTTTATAAGTGTTTCATGAGCTATTGCCCACTGTTTTGGGGTTCCAGGACGATTTAAATGCTTGAGAGTCATGCCCAAAACTCATATTTTTTTGGCGTTTTATGGACATTTTCATGAGTTACTCCCCATAGTTTTAGGGTTCCATGGAGATTTAGAACGATAGTAAGGCCCGATGAGTGTTTGAGGGCATGACCAAGAACTCGTCGTTTCATCAGCTATTACCCACAGTTTTTGGGTTCCAGGACGATTTATCTGGTTGAGAGGTATGAGCAAACAATTCATCGTTTTTTTGCGTTGTATGGCCGTTTTCATGAGCTATTGACCATAATTTTGGGGTTCTAGGGGCGATTTACACATGATTCAGAGTTATGACCAAAAACTCGTATTTTTGCGTTTTATGCCCATTTTCATGAGTTTTTGCCTACAGTTTTTGGGTTCCAGAGCGATTTACAACAACCGTAAGGCCCGATACATTTTTCGGAGCATCACCAAGAACTACTCGTTCTCGTTTTTTTTTTTGGGCCGTTTTCATGAGTTATTGCCCATTTTTGGGGTTCCAGGGGGCTTTGCATGGCTAGCAAGACCCGATACATGTTTGACAGATATCACCAAAAACTAGTCATTTTCGCGTTTTATGACCGTTTCATGAGCTATGGCCCATAGCTTGGGGTTCCAGGGCGATTTACATGTTTTGAGAGGTATGAAGAAAAATTCGTTGTTTTGTGCGTTTTATGGCCGTTTTCATGAGATATTGCCCATAGTTTTGGGCTTCCATACCGATTTAAATGTTTTCAGAGTTATGCCCAAAACTCATCTTTCTTTTTGCATTTTATGGATGTTTCCATTAGTTATTCCCATAGTTTTGGGGTTCTAGGGCGATTTACAACGACAGTAATAAACGATACATGTTTGACGGCATGACCAAAAACTCGTAGTTTCTGTTTTAATGGCCGTTTTCATGATTTAATCTCCATAATATTGGTGTTACAGGGGATATGCATGACCCGTAAGACCGAATACATCTTTGAGAATTATGACCAAAAACTCATCGGTTTCACGTCTTATGGCTGTTTTCATTATTAGTTATTGCCCATAGTTTTGGGGTTCTAGGGCGATTTACAATGATCTTAATAAACGATACATGTTTGACAGCATCACCAAAAAATCACCATTTTCGTGTTTTATGGACGTTTTCATGAGCTATTGCCGACAGTTTTGGGGGTTCCAGGACGTTTTACATGTTTGAGAGGTATCACCAAAAATCGTCGTTTTTTTTTGCGTTTTATATGGCCGTTTTCATGAGCCATTGCCCATAGCTTGAGGGGTTCTAGAGCGATTTACATGTTTGAGAGGTAGGACGAAAATCTCGTTTTTTTTTTGTGTTTAATGGCCGTTTTCATTAGAGCCCACCACGTTTTAGGGTTCCAGGCCGATTTAATGTTTGAGAGTTATGCCCAAAACTAATATTTTTTTTGATTTATGCATTGTTTCATGAGTAATTGCCCATTGTTATGGGGTTCCTAGGCGATTTTGAACGATAGTAAGGCCCGATTGATGTTTGAGGGCATGACCAAGAACTCGTTGTTTTCATGTTTTATGGTCGTTTTCATCAGCTATTAGCCATAGTTTTTGGGTTCCGGGCCGATTTAACTGTTTGAGAGGTATGACCAAAAAATCGTCGTTTTCCGTTTTATGACCGTTTCATGAGCAATGGCCCATAGTTTTGGGTTACAGGATGATTTACGTGTTTGCGAGGTATGACGAAAAAGTCGTGGTTTTTTCGTTTTATGTTTGTTTTCATGAGCTATTGCCCACTGTTTTGGGGTTCCAGGACGATTTAAATGCTTGAGAGTCATGCCCAAAACTCAAATTTTTTGCGTTTTATGGACATTTTCATGAGTTACTCCCCATAGTTTTAGGTTTCCAGGGAGATTTAGAATGATAGTAAGGCCCGATAGATGTTTGAGGGCATGACCAAGAACTCGTCGTTTCATCAGCTATTACCCACAGTTTTGGGGTTCCAGGACGATTTATCTGGTTGAGAGGTATGAGAAAACAATTCATCGTTTTTGCGTTGTATGGCCGTTTTCATGAGCTATTGACCATAATTTTGGGGTTCTAGGGCTATTTACATGATTCAGAGTTATGACCAAAAACTCGTATTTTTTTTTTCGTTTTATGCCCATTTTCATGAGTTTTTGCCTACAGTTTTGGGTTCCAGAGCGATTTACAACAACCGAAAGGCCCGATAACATTTTTCGGAGCATCACCAAGAACTACTCGTTCTCTTTTTGTTTTTTTTGGCCGTTTTCATGAGTTATTGCCCATATTTTGGGGTTCCAAGGGGCTTTGCATGGCTAGCAAGACCCGATACATGTTTGACAGATATCACCAAAAACTAGTCATTTTCGCGTTTAGTGACCGTTTCATGAGCTATGGCCCATAGCTTTGGGGTTCCAGGGCGATTTACATGTTTGAGAGGTATGAAGAAAAATTCGTTGTTTGTGCGTTTTGGGCCGTTTTCATGAGATATTGCCCATAGTTTTGGGTTTCCATACCGATTTAAATGTTTCAGAGTTATGCCCAAAACTCATCTTTCTTTGCATTTGATGGACGTTTCCATTAGTTATTCCCCATAGTTTTGGGGTTCTAGGGCGATTTACAACGACAGTAATAAATGATACATGTTTGACGGCATGACCAAAAACTCGTAGTTTTCTATTTTATGGCCGTTTTCATGATTTAATCTCCATAATATTCGTGTTACAGGGGGATATGCATGACCCGTAAGACCGAATACATCTTTGAGAATTATGACCAAAAACTCATCGGTTTCACGTCTTATGGCTGTTTTCATTAGTTATTGCCCATAGTTTTGGGGTTTCTAGGGCGATTTACAATGATCTAATAAACGATACATGTTTGACAGCATCACCAAAAAATCACCATTTTCGTGTTTTATGGACGTTTTCATGAGCTATTGCCGACAGTTTTGGGGTTCCAGGACGTTTTACATGTTTGAGAGGTATCACCAAAAATCCGTCGTTTTTGCGTTTTATGGCCGTTTTCATGAGCCATTGCCCATAGCTTGAGGGTTCTAGATCGATTTACATGTTTGAGAGGTATGGACGAAAATCTCGTTGTTTTTTTGTGTTCTATGGCCGTTTTCATTAGCTATTGCCCACGTTTTAGGGTTCCAGGCCGATTTTAATGTTTGAGAGTTATGCCCAAAAACTAATATTTTTTGATTTATGTATGTTTTCATGAGTAATTGCCCATTGTTATGGGGTTCCTAGGCGATTTTGAATGATAGTAAGGCCCGATTGATGTTTGAGGGCATGACCAAGAACTCGTTGTTTTCATGTTTTATGGTCGTTTTCATCAGCTATTAGCCATAGTTTTGTGTTCCGGGGCGATTTAACTGTTTGAGAGGTATGACCAAAAAATCGCCGTTTTCCGTTTTATGACCGTTTCATGAGCATGGCCCATAGTTTTGGGTTTACAGGATGATTTACGTGTTTGCGAGGTATGACGAAAAAGTCGTGGTTTTTTTGTTTTATAATTGTTTTCATGAGCTATTGCCCACTGTTTTGGGGTTCCAGGACGATTTAAATGCTTGAGAGTCATGCCCAAAACTCATATTTTTTGCGTTTTATGGACATTTTCATGAGTTACTCCCCCATAGTTTTAGGGTTCCATGGAGATTTAGAACGATAGTAAGGCCCGATAGATGTTTGAGGGCATGACCAAGAACTCGTCGTTTCATCAGCTATTACCCACAGTTTTGGGTTCCAGGACGATTTATCTGGTTGAGAGGTATGAGCAAACAATTCATCGTTTTTTGCGTTGTATGGCCGTTTTCATGAGCTATTGACCATAATTTTGGGGTTCTAGGCGATTTACATGATTCAAGAGTTATGACCAAAACTCGTAATTTTTGCATTTTATGCCCATTTTCATGAGTTTTTGCCTACAGTTTTGGGTTCCAGAGCGATTTACAACAACCGTAAGGCCCGATACATTTTTCGGAGCATCACCAAGAACTACTCGTTCTCGTTTTTTTGGCCGTTTTCATGAGTTATTGCCCATATTTTGGGGTTCCAGGGGGCTTTGCATGGCTAGCAAGACCCGATACATGTTTGACAGATATCACCAAAAACTAGTCATTTTCGTGTTTTATGACCGTTTCATGAGCTATGGCCCATAGCTTTGGGTTTCCGGGCGATTTACATGTTTGAGAGGTATGAAGAAAAATTCGTTGTTTGTGCGTTTTATGGCCGTTTTCATGAGATATTGCCCATAGTTTTGGGCTTCCATACCGATTTAAATGTTTCAGAGTTATGCCCAAAACTCATCTTTCTTTCCATTTTATGGATGTTTCCATTAGTTATTCCCCATAGTTTTGGGGTTCTAGGGCGATTTACAACGACAGTAATAAACGATACATGTTTGACGGCATGACCAAAAACTCGTAGTTTTCTGTTTTATGGCCGTTTTCATGATTTAATCTCCATAATATTGGTGTTACAGGGGGATATGCATGACCCGTAAGACCGAATACATCTTTGGGAATTATGACCAAAAACTCATCGGTTTCACGTCTTATGGCTGTTTTCATTAGTTATTGCCCATAGTTTTGGGGTTCTAGGGCGATTTACAATGATCTTAATAAACGATACATGTTTGACAGCATCACCAAAAAATCACCATTTTCGTGTTTTATGGACGTTTTCATGAGCTATTGCCGACAGTTTTGGGGTTCCAGGACGTTTTACATGTTTGAGAGGTATCACCAAAAATTCGTCGTTTTTTGCGTTTTATGGCCGTTTTCATGAGCCATTGCCCATAGCTTGAGGGTTCTAGAGCGATTTACATGTTTGAGAGGTATGACGAAAATCTCGTTGTTTTTTGTGTTTATGGCCGTTTTCATTAGAGCCCACCACGTTTTAGGGTTCCAGGCCGATTTTAATGTTTGAGAGTTATGCCCAAAAACTAATATTTTTTTTGATTTATGCATGTTTTCATGAGTAATTGCCCATTGTTATGGGGTTCCTAGGCGATTTTGAACGATAGTAAGGCCCGATTGATGTTTGAGGGCATGACCAAGAACTCGTTGTTTTCATGTTTTATGGTCGTTTTCATCAGCTATTAGCCATAGTTTTTGGGTTCCGGGCCGATTTAACTGTTTGAGAGGTATGACCAAAAAATCGTCGTTTTCCGTTTTATGACCGTTTCATGAGCAATGGCCCATAGTTTTGGGTTTACAGGATGATTTACGTGTTTGCGAGGTATGACGAAAAAGTCGTGGTTTTTTCGTTTTATGTTTGTTTTCATGAGCTATTGCCCACTGTTTTGGGGTTCCAGGACGATTTAAATGCTTGAGAGTCATGCCCAAAACTCAAATTTTTTGCGTTTTATGGACATTTTCATGAGTTACTCCCCATAGTTTTAGGTTTCCAGGGAGATTTAGAATGATAGTAAGGCCCGATAGATGTTTGAGGGCATGACCAAGAACTCGTCGTTTCATCAGCTATTACCCACAGTTTTGGGGTTCCAGGACGATTTATCTGGTTGAGAGGTATGAGAAAACAATTCATCGTTTTTGCGTTGTATGGCCGTTTTCATGAGCTATTGACCATAATTTTGGGGTTCTAGGGCTATTTACATGATTCAGAGTTATGACCAAAAACTCGTATTTTTTGCGTTTTATGCCCATTTTCATGAGTTTTTGCCTAAAGTTTTGGGTTCCAGAGCGATTTACAACAACCGAAAGGCCCGATACATTTTTCGGAGCATCACCAAGAACTACTCGTTCTCGTTTTTTTGGCCGTTTTCATGAGTTATTGCCCATATTTTGGGGTTCCAGGGGGCTTTGCATGGCTAGCAAGACCGATACATGTTTGACAGATATCACCAAAACTAGTCATTTTCGCGTTTTATGACCGTTTCATGAGCTATGGCCCATAGCTTTGGGGTTCCAGGGCGATTTACATGTTTGAGAGGTATGAAGAAAAATTCGTTGTTTGTGCGTTTTATGGCCGTTTTCATGAGATATTGCCCATAGTTTTGGGTTCCATACCGATTTAAATGTTTCAGAGTTATGCCCAAAACTCATCTTTTTTTGCATTTATGGACGTTTCCATTAGTTATTCCCCATAGTTTTGGGGTTCTAGGGCGATTTACAACGACAGTAATAAACGATACATGTTTGACGGCATGACCAAAAACTCGTAGTTTTCTGTTTTATGGCCGTTTTCATGATTTAATCTCCATAATATTGGTGTTACAGGGGATATGCATGACCCGTAAGACCGAATACATCTTTGAGAATTATGACCAAAAACTCATCGGTTTCACGTCTTATGGCTGTTTTCATTAGTTATTGCCCATAGTTTTGGGGTTCTAGGGCGATTTACAATGATCTTAATAAACGATACATGTTTGACAGCATCACCAAAAAATCACCATTTTCGTGTTTTATGGACGTTTTCATGAGCTATTGCCGACAGTTTTGGGGTTCCAGGACGTTTTACATGTTTGAGAGGTATCACCAAAAACCGTCGTTTTTTGCGTTTTATGGCCGTTTTCATGAGCCATTGCCCATAGCTTGAGGGTTCTAGAGCGATTTACATGTTTGAGAGGTATGACGAAAATCTCGTTGTTTTTTGTGTTTTATGGCCGTTTTCATTAGCTATTGCCCACGGTTTTAGGGTTCCAGGCCGATTTTAATGTTTGAGAGTTATGCCAAAAACTAATATTTTTTTTTGATTTATGGATATTTTCATGAGTAATTGCCCATTGTTATGGGGTTCCTAGGCGATTTTGAATGATAGTAAGGCCCGATTGATGTTTGAGGGCATGACCAAGAACTCGTTGTTTTCATGTTTTATGGTCGTTTTCATCAGCTATTAGCCATAGTTTTTGTGTTCCGGGGCGATTTAACTGTTTGAGAGGTATGACCAAAAAATCGCCGTTTTCCGTTTTATGACCTTTTCATGAGCTATGGCCCATAGTTTTGGGTTTACAGGATGATTTACGTGTTTGCGAGGTATGACGAAAAACTCGTGGTTTTTGTTTTATGTTTGTTTTCATGAGCTATTGCCCACTGTTTTGGGTTCCAGGACGATTTAAATGCTTGAGAGTCATGCCTAGAACTCATATTTTTTGCGTTTTATGGACATTTTCTTGAGTTACTCCCCATAGTTTTAGGGTTCCATGGAGATTTAGAACGATAGTAAGGCCCGATAGATGTTTTAGGGCATGACCAAGAACTCGTCGTTTCATCAGCTATTACCCACAGTTTTGGGGTTCCAGGACGATTTATCTGGTTTAGAGGTATGAGCAAACAATTCATCATGTTTTTGCGTTGTATGGCCGTTTTCATGAGCTATTGACCATAATTTTGGGGTTCTAGGGAGATTTACATGATTCAGAGTTATGACCAAAAACTCGTATTTTTTGCGTTTTATGCCCATTTTCATGAGTTTTTGCCTACAGTTTGGGGTTCCAGAGCGATTTTCAACAACCGTAAGGCCCGATACATTTTTCGGAGCATCACCAAGAACTACTCGTTCTCGTTTTTTGGCTGTTTTCATGAGTTATTGCCCATATTTTGGGGTTCCAGGGGGCTTTGCATGGCTAGCAAGACCCGATACATGTTTGACAGATATCACCAAAAACTAGTCATTTTCGCGTTTTATGACCGTTTCATGTGCTATGGCCCATAGCTTTGGGGTTCCAGGGCGATTTACATGTTTGAGAGGTATGAAGAAAAATTCGTTGTTTGTGCGTTTTACGGCCGTTTTCATGAGATATTGCCCATTGTTTTGGGCTTCCATACCGATTTAAATGTTTCAGAGTTATGCCCAAAACTCATCTTTTTTTGCATTTTATGCATGTTTCCATTAGTTATTCCCCATAGTTTTGGGGTTCTAGGGCGATTTACAACGACAGTAATAAACGATACATGTTTGACGGCATGACCAAAAACTCGTAGTTTTCTGTTTTATGGCCGTTTTCATGATTAATCTCCATAATATTGGTGTTACAGGGGGATATGCATGACCCGTAACACCGAAATCTTTGAGAATTATGACCAAAAACTCATCGGTTTCACGTCTTATGGCTGTTTTCATTAGTTATTGCCCATAGTTTTGGGGGTTCTAGGGCGATTTACAATGATCTTAATAAACGATACATGTTTGACAACATCACCAAAAAATCACCATTTTCGTGTTTTATGGACGTTTTCATGAGCTATTGCCGACAGTTTTGGGGTTCCAGGACGTTTTACATGTTTGAGAGGTATCACCAAAAATTCGTCGTTTTTTGCGTTTTATGGCCGTTTTCATGAGCCATTGCCCATAGCTTGAGAGTTCTAGAGCGATTTACATGTTTGAGAGGTATGACGAAAATCTCGTTGTTTTTTGTGTTTTATGGCCGTTTTCATTAGAGCCCACGGTTTTAGGGTTCCAGGCCGATTTTAATATTTGAGAGTTATGCCCAAAAACTAATATTTTTTTTGATTTATGGATGTTTTCATGTGTAATTGCCCATTGTTATGGGGTTCCTAGGCGATTTTGAACGATAGTAAGGCCCGATTGATGTTTGAGGGCATGACCAAGAACTCGTTGTTTTCATGTTTTATGGTCGTTTTCATCAGCTATTAGCCATATTTTTTGGGTTCCGGGGCGATTTAACTGTTTGAGAGGTATGACCAAAAAATCGTCGTTTTCTGTTTTATGACCGTTTCATGAGCTATGGCCCATAGTTTTGGGTTTACAGGATGATTTACGTGTTTGCGAGGTATGAAGAAAAACTCGTGGTTTTTTTGTTTTATGTTTGTTTTCATGAGCTATTGTCCACTGTTTTGCGGTTCCAGGACGATTTAAATGCTCGAGAGTCATCCCAAAACTCATATTTTTGGCGTTTTATGGACATTTTCATGAGTTACTCTCCATAGTTTTCGGTTCTAGGGAGATTTAGAACGATAGTAAGGCCCGATAGATGTTTAAGGGCATGACCAAGAACTCGTCGTTTCATCAGCTATTACCCACAGTTTTGGGGTTCCAGGACGATTTATCTGGTTGAGAGGTATGAGCAAACAATTCATCGTTTTTGCGTTGTATGGCCGTTTTCATGAGCTATTGACCATAATTTTGGGGTTCTAGGGCGATTTACATGTTTCAGAGATATGACCAAAAACTCTTTTTTTTTGTGTTTTATGCCCATTTTCATGAGGTTTTGCCTACAGTTTGGGGTTCCAGAGCGATTTACAACAACCGTAAGGCCCGATACATTTTTCGGAGCATCACCAAGAACTACTCATTCTCGTTTTTTTGGCCGTTTTCATGAGTTATTGCCCATATTTTGGGGTTCAAGGGGGCTTTGCATCGCTAGCAAGACCCGATACATGTTTGACAGATATCACCAAAAACTAGTCATTTTCGCGTTTTATGACCGTTTCATGGGCTATGGCCCATAGCTTTGGGGTTCCAGGGCGATTTACATGTTTGAGAGGTATGAAGAAAAATTCGTTGTTTGTGCGTTTTATGGCCGTTTTCATGAGATATTGCCCATAGTTTTGGGCTTCCATACCGATTTAAATGTTTTAGAGTTATGCCCAAAACTCATCTTTTTTTGCATTTTCTGGACGTTTCCATTAGTTATTCCCCATAGTTTTGGGGTTCTAGGGCGATTTACAACGACAGTAATAAACGATACATGTTTGACGGCATGACCAAAAACTCGTAGTTTTCTGTTTTATGGCCGTTTTCATGATTTAATCTCCATAATATTGGTGTTACAGGGGGATATGCATGACCCGTAAGACCGAATACATCTTTGAGAATTATGACCAAAAACTCATCGGTTTCACGTCTTATGGCTGTTTTCATTAGTTATTGCCCATAGTTTTGGGGTTCTAGGGAGATTTACAATGATCTTAATAAACGATACATGTTTGACAGCATCACCAAAAAATCACCATTTTCGTGTTTTATGGACGTTTTCATGAGCTATTGCCGACAGTTTTGGGGTTCCAGGACGTTTTACATGTTTGAGAGGTATCACCAAAAATCCGTCGTTTTTGCATTTTATGGCCGTTTTCATGAGCCATTGCCCATAGCTTGAGGGTTCTAGATCGATTTACATGTTGGAGAGGTATGACGAAAATCTCGTTGTTTTTTGCGTTCTATGGCCGTTTTCATTAGCTATTGCCCACGGTTTTAGGGTTCCAGGCCGATTTTAATGTTTGAGAGTTATGCCCAAAAACTAATATTTTTTTTGATTTATGTATGTTTTCATGAGTAATTGCCCATTGTTATGGGGTTCCTAGGCGATTTTGAACGATAGTAAGGCCCGATTGATGTTTGAGGGCATGACCAAGAACTCGTTGTTTTCATGTTTTATGGTCGTTTTCATCAGCTATTAGCCATAGTTTTTGTGTTCCGGGGCGATTTAACTGTTTGAGAGGTATGACCAAAAAATCGCCGTTTTCCGTTTTATGACCTTTTCATGAGCTATGGCCCATAGTTTTGGGTTTACAGGATGATTTACGTGTTTGCGAGGTATGACGAAAAACTCGTGGTTTTTTTGTTTTATGTTTGTTTTCATGAGCTATTGCCCACTCTTTTGGGGTTCCAGGACGATTTAAATGCTTGAGAGTCATGCCCAGAACTCATATTTTTTGCGTTTTATGGACATTTTCTTGAGTTACTCCCCATAGTTTAAGGGTTCCATGGATATTTAGAACGATAGTAAGGCCCGATAGATGTTTTAGGGCATGACCAAGAACTCGTCGTTTCATCAGCTATTACCCACAGTTTTGGGGTTCCAGGACGATTTATCTGGTTGAGAGGTATGAGCAAACAATTCATCGTTTTTGCGTTGTATGGCCGTTTTCATGAGCTATTGACCATAATTTTGGGGTTCTAGGGAGATTTACATGATTCAGAGTTATGACCAAAAACTCGTATTTTTTGCGTTTTATGCCCATTTTCATGAGTTTTTGCCTACAGTTTGGGGTTCCAGAGCGATTTACAACAACCATAAGGCCCGATACATTTTTCGGAGCATCACCAAGAACTACTCGTTCTCGTTTTTTTGGCCGTTTTCATGAGTTATTGCCCATATTTTGGGGTTCCAGGGGGCTTTGCATGGCTAGCAAGACCCGATACATGTTTGACAGATATCACCAAAAACTAGTCATTTTCGCGTTTTATGACCGTTTCATGAGCTATGGCCCATAGCTTTGGGCTTCCAGGGCGATTTACATGTTTGAGAGGTATGAAGAAAAATTCGTTGTTTGTGCGTTTTATGGCCGTTTTCATGAGATATTGCCCATAGTTTTGGGCTTCCATACCGATTTAAATGTTTCAGAGTTATGCCCAAAACTCATCTTTTTTTGCATTTTATGCATGTTTCCATTAGTTATTCCCCATAGTTTTGGGGTTCTAGGGCGATTTACAGCGACAGTAATAAACGATACATGTTTGACGGCATGACCAAAAAATCGTTGTTTTCTGTTTTATGGCCGTTTTCATGATTAAATCTCCATAATATTGGTGTTATAGGGGGATATGCATGACCCGTAACACCGAATACATCTTTGAGAATTATGACCAAAAACTCATCGGTTTCACGTCTTATGGCTGTTTTCATTAGTTATTGCCCATAGTTTTGGGGGTTCTAGGGCGATTTACAATGATCTTAATAAACGATACATGTTTGACAGCATCACCAAAAAATCACCATTTTCGTGTTTTATGGACGTTTTCATGAGCTATTGCCGACAGTTTTGGGGTTCCAGGACGTTTTACATGTTCGAGAGGTATCACCAAAAATTAGTCGTTTTTGCGTTTTATGGCCGTTTTCATGAGCCATTGCCCATAGCTTGAGAGTTCTAGAGCGATTTACATGTTTGAGAGGTATGACGAAAATCTCGTTGTTTTTTGTGTTTTATGGCCGTTTTCTTTAGAGCCCACGGTTTTAGGGTTCCAGGCCGATTTTAATATTTGAGAGTTATGCCCAAAAACTAATATTTTTTTGATTTATGGATGTTTTCATGAGTAATTGCCCATTGTTATGGGGTTCCTAGGCGATTTTGAACGATAGTAAGGCCCGATTGATGTTTGAGGGCATGACCAAGAACTCGTTGTTTTCATGTTTTATGGTCGTTTTCATCAGCTATTAGCCATATTTTTTGGGTTCCGGGGCGATTTAACTGTTTGAGAGGTATGACCAAAAAATCGTCGTTTTCTGTTTTATGACCATTTCATGAGCTATGGCCCATAGTTTTGGGTTTACAGGATGATTTACGTGTTTGCGAGGTATGAAGAAAAACTCGTGGTTTTTTTGTTTTATGTTTGTTTTCATGAGCTATTGTCCACTGTTTTGGGGTTCCAGGACGATTTAAATGCTCGAGAGTCATCCCAAAACTCATATTTTTGGCGGTTTATGGACATTTTCATGAGTTACTCCCCATAGTTTTCGGGTTCTAGGGAGATTTAGAATGATAGTAAGGCCCGATAGATGTTTAAGGGCATGACCAAGAACTCGTCGTTTCATCAGCTATTACCCACAGTTTTGGGGTTCCAGGACGATTTATCTGGTTGAGAGGTATGAGCAAACAATTCATCGTTTTTGCGTTGTATGGCCGTTTTCATGAGCTATTGACCATAATTTTGGGGTTCTAGGGCGATTTACATGTTTCAGAGTTATGACCAAAAACTCGTATTTTTTGCGTTTATGCCCATTTTCATGAGTTTTTGCCTACAGTTTGGGGTTCCAGAGCGATTTACAACAACCGTCGGGCCCGATACATTTTTCGGAGCATCACCAAGAACTACTCGTTCTCGTTTTTTTGGCCGTTTTCATGAGTTATTGCCCATATTTTGGGGTTCCAGGGGGCTTTGCATCGCTAGCAAGACCCGATACATGTTTGACAGATATCACCAAAAACTAGTCATTTTCGCGTTTTATGACCGTTTCATGGGCTATGGCCCATAACTTTGGGGTTCCAGGGCGATTTACATTTTTGAGAGGTATGAAGAAAAATTCGTTGTTTGTGCGTTTTATGGCCGTTTTCATGAGATATTGCCCATAGTTTTGGGCTTCCATACCGATTTAAATGTTTTAGAGTTATGCCCAAAACTCATCTTTTTTTGCATTTTATGGACGTTTCCATTAGTTATTCCCCATAGTTTTGGGGTTCTAGGGCGATTTACAACGACAGTAATAAACGATACATGTTTGACGGCATGACCAAAAACTCGTAGTTTTCTGTTTTATGGCCGTTTTCATGATTTAATCTCCATAATATTGGTGTTACAGGGGGATATGCATGACCCGTAAGACCGAATACATCTTTGAGAATTATGACCAAAAACTCATCGGTTTCACGTCTTATGGCTGTTTTCATTAGTTATTGCCCATAGTTTTGGGGTTCTAGTGCGATTTACAATGATCTTAATAAACGATACATGTTTGACAGCATCACCAAAAAATCACCATTTTCGTGTTTTATGGACGTTTTCATGAGCTATTGCCGACAGTTTTGGGGTTCCAGGACGTTTTACATGTTTGAGAGGTATCACCCAAAATTCGTCGTTTTTGCGTTTTATGGCCGTTTTCATGAGCCATTGCCCATAGCTTGAGGGTTCTAGAGCGATTTACATGTTTGAGAGGTATGACGAAAATTTCGTTGTTTTTTGTGTTTTATGGCCGTTTTCATTAGAGCCCACGGTTTTAGGGTTCCGGGCCGATTTTAATGTTTGAGAGTTATGCCCAAAAACTAATATTTTTTTTGATTTATGGATGTTTTCATGAGTAATTGCCCATTGTTATGGGGTAACTAGGCGATTTTGAACGATAGTAAGGCCCGATTGATGTTTGAGGGCATGACCAAGAACTCGTTGTTTTCATGTTTTATGGTCGTTTTCATCAGCTATTAGCCATAGTTTTTGGGTTCTGGGGCGATTTAACTGTTTGAGAGGTATGACCAAAAAATTGTCGTTTTCCGTTTTATGACCGTTTCATGAGCTATGGCCCATAGTTTTGGGTTTACAGGATGATTTACGTGTTTGCGAGGTATGAAGAAAAACTCGTGGTTTTTTCGTTTTATGTTTGTTTTCATGAGCTATTGCCCACTGTTTTGGGGTTCCAGGACGATTTAAATGCTCGAGAGTCATGCCCAAAACTCATATTTTTTGCGTTTTATGGACATTTTCATGAGTTACTCCCCATAGTTTTCGGGTTCCAGGGAGATTTAGAACGATAGTAAGGCCCGATAGATGTTTGAGGGCATGACAAAGAACTCGTCGTTTCATCAGCTATTACCCACAGTTTTGGGGTTCCAGGACGATTTATCTGGTTGAGAGGTATGAGCAAACAATTCATCGTTTTTGCGTTGTATGGCCGTTTTCATGAGCTATTGACCATAATTTTGGGGTTCTAGGGCGATTTACATGTTTCAGAGTTATGACCAAAAACTCGTATTTTTTGCGTTTATGCCCATTTTCATGAGTTTTTGCCTACAGTTTGGGGTTCTAGAGCGATTTACAACAACCGTAAGGCCCGATACATTTTTCGGAGCATCACCAAGAACTACTCGTTCTCGTTTTTTTGGCCGTTTTCATGAGTTATTGCCCATATTTTGGGGTTCCAGGGGGCTTTGCATCGCTAGCAAGACCCGATACATGTTTGACAGATATCACCAAAAACTAGTCATTTTCGCGTTTTATGACCGTTTCATGGGCTATGGCCCATAAGTTTGGGGTTCCAGGGCGATTTACATGTTTGAGAGGTATGAAGAAAAATTCGTTGTTTGTGCGTTTTATGGCCGTTTTCATGAGATATTGCCCATAGTTTTGGGCTTCCATACCGATTTAAATGTTTTAGAGTTATGCCCAAAACTCATCTTTTTTTGCATTTTATGGACGTTTCCATTAGTTATTCCCCATAGTTTTGGGGTTCTAGGGCGATTTACAACGACAGTAATAAACGATACATGTTTGACGGCATGACCAAAAACTCGTAGTTTTCTGTTTTATGGCCGTTTTCATGATTTAATCTCCATAATATTGGTGTTACAGGGGGATATGCATGACCCGTAAGACCGAATACATCTTTGAGAATTATGACCAAAAACTCATCGGTTTCACGTCTTATGGCTGTTTTCATTAGTTATTGCCCATAGTTTTGGGGTTCTAGTGCGATTTACAATGATCTTAATAAATGATGCATGTTTGACAGCATCACCAAAAAATCACCATTTTCGTGTTTTATGGACGTTTTCATGAGCTATTGCCGACAGTTTTGGGGTTCCAGGACGTTTTACATGTTTGAGAGGTATCACCCACAATTCGTCGTTTTTGCGTTTTATGGCCGTTTTCATGAGCCATTGCCCATAGCTTGAGGGTTCTAGATCGATTTACATGTTTGAGAGGTATGACGAAAATCTCGTTGTTTTTTGTGTTTTATGGCCGTTTTCATTAGAGCCCACGGTTTTAGGGTTCCGTGCCGATTTTAATGTTTGAGAGTTATGCCCAAAAACTAATATTTTTTTTTGATTTATGGATGTTTTCATGAGTAATTGCCCATTGTTATGGGATAACTAGGCGATTTTGAACGATAGTAAGGCCCGATTGATGTTTGAGGGCATGACCAAGAACTCGTTGTTTTCATGTTTTATGGTCGTTTTCATCAGCTATTAGCCATATTTTTTGGGTTCCGGGGCGATTTAACTGTTTGAGAGGTATGACCAAAAAATCGTCGTTTTCCGTTTTATGACCGTTTCATGAGCTATGGCCCATAGTTTTGGGTTTACAGGATGATTTACGTGTTTGCGAGGTATGAAGAAAAACTCGTGGTTTTTTCGTTTTATGTTTGTTTTCATGAGCTATTGCCCACTGTTTTGGGGTTCCAGGACGATTTAAATGCTCGAGAGTCATGCCCAAAACTCATATTTTTTGCGTTTTATGGACATTTTCATGAGTTAATCCCCATAGTTTTCGGGTTCCAGGGAGATTTAGAACGATAGTAAGGCCCGATAGATGTTTGAGGGCATGACAAAGAACTCGTCGTTTCATCAGCTATTACCCACAGTTTTGGGGTTCCAGGACGATTTATCTGGTTGAGAGGTATGAGCAAACAATTCATCGTTTTTGCGTTGTATGGCCGTTTTCATGAGCTATTGACCATAATTTTGGGGTTCTAGGGCGATTTACATGTTTCAGACTTATGACCAAAAACTCGTATTTTTTGCATTTTATGCCCATTTTCATGAGTTTTTGCCTACAGTTTGGGGTTCCAGAGCGATTTACAACAACCGTAAGGCCCGATACATTTTTCGGAGCATCACCAAGAACTACTCGTTCTCGTTTTTTTGGCCGTTTTCATGAGTTATTGCCCATATTTTGGGGTTCCAGGGGGCTTTGCATCGCTAGCAAGACCCGATACATGTTTGACAGATATCAACAAAAACTAGTCATTTTCGCGTTTTATGACCGTTTCATGAGCTATGGCCAATAGCTTTGGGGTTCCAGGGCGATTTACATGTTTGAGAGGTATGAAGAAAAATTCGTTGTTTGTGCGTTTTATGGACGTTTTCATGAGATATTGCCCATAGTTTTGGGCTTCCATACCGATTTAAATGTTTCAGAGTTATGCCCAAAACTCATCTTTTTTGCATTTTATGGACGTTTCCATTAGTTATTCCCCATAGTTTTGGGGTTCTAGGGCGATTTACAATGACAGTAATAAATGATACATGTTTGACGGCATGACCAAAAACTCGTAGTTTTCTGTTTTATGGCCGTTTTCATGATTTAATCTCCATAATATTGGTGTTACAGGGGGATATGCATGACCCGTAACACCGAATACATCTTTGAGAATTATGACCAAAAACTCATCGGTTTCACGTCTTATGGCTGTTTTCATTAGTTATTGCCCATAGTTTTGGGGGTTCTAGGGCGATTTATAATGATCTTAATAAACGATACATGTTTGACAGGATCACCAAAAAATCACCATGTTCGTGTTTTATGGACGTTTTCATGAGCTATTGCCGACAGTTTTGGGGTTCCAGGACATTTTACATGTTTGAGAGGTATCACCAAAAATTCGTCGTTTTTGCGTTTTATGGCCGTTTTCATGAGCCATTGCCCATAGCTTGAGGGTTCTAGAGCGATTTACATGTTTGAGAGGTATGACGAAAATCTCGTTGTTTTTTGTGTTTATGGCCGTTTACATTAGCTATTGCCCACGGTTTTAGTGTTCCAGTCCTATTTTAATTTTTGAGAGTTTTGCCCAAAAACTAATATTTTTTTTCGATTTATGGATGTTTTCATGAGTAATTTCCCATTTTTATGGGGTTCCTAGGCGATTTTGAACGATAGTAAGGCCTGATTGATGTTTGAGGGTATGACCAAGAACTCGTTGTTTTCATGTTTTATGGTCGTTTTCATCAGCTATTAGCCATAGTTTTTGGGTTCCGGGGCGATTTAACTGTTCGAGAGGTATGACCAAAAAATCGTCGTTTTCCGTTTTATGACCGTTTCATGAGCTATGGCCCATAGTTTTGGGTTTACAGGATGTGATGGGGGTGAAGCTCAGGGAGGGGTCTCGGTTTCAGCAGGGTTTTGCTCAGATTTAGTTAGTTAAAGAAAGGGGTAGAAAGATAGATAAATTTTGTTTGAATTAAACTGTCTTGATCTGGTTTGGTTTATTTAAATAAGAAATACAAAAAGGCTCCAAAAATCACAAGCTCAAATAACCCAAAAGAGATCAAGTAGGGAAAACCACTTCGACAAATGTAGGTTTATTTGAATTTGAACCACTTGTAGATATGTGATTCAATAAAGTTCCATTCAAATCCAGATAATGCCCACATGGAGGAAAAATGGGACATGGTTGCATGGCCCATGCATAATGTAATAAATGCCACTACTAGTTGTGAAAACAACTATTTGCACACATGGAAATATATACATACATGAATCCAAATGGACTAAGGCCAATGCAAAAAAGAAAAGATGAGCTTGCTTCCCCACATGGTAAATATGGAATAAAGCATGAATGAATATAAAGTGACCAACTAGTGTGTGTGATCCACTAATGAAAACTAGCATGCAAAGGTGGCCATGTGGCTTCCCATATCCAATATTGTGAAAACAACATGTATCATATATGGAAGAATGTAGAAAGAAGTGGATCCACCCCAACACATATGAGCTAGATGTAAATACCAAATATAATTTCAAAGGCTCATATGTCATTAGGATGGTGGAATTGTAAGGTGGTGGCAAGGAAAAGTGGTGGAGTTAATAAAATATATGCCCCCAATTCAATTTGGGCATTAAGCAAGATATCAAGAACCAAACACAATATATCAAGAGGCAAATACAAGTAAGCAAGATATCAAGAACCAACAAAAGGGGTTTTATATGATGCTCAAATGCAATGTGGCATGGTGACATGAACATGATATATTGATGATGCAACGCAAGGGTAATATGTAGGAAGTAGCATTTTATTATGATTGATGTTGCTTTACGGATGTTAGACAGACGGGATGCTACAACAACAAAGCACTATTGATGAAAATCTATACAAATTCTACAATTCTCATAATTTACCATGGGTGGATCTACTCTGGACTGCATACTACCAGAGTGGTGATGTGCCTTCTGCACATAATCCCAGAGGCTCTTTCTGGTGGAGAAACAGCCTATCTTTCTTATCTGAATTTAAAGGTATGACTTGTGTTAATGCTAGGAGAGGCAACACTACCCTTCGGTGGCAGGATAAGTGGCAAGACAACATCCTCAGAATGACATACCCTGAACTCCACTCCTATGCCAAGAATAAATGGATCACAGTTGAACAGGCCAGAATACTAGAGGAAGAACCATTTTACAACCTTTTCCAGCTACCACTATCCAACATTGCTTATGATCAGAGCCTGCAACTTAAAAGCTTGCTGGAAGGAATCACTGACACTACTGAACATGATACTTGGTATTTCCCTTGGAATGGTACAAAATTCTGCACAAAGAGAGTTTACCTCTCAATCATCAATGCTCCACTTGCACTAGCTCCTTTCAAATGGATCTGGAAATCACCATGCTTACCCAAACACAAGTTTTTCTCATGGCTAATGTTTCAAGACAGGATTAATACCAAAGACCTGATGAAAAGGAAGAACTTTCATGTGGAGTCATCAGATTGTGTTCTCTGTGATGACCACAATGAAGAAACTATGTTCCATTTATTCTTCCAATGCGATTTCAATCAGTCATTCTGGTGGAAGCTCAATGAGGAACGGAATACTAACCTACCTTTCATCGATATGCTACTTGAGGCCACGAACAGGTCACAAAACCCTTTCTTCAAGGTTGACCTTATTGCTGGATGCTGGAGTATATGGAATCACAAAAATAAGATCATATTTGACAACTTGGCCAAAGATCTTGACACCTGCTATCAATTCTTTATAATGTATGTACAATTGATTAGGCATAGGGTAAAACCGAGTCTGAAAGAGGGGATGCAGGATTGGCTTGATCACTTGTAATCCCTCCACACCCCCATGCTAACTCCCCTAAACTTTACCATTTGTAATTACTCCAACTGATTGAGTGAAAAATGGAAAATGACACACTAGGGATTCCCCCCACTGTCACATGTGTCCAAAAAAGTTTTCGGATTCATGATGATTTACGTGTTTGCGAGGTATGACGAAAAACTCATGGTTTTTTCATTTTATGTTGGTTTTCATGAGCTATTGCCCACGGTTTTAGGGTTCCATGCTGATTTAAATGTTTGAGAGTCATGCCCAAAACTCATATTTTTTGCGTTTTATGGACATTTAATAAGTTATTCCCCATAGTTTTGGGGTTCCAGGGAGATTTAGAATGATAGTAAGGCCCGATAGATGTTTGAGGGCATGACCAAGAACTCGTCGTTTTCATCTGCTATTACCCATAGTTTTGGCGTTCCGGTACAATTTATCTGGTTGAGAGGTATGACCAAACAATTCGTCGTTCTTACGTTTTATGGCCGTTATCATGAGCTATTGACCATAATTTTGGGGTTCTAGGGAGATTTACATATTTCAGAGTTATGACCAAAAACTCGTATTTTTTTTATGCCAATTTTCATGAGGTATTGTGTGGCATCCCGCAAAACCACTACTAGAAAATCGCGTTGTTTTCATTCATTGCATCATCATGACCGCATGCTCATGTCATCATGCCACATTGCATTTGAGCATCGTCATCATCATGCATTGTTTGTCTGAAACCATTTTCGAAACGCCTAGTTTTGTTTTCTAAATATCCCCGTCTTTTATTTCGAATCAAACCCTCGGTCCGCCTGGATCTTTTGTTTGCCTAAACTATTTTACCAAAAGAATATTTAAAACTAAACAAAATAAATAAAATGTTTTGTCCGGGGAGGCAGTCCGATCGGTCAGTCCAGAGGCCCAACCTGACCAGACTACCTACCACCTGGCCCATCTAAAGAAAACCCTAGATCAACCTTTTCCTACCTACATCTAATCCTACCCAGCCCCTCCACATCATCCCCACCAATCCCCTCCCTCCACCTCACCGTTCCCTCCACCTCATCCTCGGCTCAGCCACCTCACCAATCCCAGCCTTCCCCCCTGGTCAAAAATTCCCCACCCCACCGAATCCCCCACACACACCACACACACCCAGCCGCACCCCCTCAGCCACCTCCTCTCCCTGCCCCTGGGCCCCACCCGCCTGGCCCCACCACTCCCCACCTCGTCTGCCCGCCCACGCGCCCCGCTCCTCTCTCTCCTTCCTCTCCTTAGCCCGACGACCCCGCCCCTTCTTCCTCCCCTCCGGCGCCTGCCTCCCCGACCTCGCCTCGCACGCTCCTCTCTCCCTCCGGCCCCACCTCCCCCCTGCAGCGCCCGTCCGCGAGCATCTCCACCCTCGCTCGCCCCGCCGGAGCCGCCCTCGCTGTCTCCGCCACCCGGCCTCTGCCTCCCGCGCGCAGACGACCCCGGCCGCCGGCTCCTCGGTCCCCTCGCCAGCGACCACCGGCCGCGCCTCCCCGGCCCTCCGCCCGCCACCATCCCGCGCCCGCGCTCGCCGATGGAGCTTCCCGCCTCCTCTGCGGCCAGGCCCCACCGCCGCCTAGGAGCCCCCGCCTCCGGCCGCGCCTCCTCCCGCCGCTCGGGCGCCGCCCTCCTCTAGCTCCGCCGCCGCCTGTAGAGCTTCGCGCCGGCCTCCGTCCTCGACCGCGACTGGCCGCTCCCCCGCCACCTCGCCCCGCCTCTCCGGCGCCCCCGACCGCCTCGCGCGTCCCCCGTCCTCGCCAACACCGCACCGCCGCCGCCGCCTGGCTCTCCTCCCCGCCGGCCTCGTCTGTCTCCGCGCGCCCCTGCCTGACCGCGGCCTCCACGGCGCCACCCGACCCCGAGCCCCTGCGCCTCCTCTCCGCTGTGACCCTCTGCCGCGACCCATCATCGAGGACGCCTCCGCTTGTCTGCAAGCACCACGACTCTTGCGACTCCCTTCCTCTTCGTCTTGGATGCGCTCAAGACCACAAGCGCCCCTGTTCCGGTCGGCTCCAAGGTTGCATGCCTCTCTGCTTGTGGAGATCGTCTGCATCACGCGTGTGCGCGTCTAGCAATTGTGTTGTGCTTGCTTCCTGTTTTGATTCTTTGTGCTTGGACCTTGCTCCGATGGTTGTGGTCTTGTGTGGGTACGCCGAGTGTTCCGCCGCAAGGCATCCATGCATTTTTCCAAGATCTCCTCGTTGACAAGATCGACTCCGTCATGTACGCGTTATGGCAAGGTTAATGGAGTCGTTGACGCCCGAAGACCGATCCCGCCGAACGCCAAGATCTTCAATCGGATCCGAGGACACCGAGACCCCGGTGCGACAAGTACTCCTTCCTGGATGCGATGCTCAAGAACCCGGACGGTAGGGACACCGTCGCAGAACGCCAAGTTCTTCATCCCGGACGCCAAGACCGACCTGATACGCGAGCCCGACAAGATCGACACCGACCAGGGCAAATCCAATGCGCCCCGACGCCGCACCAAGTCCTTCTCCCCGTAACGCCAAGATCTTCATCTTGTATCCGACCTTCGGAGACCGATCCAGCCGAGACCGAACCCCATATCTGGACCCTGAGGCCGACCCCGAACCCCGAACCGCCAAGATCGCCGATATCCCAATGTGTGACCCTAAGAATCTGTAACACCCTCAGAATCGACCCTATGCAAGTTTCAGCGCTTCCCGCCAAACCCGCATAGAAACGATTCAAAGGTGCCCACCAGGCACTTTCGTGTGGGTGGAAAACGAAGTAATAACATTACACAACAGTCCTCGATGGGACCCACAGAACAGATATATATACAACACGACTCCATGAGTCAAGAATATAGATATACAGAACAAAGATCCAAATCACCTTGAAAACAATAGAGCGTCCAGCTACGGACAAGATGCAAATGGGGCTAAGAGCCCTGAAGAATAACCAATGGCGTCCATAACCCTGCCCAGGCCAAGCCGGAAGGGTAACCCTGCTAACGACGTCGATCTCAAAACCTACTTAAACAAAAGGGGTGCCGACAAAGGGCAAAGGAAAAAGAGGAGCGGCAGTACTGAGGCCAGTACACGGCGAGGCTAGAATTCGGCGGTCCTCGCCTACATAGGTATGGTGGACTGAAGCGGCAGCGCAGCATGCACTAAACAACCTATAGAGACTCGACATAACTGTCGGTTATCAGAGAGGGATAAGAAAGACCTATTTGGTACCAATCTAATACTACCACCAAACATACCCATCCTGGTATTTCCCCCTCGAGACCAAACGAGGAAGTCAACCGAGGAACTCACACAGTTGGCAGTTTTATTTATTCAGTTATCGTTGCAGCAATTACTAGTCAAGTATATATAATCATCCTGATAAAATAAGCAGTGGGCCGTTTTAGTTAACCATTCCGTTGTAGTTGCGACACTTACTAGTCAGATACAATTAGCATGAGATATCCCAAAACCCAGCAGTTGTTGGTACTTTTATTTAGCCATTCCGTTATAGTTGCAATACTTACTAGTCAGATACAATGGTCGCAAGCGACAACCCAAGAAAGCAATTGTTGGCAGTTTTATTTAGCCATTCCATTATAGTGAAGCTGATTACTAGTCACTATAAAGTCAAATTTATAGCACTACTTTAGTTATAGTTGTCTATGATCGAGATACTGTGCTCCAAGTCGTCCATAACCGCGGACACGGCTTTCAGAAAGTTTTACCCTGCAGGGGTGCACGAATAGCAACACACACTCGATCAACCTCGGAAAAACCAAATAAAAACCCAACGAGGCCTTCACGACAAAGCATTCACCAGATTCAGAAATATTTCAGGGGGCCACCCCATTGAGTACACCCGCAACGAAGTTAGCTGACTCCGAGACAGACCCAAGGTTTGGGTGGACGGCTGTAAACGATTGGGAACCCGAAAGTGTGACTGGGCTTGTCGATACCGCGAAAAAGTGTCCCGATCCTAAACAGTACAGGTGCTCCTCGCACAATCATAAATAAAGCAGTAAAGCATGGCATAAGTACAGGATAGTAAATAAAACCTCAAACTAGTTTGTGGCCCCAAGAAATAAGAATGAATCAAGCTCTGGCTCAGGGGGGTCCCATAATCCTCCCGGATGTGGATAGCGCGAATATTCAAGGAACAGGTATCAAGTACTCGGGGTCCTACGGGACACAAGTGGACGGTTAACAACCAAATAACAT
The DNA here is from genome assembly GCA_910589765.1 of Avena atlantica. Lineage (NCBI taxonomy): Eukaryota > Viridiplantae > Streptophyta > Magnoliopsida > Poales > Poaceae > Avena > Avena atlantica. The sequence continues at coordinate 861,877 of OU342737.1, forward strand.
CTATTTCCCACCTGTGCCTCTGCATTTACCTACTTCAATTTTAGTTGTTAAACAGTAATTAAAGTCTTGATCATCTCCAACAATAAACATGCGGCAATACTCCAACAACTGTGGTACTCGACGACACGTAACAGTACTCGAGCAAGCGACTACGACGCGCAAGTCCAACTATCTACCAAACAACAGGTAATAGGAGGTGTCCAAGGCAATATAAGGCTGCAAGGGATATCACGGGTACGAAAGCTAGAGCATCGCAACACAGATAGCAATAGATCAACAGGAGGGAATAAATACTATAAAAGTAAGATAGGTAGAAAGGGGGAGATGCTCGCCTGATAAATATTGCCGAAGGTTCATCCGAAGATCGGGTCGACACTCGCATCAACTCAACGGCCTTATCCGCGAAGAAGCAAAACACTAGAATAAACACCGGATGCACTATTTAATACTACGGCACAAGATCGGGCATGATGCATGTATGATGTATGACATGGCAAGATGCGATGCAATTAGGCAATATTAAGCGGAACCGGGGGTCCCGACAATTAATTAAACGGTTCAAGTTATTTATCTACCCCACACTTTAAATGTTGTCTTAACATGGCAAAATATAGCACCGGTTCGCTACACAAATTTTAAATGAGGCCAATATAAGACTAGATTTGCCCGCATATGGGCCCCATATTTAATTATGAGGTGAATCGGCATAATGCCCCCAAACCCAGACAAGTATGCATGCAAGTATGTCAATTAAATATGCAACAGTAATATCATTTATAAAAATATGGGCTTAGGGTCACACATTGGGATATCGGCGATCTTGGCGGTTCGGGGTCGGTCTCAGGGTCCGGATATGGGGTTCAGTCTCGGCGGGATCGGTCTCCGAAGGTCGGATACAAGATGAAGATCTTGGCATTTCGGGGAGAAGGACTTGGTGCGGCGTCGGGGCGCATTGGATTTTACCTGGTCGGTGTCGATCTTGTCGGGCTCGCGTATCAGGTCGGTCTTGGCGTCCGGGATGAAGAACTTGGCGTTCTGCGACGGTGTCCTTACCATCCGGGTTCTCGAGCATCGCATCCGGGAAGGAGTACTTGTCGCACCGGAGTCTCGGTGTCCTCGGATCCGATTGAAGATCTTGGCGTTCGGCGGGATCGGTCTTCGGGCGTCAACGACTCCATTAACCTTGCCATAACGCGTACATGACGGAGTCGATCTTGTCAACGAGGAGATCTTGGCAAAATGCACGGATGCCTTGCGGCGGAACACTCGGCGTACCCACACGAGACCACAACCATCGGAGCAAGGTCCAAGCACAAAGAATCAAAACAGGAAGCAAGCACAACACAATTGCTGGACGCGCACACGCGTGATGCAGACGATCTCCACAAGCAGAGAGGCGCGCAACCTTGGAGCCGACAGGAACAGGGGCGCTTGTGGTCTTGAGCGCATCCAAGCCGAAGAGGAAGGGAGTCGCAAGAGTCGTGGTGCTTGCAGACAAGCGGAGGCGTCCTCGATGATGGGGTCGCGGCAGAGGGTCGCAGCGGAGAGGAGGCGCAGGGGCTCGGGGTCGGGTGGCGCCGTGGAGGCCGTGGTCGGGCAGGGGTGCGCGGAGACAGACGAGGCTGGCGGGGAGGAGAGCCAGGCGGCGGCGGCGGTGCGGTGTTGGCGAGGACGCGGGACGCGCGTGGCGGTCGGGGGCGCCGGAGAGGCGGGGCGAGGTGGCGGGGGAGCGGCCGGTCGCGGTCGAGGACGGAGGCCGGCGCGAAGCTCTGCAGGCGGCGGCGGAGCTAGAGGAGGGAGGCTCCCGAGCGGCGGGAGGAGGCGCGGAGGAGGCGCGGCCGGAGGCGGGGGCTCCTGGGCGGCGGTGGGGCCTGGCCGCAGAGGAGGCGGGAAGCTCCATCGGCGAGCGCGGGCGCGGGATGGTGGCGGGCGGAGGGCCGGGGAGACGCGGCCGGTGGTCGCTGGAGAGGGGACCGAGGAGCCGGCGGCCGGGGTCGTCCGCGCGCGGGAGGCAGAGGCCGGGCGGCGGAGACGGCGAGGGCGGCTCCGGCGGGGCGAGCGAGGGTGGAGATGCTCGCGGACGGGCGCTGCAGGGGGGAAGTGGGGCCGGAGGGAGAGAGGAGCATGCGAGGCGAGGTCGGGGAGGCAGGCGCCTGAGGGGAGGAAGAAGGGGCGGGGTCGTCGGGTTAGGGAGAGGGAAGGAGAGAGAGGAGCGGGGCGCGTGGGCGGGGAGACGAGGTGGGGAGTGGTGGGGCCAGGCGGGTGGGGCCCAGGGGCAGGGAGAGGAGGTGGCTGAGGGGGTGCGGCTGGGTGTGTGTGGTGTGTGTGGGGGATTCGGTGGGGTGGGGAATTGTTGACCAGGGGGGAAGGCTGGGATGGGTGAGGTGGCTGAGCCGAGGATGAGGTGGAGGGAACGGTGAGGTGGAGGGAGGGGATTGGTGGGGATGATGTGGAGGGGCTGGGTAGGATTAGATGTAGGTTGGAAAAGGTTGGTCTAGGGTTTTCTTTAGATGGGCCGGGTGGTAGGTAGTCTGGTCAGGTTGGGCCTCTGGCTTGACCGATCGGACTGACTCCCTGGAGAAAACATTTTATTTATTTTGTTTAGTTTTAAATATTCTTTTGGTAAAATAGTTTAGGCAAACAAAAGGTCCAGGCGGACCGAGGGTTTGATTCGAAATAAAAGACGGGGATATTTAGAAAACAAAACTAGGCGTTTCGAAAATGGTTTCAGACAAACAATGCATGATGATGACGATGCCCAAATGCAATGTGGCATGATGACATGAGCATGCGGTCATGATGATGCAATGCTCGAAAACAACGCGATTTTCTAGTAGTGGTTTTGCGGGATGCCACATATTGCCCATATTTTGGGGTTCCAGGGGGCTTTGGCCCAGAAGACATGATACATGTTTGAGAGATATCACCAATAACTAGTCGTTTTCGCGTTTTATGACCGTTTTATGAGCTATGGCCCATAGCTTTGGGGTTCCCGGGCAATTTACATGTTTGAGAGGTATGACGAAAAATTCGTTGTTTTTGCGTTTTAAGGCCGTTTTCATGAGCTATTGCCCATAGTTTTGGGGTTCCATACCGATTTAAATGTTTGAGAGTTTGCCCAAAAACTCATCTTTTTTTGCATTTTATGGACGTTTCCATGAGTTATTCCCCCTAGTTTTGGGGTTCTCGGTGATTTACAACGACAATAATACCTGATCCATGTTTGAGGGCATGACCAATAACTCGCAATTTTTTTGTTTTATAGCCGTTTTCGTGTGCTATTCTCCATAGTATTGGTGTTCCAAGGGGATGTGCATGGCCCATAAGACCAAACACATCTTTGACCATTATGACGAAAAACTCATCTTTTCGCGTCTTATGGATATTTTCATTAGTTATTGCCATAGTTTTGGGCTCTAAGGTGATTTAAAATGATCTTAATAGACGATACATGTTTGACGGCATGACCAAAAACTTATCGTTTTCATATTTTATGGCCGTTTTCATGAGCTATTGCCCACAGTTTTGGATTTCCAGGGTGTTTTACATGTTTGAGAGGTATGACCAAAAAGTCGTCGTTTTTGCTTTTTATGGCTGTTTTCATGAGTCATTGCCCATAGTTTAGGCGTTCCTGAGCGATTTACATGTTTTAGAGTGATGACACTCGTATTTTTTTCATTTCGCAGCCATTTTCATGAATTAATTCCTACAGTTTTGGGGTTTAGCGCGATTTACAACGACCGTAAGGCCCGATACAACGACCGTAAGGCGCGATTTACAACTCTTCGTTTTCATTTTTATGGTCGTTTCCACGGTTTTGGGATTCCAGGGGCATTGCTTGGCCCGCAAGAACCGATAAATGTTTGAGACAGATGACCAAAAACACGTTGTTTTCGCGTTTTATGACTTTTCCATGAGCTATGGCCCATAGTTTTAGGGTTCCAGGGCGATTTACGTGTTTGAGAGGTATGACGAAAAACTCATTGTTTTTTGCGTTTTATGGCCGTTTTCATGAGCTATTGACCACGGTTTTGGGGTTCCGGGCCGATTTAAATGTTTGAGATTCATGCCCAAATCCTCATCTTTTTTCGTTTTATGGATGTTTTCAAGAGTTATTCCCCATAGTTTTAAGGTTCCAAGGCGATTTAGAACGATAGTAACACCCGATAGATGTTTGAGGGCATGACCAGGAACTCGTTGACTTCGTGTTTTATGGTCGTTTTCATCAGCTATTACCCATAGTTTTGGGGTTCCAGGGCGATTTACTTGTTTGAGTGGTCTGACCAAAAAATCATTGTTTTTGCATTTTATGGCCATTTTCATGAGCTATTGACCATACTTTTGGAGTTATGACCAAAAACTCATATTTTTGCATTTTATGGCCATTTTCATGAGTTATTGCCTACAGTTTTGGGGTTCCAGAGAGATCTACAACAACCGTAAGACCCGATACATTTTTGAGAGCATCACGAAGAACTCCTCGTTTTCGTGTTTTATGGCCATTTTCATGAGTTATTGCCCATATTTTGGGATTCCAGGGGACTTTGCATGGCTTGCAAGACCTGATACATGTTTGAGAGAGATCACCAAAACCTAGTCGTTTTCGCGTTTTATGACCGTTTCATGAGCTATGGACAATAGCTTTGGGATTCCATGGAGATTTACATGTTTGAGAGGTATGACAAAAAATTCGTTGTTTTTGCGTTTCATGGTCGTTTTCAGGAGCTATTGCCCATAGTTTTGGGGTTCCATACCGATTTAAATGTTTTAGAATTAGGCCCAAAAACTCATTTTTTTACATATTATGGACGTTTCCATGAGTTATTCCCCATAGTTTTAGGGTTCTACTATGATTTACAACGACAATAATACCCGATACATGTTTGAGGGCATGACCAAAACTCGTAGTTTTTTGTTTTATGGACGTTTACATGAGCTATTCTCCACAATATTGGTGTTCCAGGGGGATGTGCATGGCCTGTAAGACCCAATACATCTTTCATAATTATAACCAACAATCATCGTTTTCGCGTCTTATGGCCATTTTCATTAGTTATTGCCATAGTTTTCGGGTTCTAGGGTGATTTACAATGATCTTAATAAACTATACATGTTTGACAGCATGACCAAAAACTCATCATTTTGGTGTTTTATGGCCGTTTTCATGAGCTATTGCCCATAGTTTTAGTGTTCCAAGGCATTTTACATGTTTGAAAGGTATGCCCAAAAAGTCATCGTTTTAACGTTTTATGGCCATTTCATGAGCTATGGCCCATAGTTTTAGGGTTCCAGGGCAATTCACATGTTTGAGAGGTATGACGAAAAAGTCGTTGTTTTTTGCGTTTTAGGGGAGTTTTCATGAGCTATTGCCCACGGTTTTAGGGTTCTCGGCAGATTTAAAAGTTTGAGAGTTATGCCCAAAAACTAATCTCATTTTGCAATTTATGGATGTTTTCATGCGTTATTCCCCATAGTTTTGGGGTTCTAGGGCGATTTAGAACGATAGTAAGGCCCGATAGATGTTTGAGGGCATGACCGAGAACTCGTCGTTTTCGTGTTTTATGGTTATTTTCATCATCTATTACCCATAGTTTTGGGGTTCCAGGGCGATTTACCTTGCTCAGAGGTTTGACCAAAAATTCATCATTTTTGCGTTTTATGGCCGTTCATGAGCTATTGACCATACTTTTTGGGTTCTAGGGTGATTTACATTTTTCAGAGTTATGACCAAAAACTCATATTTTTTGCATTTTATGGACATTTTCATGAGTTATTTCCTACAGGTTTGGGGTTACAGAGCGATTTACAATGACCATAAGACCCGATACATTTTTCAGAGCATCACCAAGAACTCCTCGTTTTCGTGTTTTATGGACGTTTTCCGAAGTTATTACCCATATTTTCGGGTTCCAGGGGGCTTTGCATGGCCTAGAAGACTTGATACATGTTTGATAGATATCACCAATAACTAGTTGTTTTCGCGTTTTATGACCGTTTTATGAGCTATGGCCCATAGCTTTGGGGTTCCAGGGCAATTTACATGTTTGAGAGGTATGACGTAAAATTCATTGTTTTTGTGTTTTATGGCCGTTTTCATGAGCTATTGCCCATAGTTTTGGGTTCCATACCTATTTAAATGTTTGAGAGTTTGCAAAAAAACTCATGTTTTTTGCATTTTATGGACGTTTCCAAGAGTTATTCCTCCTAGTTTTGGGGTTCTAGGCGATTTACAACGACAATAATACCTGATACATGTTTGAGGGCATGACCAATAACTCGTAGTTTTTTGTTTTATAGCCGTTTTCATGTGCTATTCTCCATAGTATTGGTGTTCTAGGGGGATGTGCATGGCCCGTAAGACCCACACATCTTTGACAATTATGACCAAAAACTCATCGTTTTCGCGTCTTATGGACGTTTTCATTAGTTATTGCCCATAGTTTTGGGTTCTAGGGTGATTTACAATGATCTTAATAGACGATACATGTTTAACAACATGACCAAAAACTTATCGTTTTCATGTTTTATGACCGTTTTCATGAGCTATTGCCCACAGTTTTGGGGTTCCAGGGTGTTTTACATGTCTGAGAGGTATGACCAAAAAGTCGTCAATTTTTCGTTTTATGGCTGTTTTCATGAGTCATTGCCCATAGTTTAGGGGTTCCAGAGCGATTTACATGTTTTAGAGTTATGACAAAAAACTCGTATTTTTTACGTTTTGCGGCCATTTTCATGAATTCTTTCCTACAGTTTTGGGATTTTAGGTCGATTTACAACGAACGTAAAGCCCGATACATTTTTTAGGGCATCACCAAGAACTCGTGGTTTTCATGTTTTATGGTCGTTTCCATGAGCTATTGCCAACGGTTTTGGAGTTCTAGGGGGCATTGCTTGGCCCGCAAGAACCGATACTTGGTTGAGAGAGATGACCAAAAACACGTTGTTTTCGCGTTTTATGACTGTTCCATGAGCTATGGCCCATAGTTTTAGGGTTCCAGGGCGATTTAAATGTTTGAGAGGTATGACGAAAACCTCGTTGTTTTTTGCATTTTATGGTTGTTTTTATGAGCTATTTACCACGGTTTTGGGGTTCCAGACCGATTTAAATGTTTGAGATTTATGCCCAAATCCTCATCTTTTTGTGTTTTATGGACGTTTTCAAGAGTTATTCCCCATAGTTTTGAGGTTCCAGGGCAATTTAGATCGATAGTAAGGCCCGATAGATGTTTGAGGGCATGACCAAGAACTCGTTGTCTTCGTGTTTTATGGTCGTTTTCATCAGATATTACCCATAGTTTTGGGGTTCCAGGGCGATTTACTTGTTTGAGAGGTACGACCAAAAAATCGTCGTTATTGCGTTTTATGGCCGTTTTCATGAGCTATTGACCATACTTTTGGGGTTCTAGGGCGATTTACATGTTTCAGAGTTATGACCAAAAACTCATACTTTTGCGTTTTATGGCCATTTTCATGAGTTATTGCCTATAGTTTTGGGGTTCTAGAGCGATTTACAACAACCGTAAGGCCCGATACATTTTTCGTAGCATCACCAAGAACTACTCGTTTTCGTGTTTTATGGCCGTTTTCATGAGTTATTTCCCATATGTTGTGGTTCCAGGGGGCTTTGCATGGCTAGCCAGACCCGTTACATGTTTGAGAGATATCACCAAAAAATAGTCGTTTTTCGCGTTTTATGACCGTTTCATGAGCTATGGCCCAGAGCTTTGGGGTTCCAGGGCGATTTACATGTTTGAGAGGTATGAAGAAAAATTCGTTCTTTTTGCTTTTTATGGCCATTTTCATGAGATATTGCCCATAGTTTTGGGGTTCCAGACCAATTTAAATGTTTGAGAGTTAGGCCCAAAAATTCATTTTTTGCATATTATGGACGTTTCCATGAGTTATTCCCCATAGTTTTAGGGTTCTACTATGATTTACAACGATAATAATACCTGATACATGTTTGAGGGCATGACCAAAACTCGTAGTTTTTTTATGGACGTTTACATGAGCTATTCTCCACAGTATTGGTGTTCCAGGGGGATGTGCATGGCCCGTAAGACCCAATACATCTTTCAGAATTATAACCAAAAATCATCCTTTTCGCGTCTTATGGCGGTTTTCATTAGTTATTGGCCATAGTTTTGGGGTTCTAGGGTGATTTACAATGATCTTAATAAATGATACATGTTTGACAGCATGACCAAAAACTCATCATTTACGTGTTTTATGGCCGTTTTCTTGAGCTATTGCCCACCGTTTTGGTGTCCAAGGCATTTTACATGTTTGAGATGTATGGCTAAAAACTCGTCGATTTTGCGTTTTATGATAGTTTCATGAGCCATGGCCCATAGTTTTAGGGTTCCAGGGCAATTTACATGTTTGAGAGGTATGACAAAAAACTCGTTGTTTTTTTGCGTTTTATGGGAGTTTTCATGAGCTATTGCCCACGGTTTTAGGGTTCTCGGCAGATTTAAATGTTTGAGAGTTATGCCCCAAAACTAATCTCTTTTTGCGATTTATGGATGTTTTCATGAGTTATTCCCCATAGTTTTGGGGTTCTAGGGCGATTTACCTTGCTGAGAAGTTTGACCAAAATTTCGTCATTTTTGCATTTTATGGCCGTTTTCATGAGCTATTGACCATACTTTTTGGGTTCTAGGGTGATTTACATGTTTTAGAGTTATGACCAAAAACTCATATTTTTGCATTTTATGGACATTTTCATCAGTTATTGCCTATAGTTTTGGGATTACAGAGCGATTTAGAATGACCATAAGACCCGATACATTTTTCGGAGCATCACCAAGAACTCCTCATTTTTTTGATTTAAGGACGTTTTCCTGAGTTATTGCCCATATTTTGGGGTTCCAGGGGGCTTTGCATGGCCCAGAAGACTTGATACATGTTTGAGAGATATCACCAAAAACTAGTCGTTTTCGCGTTTTATGACCGTTCTATGAGCTATGGCCCATAGCTTTGGGGTTCCAGGACAATTTACATGTTTGAGAGGTATGACAAAAAAAATCGTTGTTTTTGCGTTTTATGGTCGTTTTCATGAGCTATGGCCCATAGTTTTGGGGTTCCAAAACAATTTAAATGTTTGAGAGTTTGCCCAAAAGCTCATCTTTTTTGCATTTTATGGACGTTTCCATGAGTTATTCCCCCTACTTTTGGGGTTCTAGGCGATTTACAACGACAATAATACCTGATACATGTTTAAGGGCATGACCAATAACTCATAGTTTTTTTGTTTTATAGACGTTTTCATGAGCTATTCTCCATAGTATTGGTGTTCAAGGGGGATGTGCATGGCCCGTAAGACCCAACACATCTTTGACAATTATGACGAAAAACTCATCATTTTCGCGTCTTGTGGACGTTTTCATTAGTTATTGCCCATAGTTTTGGGTTCTAGGGTGATTTACAATGATCTTAATAGACGATACATGTTTGATAGCATGACCAAAAACTTATCGTTTTCATGTTTTATGGTCGTTTTCATGAGGTATTGCCCACAGTTTTGGGGTTCCAGGGCGTTTTATATGTCTGAGAGGTATGACCAAAAAGTCGTCATTTTTGCGTTTTATGGCTGTTTTCATGAGTCATTGCCCATAGTTTAGGGGTTCCAAAGCGATTTACATGTTTTAGAGTTTTGAGAAAAACTCGTATTTTTTGCGTTTTGCGGCCATTTTCATAAATTCTTTCCTACAGTTTTGGGATTTTAGGGCGATTTACAACGAACATAAAGCCTGATACATTTTTTAGGGCATCACCAAGAACTCGTCGTTTTCATGTTTTATGCTCGTTTCCATGAGCTATTTCCCACGGTTTTGGGATTCCAGGGGGCATTGCTTGGCCCGTAAGATGAAGCTCGCTCCATTATCCCAGATAATGGTGTCTTAGTCATTTTTCCCATTAGACATGCATTGCATCTTTCAAGTGATTCAAAATCAAGTGATTCAAGAAGTCCATCGGAATGGAGTTTCTTCATGCGCTTCTCTCCAATGTGACCAAGACGGCAGTGCTACATGTTGTGGAATTATCATTCAATTTTATTCGTTTAGCATATATGTTGTGAACATGTGTATCACTACTATCGAGATTCAATAAGAATAAACAATTCATCTCAGGCATGACCATAAAAGATATTACTCATATGAATAGAACAACCATTATTCTCCGACTTAAATGAGTAACCGTCTCGCAATAAACAAGATCCAGATATAATGTTCATGCTTAATGTAGGCATCAAATAACAATTATTTAGACTTAAAACTAATCCCAACGGTGGATGAATAAGGAGCGTGCCGACGGTGATCACATCAACCTTGGAGCCATTTCCAACGCGCATCGTCACCTCGTCTCTCGCTAGTCTTCATTTATTCTACAGGACCTGTTTGAGTTACAAATATGAGCAACCAAACCAGTATAAAATACCCAGGCACTACTACGATTACTAGTAAGATACACATCAATAACATGTATATCAAATATACCTTTCTTCTTGATGTTGTTGTTCTTCAGATCTGCCAGGTACTTGGGGAAATTCCACTTCTAGTGACATCGCCCTTGCAGTAAAAGCACTCAGTATGAGGATTTGGACCAGCCTTGGGCTTCTTAGCAGGCACGGCACCTTTCTTGCTGCCCTTCTTGAATTTTCCCTTGTTCTTAGGCTTTCCATGCTTCTTGAAATTGGTGGTCTTATTGACCATCAACACTTGGTGCTCTTTCTTGATCTCCACTTCCGTACTTTTAAGCATGGAGAAGAGTTTAGGCAATGACTTATCCATGCGTTGCATGTTGTAGTTCATCACAAAGTTCTTGTAACTCGGTGGAAGTGATTGGAGGACACGATGAATCCCCAACGCATTACGAATCGTTATTCCCAAATCTTGGAGTTTGTTTGCGTGCCTAGACATTTTAAGCACGTGCTCGCTAACGGAGTTGCCCTCTTCCATCTTGCAGTTTTAAAGAACTTATCGGAATCTTCATAGCTTTCCACGATAGCATGAGTCTCAAATATGATTTTGAGCTCATTGATAATATCATGACGGTTGCGGTTCTCAAAGCGCTTCTGAAGTTCAGATTCCAACCCGTACAGGGTGGCACACTGAACTGTGGAATAGTGATTCTTCTGAGTGAGGTAAATATTTTTCACCTCATCGGTAGCATCAGCTGCAGGCGGGTCACCTAGCGGTGCACCCAGCACACAGGTCAATTGACCAGCATTGAGGCACTGGTGCAAAACAGGGCTATAGTCCCGGGCCGCAACGGGCTCTAGTCCCGGTTTTGGGCCCGGGTCTGCGAAAACGGGACTAGAGCCCCCCCCCCCCCTCTAGTCCTGGCTCGCAACGGCCCACGACTAATAACAGCCACGTGGCTGTTTCAGCGCCGCGGGGGGCGGAAACCCTCTAGTCCCGGGCTGTAACACCACCCGGGACTAAAAGGTTTCCTGCCGCGGCAGAGAAACACCACATTTCTCTGTCGTGGCAGAGATTGTGTATTTCCTTTTTTTTCCCATTTTGTTACTTTTTCGTTTTGTGTTTCACTATAACAAACATATATTTCAGCATACATATTATACGCTACTACATACACACTACACGTCGATGCATTTATATAATTAATCGATCCCTTGCAAGCATACATATAATCAATCATATCAAATGAAGAAATGTTTTGAAATTACATGGTCATTGATGAATATATATATCATATGAGCTACATGGAGATGACTAAGGCAAATCGAGTTCCACGTCATCCGCATAATGCTCTCCATGTACATCAAGGACTTCCTTCATCATAAATCCCGCTAGCTCCTCTTGAATTGCTCTTATGCGTTGGTTTGGCTCTAGTTTCTATCGCAAATCATAAATATAAAGTGAGTCAACTTTCCGCTCACTGGTCAACTCGCGGATGTACTCGCAGACGTAGTATCCACATAAATGAGTTCCCAGTGGCTGCTGTAAACTCTTCGCCATTTTATAAGTTAGCTCCTCTTTGAATGGACCTGGTATTTTCTGTCTGAACCGTGTCCAACACCTGCTCGGCAAAGAAAATGAACAAAGGAGTTATTAGTTACTTGATATCAGGAAATGAATGAAAGAGGATGATATAATGCGATAATGATTGAAATTACTTATGGAGCATCGCTTTCATGTCGCTCCACTGCTCTTGGTCCCAACTTAATGAGTCGTGGACTTCAACTAGGGAGTTATCAACTTGAATGTTTAGCAAGATCCAGTGCAATCTGCGGACATTTACATAAGCATACATGCATAGCTCATCCAGTAAACAAAAATAAGATGTGTACAAGATATAAACACTCACTTGAAGTTGTAAGGAAATAGTATTTCCTTAACAAAATTATGCTCGGTTAAGAACCTGGACAGGTCTTCCTCCACGTCTTTGGGGTGATTCTTTAACGTATATTCATTAATGATATATGGGTCAATAAACCCAGCCTCGTATCTTCTAGCTCTTTTGCATTCAAGCATCTTCATTCTGCGGAATATAATATCATCATACAAAAGGATATATAGTTAGGATAATATATTAAATGCAATGAACGAGCTAAAGCTACAAACTTAATTATAGAAATAAATAACTTACAGACAGTAGCAACCAATGATAGATTTGTCGAGGGCGCGCTGGTTGTATAACTGAAACAGTTCGGTCATTTGAACCTGTATCGAGTATGGTGTGAAGTGATGCTCCTTTCTAACGTCCACCGGAAACAAATCTTTATGATGCTTTTTTTCTTCTTGCGACATGTACCATTCATGCAGATTTCGCATATGTGTGGATAGATGCGCGAGCTCCTCATTACTGACTAGAGGCTGCCCTTGGACATACTGTCGTACTATCTGACCCACTGGCGTATCTTCATAGCCTAAATATTGACCAAGAGACATATTTGCTTTGTTAGCAAGTGCTTTGGCCTGAGATACAGTGATTCCCACAAGTGCAGCATTATTAGGGGCTCAAGGGTCCATTATTTTCATGTCCATATCCATTTCAGCTCTGAAGTCCTTGTCGAGGTCTGAAATGACTTTGAGCGGGGCGACCGATTGATTCTTCTGTGCTCCGAGCTGGGCAACTTGCTTCCCGCTTTTTGCACTTGTGATTTTTTTCTTCTGTGCTTGCTTAATAATCTCCCGGTCATAGTCTGATTCCAGATTCATCGATATCTGGGATGGTTGCTCAAGAAAGGACTTAGCCCACTTTTTGATTTTTTCATTATATACCAACTTTGGCTCAGGCTTTTTGGGTGCAAAATGCGCCTTAACTTGGGAAGCCACATCCGCGTTAGTTTCCTCATCGGTCTTGTCATAAGGTCTCTTTGGAAGATTCGGCGGGATATCGACTATCTTCGGCGTTTGACCTTTCTTCGATGTGGGGCGCGGGGGACCGTCGAACTTCCGTTTCTTCGACGAGGTAGTAGTATTGCACGGAGGCGGAGGCGGAGATCGAGTTGATGTACTCCTGCTGCGGCGATCGTCAGCAGGGCGGGGTGGACTTGGAGGTTGGCGATAATCGGGTTGGGGTGGAGATGGAGGTTGGCGATAATCGGGTTGGGGTGGACTTGGAGGTTGACGAGATTCGATGCGGGGTGGATTTGGATTCCTTGGAGTCGGTGGCCTTGGCGCCGAGCCTGGAAACTTGATGTACTTCTTATTCCATAGAATGATGTTGCACTTGACATCTCCTAGTTTCGCAAGGCCTTCAGGCGTAGCGATTTCAATCTCTAGGTCCGCAAAATCCTCCACTATGTCATCCACCGTGACACGAGCATAGCCTGGTGGAATCGGAAGTGAATGGTGGAGTGCTCTAGGTAGACAAGGTAAAGCAGTGCTCATCGCCACCTTGAAGGACAGGTTGTTCATTGGATGATGTAGCTCACATTGTGCCATCTCTCTGACATCATCCACGGGGTAGTGAGGAGCCGGTGCATCATCCAGCAGTGCTTGATCATCAGCACGGACCTTCGTGGAAGCCACGCTGCTTCTCCGTTGGCAAAGATCCAATGCAGGATCATCAGACCGCGGGTGAGTTGACGACGGCGGCCATTGGCTAATTTCATGCACGAGGTTCTTCAGATCAGCTAGGTCCTGCTCTACCCTGGAGATCCGGTCTGCCTCCCGGTCCTTCTTTCTCTAACGGCTTCTGTAACTGGCATCGTACTGAGGAAACCCTTTCTTCCACGAGACACCGGCGCCTTTGCCTCGTGTTCATCCTCCCTTTTCAGGATTCCCTAGGGCGCGTGTCAGCTCGTCGTTCTCTCTCTCGGGACGGAACAATCCCAATTGAGCATCGTTCATTGCTTGAATAAGGGCTTTGGAGGGTTTTAGAATTTTATCATGAAATAATGTCTTCCTTGTTTCTGGGTCCAAGGATCCCCCGTGCTCGTACCACCAGTGCTTTGACCTCTCGGTCCATCCATCTGTACCAGGAGTGACGCCTCTGGCCCTCATATCCTTCTCCATAGTTTCCCAATTAGGGATGGCACTCTTGTAGCCACCTGTCCCCATTTTATGATGGTATTTCTTGTTGGCAGCATTTAGCGTGTTCTTTGCCGACTTTGCCTTTGTTTTATCAGATTGCTTGTACTGTACAAAATCGGGCCACTGTACTCTCAACTTCTCGTTTACTCCTTTGAAGTCTGGAGTTTTCTTTTTCGCGACATATTTCGCGTATAAACTTTTCTTGTGGTTCCGGTACAGTTCAGCCATCTTGCTTAGTGCCCACTCCTTGACTTTCGCTCTATTTTCAAGCCCACCCGGCCTTGGGGTAATACCATCTACCTCAAATTCCTCATACTCTAGAGGTAGTATGAAATGTGCTATGAGCTTCTGCCAAAGGTCATCTTTCGCATCATCGGTGACATAGCTGTTGGATTCTTCACCGGCTTTCTTTGACTTATTCCATTCTTGGATGGTGATCGGCAGGTTGTCCCTAACAAGCACCCCGCATTGATTTATAAACATCCTCTGGTGCTTCTCTGGAGCAATCGGTTCACCATCATCATCTATTTCTTCGATGGTGAACCTCTGATTACCATCCAACTTTTTTTTTGGCCCTCGTTTCGTTCGAGCTGTCGATTGCTTCGATCCGGTGGGCTAAAAGAAGAAGACAGAGTGATTAATATATATCTAGATCAGTTAATGAATAGAGGTAACACGAGACTTTATACATATATATATATGTACCTCGTCGGATCCTGTCGAGGGCCATCATTATTGTTGTTATTTGTTTGCCCTTCGTCCATCTGGTCTTCCCCTTAGTACATTAGGTTTTCCTCTAGTCCATCACCGGATGGATTCAGATATGAGGATATCTCTTCCTCGAGCAAAATATCTTCGGCGCCGGTAGTAATAAGAGGAATTTCACCTCTTATCATGCCCTGAAGAAAACCTTCACTGATGCGACCAGGATCTTCGGATGGATCCATGACATAATTATCTTTAACAAAAAGAGAGTTAAACAGGTTAGGAAAAACAATAATCCTAATAACTAAAACAATATAATCCTAATTATAATAACTTAAACAAAAAAATAACCCTAATCCTAATCCTAATTCTAATCTTAATAAATAAAACAAAAAAATCACTAAAACAATAATCCTAATCCTAAAAAATTATATAAACAATTATATATTCCTAAAAACAATTATATATTCCTAAAACCAACTAAAACAATTATATAAAAAATATATATTCCTAAAAAAAGAAACTGAAAACAATTATATATTCCTAAAAACAACTAAAAACAATTATATATTCCTAAAAAAAGAAACTAAAAACAATTATATATTCCAAAAAAAAGAAACTAAAAAAATATATATACCTTTAAACAACTAAAAACAATTATATAAACAAATATATATTCTAAAAAAAGAAACTAAAAGCAATTATATATTCCTAAAAAAATAAACTAAATGCTAAGATACTAAAAATGCTACTAAGATAAAAAAAAGAAACTAAAAATTCCTAGCTAAAAAACGCACGTCGAGGCAGCGGCGTTGTGGGCGGCGCCGGGACGGCGCGTGGCGGCACGGCGGCGCGGCGGCGTGCGTTGCGGGGCGGCGGGACAGCCCGCGGCGGCACGCGTTGCGGGGCGGCGGGAGAGCGCGCGGCGGCACGACGGAGCGGCAGAGCACGCACGGCCGGAGACGAGGGCGGCGACGCGGTGGAATCAGCATCTGGGCAGCACCTCCCCTGCGTCTTCGATGCTTCGTCTTCATCTGCTTCATTCGTCGAGAAATGCTAACTGTTGGGAAGCCCCCTGGCGCGCGGAATATATACAGACGGACCTTTAGTCCCGGGCTAAGCCACCGCCCGCGACTAAAGGGTCTTTAGTCCCGGGTCGTGGCTTAACCCGCGAGTAAAGACCCCCCTTTTAGTCGCGGGTTAAGCCACGGCCCGGGACTAAAGGGTTTTTTCGGCGCTTTGTTTTCGCGTGCGCAGGCACCCTTTAGTCCCGGGTCCAGCCACGACCCGCGACTAATTGTTTTTTTGTAAATTTTCTTTTTTTAATTCAAAAACTTTGGAAAATCATATCTTTTATTGTAATAATCCAAATAACCCAAATAATATGTCTATTATTATCATAAAAATATAAAGAATCTTAATATAATATCCATTTATCTGCTTGCATCATTTATAAATTATTTCATTTGTAAATTTTCTTTTTTAATTCAAATCAAATATAAAAACTTTGGAAGATCATATCTTTTATTGTAATAATCCAAATAACACAAATAATATGTCTATTATTATCAGAAAAATATAAAGAATCTTAATATAATATCCATTTATCTGTTTGCATCATTTATAAATTATTTCATTTGTAAATTTTCTTTTTTAATTCAAATCAAATATAAAAACTTTGTAAAATCATATCTTTTATTGTAATAATCTAAATAACACAAATAATATGTCTATTATTATCAGAAAAATATAAATTATCTTAATATAATATCCATTTATCTGTTTGCATCATATATAAATTATTTAATTTGTAAATTTTCTTTTTTAATTCAAATCAAATATAAAATTTTTGGAAAATCATATCTTTTATTGTAATAATCCAAATAACACAAATAATATGTCTATTATTATCAGAAAAATATAAAGAATCTTAATGTAATATCAATTTATCTATTTGCATCATTTATAAATTATTTCATTTGTAAATTTTCTTTTTTAATTCAAATCAAATATAAAAACTTTGTAAAATCATATCTTTTATTGTAATAATCCAAATAACACAAATAATATGTATATTATTATTAGAAAAATATAAAGAATCTTAATATAATATCCATTTATCTGTTTGCATCATTTATAAATTATTTCATTTGTAAATTTTCTTTTTTATTCAAATCAAATATATAAACTTTGGAAAATCATATCTTTTATTGTAATAATCCAAATAACACAAATAATATGTCTATTATTATCAGAAAAATATAAAGAATCTTAATATAATATCCATTTATCTGTTTGCATCATTTATAAATTATTTCATTTGTAAATTTTCTTTTTTTAATTCAAATCAAATATAAAAACTTTGGAAAATCATATCTTTTATTATAATAATCCAAATAACACAAATAATATGTCTATTATTATCAGAAAAATATAAAGAATCTTAATATAATATCCATTTAGTCCCGATTGTAGTCACAAACCAGGACTAAAGATATTTCCCGCCATTTCACACCGCTTCCCGCCAAGTTTTCCCGCCCTTTCCTTTCTACGAGAGCTTTTAGTCCCGGATGTAGTCACTAACCGGGACTAAAGATATTTCCCGCCATTTCCCAAAGCTTCACGCCAAGTTTTCCCGCCCTTTCCCTCTATATTTAGGGTGATCGCGCCATGGCTATCCACACATCCACACATTCCTCTCTTAGAACAATGGACAACGCCTACTGGGCCATTCTGACCCTCGACGAGACCGAGGCGCTGTGCGCCTCCAACTACCCTTGTCAGCCGAGCTACCGACCGGCCGCCCGCCGGCTGGATGCTGAGCGTTGGAGGGGTTCCTGTCCCTCCTGTCCCTCAAGGTTCTGCACGCCAGGCGGCCATCACAAACCACTTCTACCACGAGCTCACGCCGGAGCAGCGGATGGATCCCCAGTGGGATCCCGACAACTACGACACCTGGAATGCCTTCTTCGCTAATAGGCGGGAATGGGAGCTCGCCAGGTACGAGGGTGATGGCCCGCCACCGGTGAACCACAACGAAGCCGTCCATCGTCTTTGGTGGGCGAACCGTACTATCATCGGAGTGATGCGCTACATCGCCGGGGGAGACCATCCTCGCCTGCGGTGCCCACGAGTCCACCCGCCACAGAACCACAAAAAGGCCCCACACCGGCCCGGCGGTAGCGGCATCGTCTTCCAGGAGACCCCTCCCCCGCCCACCGTGAATCCGAGGCTGGAATGGCCCCTGGTATATGCCATGGATGGGCTGAGGATCCCCGGAGTGGCAGGTGACAATGACGATGATGATGATGATGATGAAGAAGACCCTGAAGTTGCGTACTATAAGACTAGGCATGATTATGACAAAAGGGGGCGGCTTTAGTCCTGAGTGTTAGCTAGTCCCAGTTTATCCCGATTTTTAATATTAATAAATGTCTTGAGTATTACCTAATAAATAGAAGGAAATGCCTATATAAAGAGAGGGTTCATCTTTAGTCTCGGTTGGAGAAACCAACCGTGACTGAAGGGATTGCGGCAGACTGGGCCAGGCAACACTAATAATAGGGGTGAGTGTCGACATTATGTCGTGCGGCTTGTACCTTGTCCCGGTTGGTGTCACCAATCGGGACTAAAGATGAACCTTTAGTCCCGGTTGGAGACACCAACCGGGACTAAACATGAGTCAGCACTAATAATAGTGGTGAGTGTCGACATTATGCCGAGCTGCTTGTACTATAAATAGGCATCCTTATGTGTCCAGTCCTCCAGCCAGTTTGAGGCATCTCCAAGATGGTTTTCGAGAGAAGGGACACCACTACGGCCAGTTTCAGGGAGATGCCGACAGAGCCCAGTCCTCTGGCATCTCCGAGAAACTGGTCATAGAGGCACTTCATAAAATGTGAAATTAGTTAGCTCCCAGGCGTATTGATCTAGTTAGAGAAGTTACAAGCTGCAAGATGGTTTTCGAGAGCAGGGACACCACTACGGCCAGTTTCAGGGAGATGCCGACGGAGCCCAGTCCTCCGGCATCTCCGAGAAACTGGTCATAGAGGCACTCCCTAATATGTGAAATTAGTTAGCTCCCAGGCGTATTGATCTAGTTAGAGAAGTTACAAGCTACAAGATGGTTTTCGAGAGCAGGGACACCACTACGGCCAGTTTCAGGGAGATGCCGACGGAGCCCAGTCCTCCGGCATCTCCGAGAAACTGGTCATAGAGGCACTCCCTAATATGTGACATCACGCGTTTGGAGATCAGATCTTAATGGTAAGTATGAATCAGTACTAAAGGCCCTCCTTTAGTCCCGGTCCAGCCACAAAACGGGACTAACACACTCAAGATTGTTTGCAGACAACACTATAAAAATGGACACATGCATGGAGCATCTTCACTCATAAAATGTTACAATTATTACATATCATTTCTTCACGTGTGTTCCTTTCTGATCCCGTCGTATCCATGGACCATCTTCATTCATTAACATGATGCTTGGGTCATCCTTCACCATGAAGGGCGGAATTTCATGAAACTTATCACAATCTTCTGACATGTCTGTCTTGTCCTTCACTCCCACGATGTTTCTTTTTCCTGAAAGAACTATGTGGCGCTTTGGCTCAATGTCTGATGTATTCTTTTTCTTATTTTTTCTTTTTTTAGGTTTGGTAGACATGTCCTTCACATAGAAAACCTAAGCCACATCATTGGCTAGGACGAATGGTTCGTCTAATTACCCAAGATTGTTGAGATCCAACGATGTCATTCCGTATTTCTTGTCTACCTCAACCCCTCCTCCTGTCAGCTTGACCCATTTGCACCGAAACAAGGGGACCTTAAAAGTAGGTCCATAGTCAAGTTCACATATCTCCTCTATGTAACCATAATATGTGGTCTTTGACCCATTGTTGTCTGTTGCATCAAAGAGAACACCACTGTTTTGGTTGGTGCTCTTTTTATCTTGGGCTATCGTGTAAAATGTATACCCATTTATCTCGTACCCTTGGAAAGTCGATATAGTCGAAGATGGTGACCTAGACAACAAGTATAGCTGATCTCCAAGAGTGTTGTTTTTTATGAGATGTTGCAACCAACCGCCGAAACTCTTCATGTGTTCATCGCTAATCAAAGAGTCATGCTTTCCATGGTTATTGCAGCGTAAGATTTTCTTATGTTCCTCGATATATGGGGCTGCCAAGATAGAATTCTGTAGAACGGTGTAATGTGCTTCGGTGTAAGAATGTCCGTCTCTACATATTATTGATTTCCTTCCTAGAGTACCCTTTCCACTCAGGCTCCCCTCATACCGAGATTGAGGAAGACCAATCGGCTTAAGGTCAGGAACAAAGTCAACACAAAATTCAATGACCTCCTCTGTTCCATAGCCCTTGGAGATGCTTCCTTCTGGCCTAGCACGGTTATGAACATATTTCTTTAAGATTCCCATGAACCTCACAAAGGGAAACATATTGTGTAGAAATACAGGACCGAGAATGGAAATCTCTTCGACTAGGTGAACCAGCAGGTGCGTCATAATATTGAAGAAGGATGGTGGGAACACCAACTCAAAACTGACAAGGCATTGGACCACATCATTCTGTAACCATGGTAGATCTTCAGGATTGATTATCTTCTGAGAGATTGCATTGAGAAATGCACCTAGCTTCACAATGGGTACTCGAACATTATCTGGTAGAAGCCCCCTCAATGCAATCGGAAGCATTTGCGTCATAATCACGTGGCAGTCATGAGACTTTAGGTTTTGGAACTTTTTTCTGCCATATTTATTATCCCCTTTATATTCGACGAGAAGCCAGACGGGACCTTAATACTGCTTAGGCATTCAAAAAATATTTCCTTCTCTTGTTTGGTAAGAGCGTAGCTGGCATGACCTTGAAACCATTCTGGATGCAGGCCATCTGGGTCTTCCATACGTTGATGGTCCTTTCGTGCTTCCGGTGTATCTTTTGTCTTCCCATACACGCCCAAGAAGCCTAGCAGGTTCACGCAAAGATTCTTCGTCACATGCATCACATCGATTGCAGAGCGGACCTCTAAGAATTTCCAATATGGTAGCTCCCAAAATATAGATTTCTTCTTCCACATGGGTGCGTGTCCTTCAGCGTCTTTCGGAACAGATTTTCCTCCAGGACCCTTTCTAAAGATTACCAATTGATCCAAATCTTTGATCATATCAAATATATCAGCACTACTACGCTCCTTAGGCTTCGTCTAGTGACATGCCAGACCGTTGAAATGATTGCCTTTCTTTCTTAAGGGATGCTTGGCCAAAAGAAATCGACGATGCTCATTGTATACATTCTTCTTACAATGTTCCAAATATATACTTTCAGTCTCATCTAAACAGTGTGTGCATGCATTGTATCCCTTGTTTGACTGTCCTGAAAGGTTACTAAGAGCAGGCCAATCATTGATTGTTATGAAAAGAAATGCTCGGAGGTTAAATTCTTCTTGCTTGTGCTCATCCCACACGCGTATCCCGGGTTCATGCCACAACTGTAAAAGTTCTTCCACTAATGGCCTTAGGCACACATCAATGTCGTTGCCGGGTTGCTTCGGACCTTAGATCAACACTGGCATCATAATGAACTTCTGCTTCATGCATAACCAAGGAAGAAGGTCATAGATGCATAGAGTCACGTGCCAGGTGATGTGACTGGAGCTCTGCTCCCCAAAGGGATTCATGCCATCTGTACTTAGACTAAACCTTAAACTCCTTGCGTCATCTTCAAAGTCCGGGTACTTTCTATCGATTTTTCTCCATTGCGACCCATCAGCGGGGTGTCTCAACATCCCATCTGACTTACGTTCCTCTTTATGCCATCGCAACAACTTGGCATCCTCTTTGTTTCTGAATAAGCGTTTCAACCATGGTATTATAGGAGCATACCACATCACCTTCGCAGGAACCCTCTTCCGGGGGGGCTCGCCCTCAACGTCACCAGGGTCATCTCGTCTAATCTTATACTGAAGTGAAGTGCATATCGGGCATGCATATAAATTCTAATACTCCTCACCGCGGTAGAGGATGCAGTCATTAGAGCATGCATGTATCTTCTAAACCTCTAAACCTAGAGGGCAGACAACCTTCTTTGCTTCGTACGTACTGGCGGGCAATACTTTATCTTTTGGAAGCATATTCTTCATCATTTTCAGCAACTTTTCAAATGAGGAGTTAGGTATAGCACACTCAGCCTTCCATCGCAGCAATTCTAGTGTGCTGCCCAGGTTTTTCAGACCATTTTCGCAATTTGGGTACAACAACTTTTTGTGATCCTCTAGCATGTGATTGAACTTCTCCCTATCCTTTTCAGTTTGACAATCTCTTCATGCATCGGCAATGGTCCGACCAAGATCATCAGCGGGTTCATCATGTGTCTCTTCTTCATCCTCCCCTTCAGCATCCCCCATGGAAGTATCTCCGTACTCAGGGAAACCATGATAGTTGTCATCCCCCTCCTCTTCTTCATTGTCTTCCATTATAACCCCTCTCTCTCTCCGTGCTTGGTCCAACAATTATAACTGGGCATGAAGCCGGACTTCAACAGGTGGCTATGAAGGGTTTTTGAGTTAGAGTAATCCTTCTGATTCCTACATCCATTACATGGACAGAATACAAAACCATAGTGCTTGTTTGCATCAGCAACACGGATGAATTCATGCACGCCATTAATGAATTCGCTAGAGCGTCGGTCAGTACCGTACATCCATTCCCGGACCATCTGCATTATAGTAAAAGTATATCAAAAACCATTACACAACATGATAAAATTATTACAATTATATTGAGAGCTTCTAGAGCATTAATTTTGAATTTTGAAAAATTTACATGCACCAATTTGTGAATTGGAGAAAACAATCAACATGATAAATGGGGAGTTTTTTATTATTGTTCTATCAGTGAAAACATTATTCCATTCTAAGCTCTGAAACTCTAAAATTACACATTTCAATTTTCAGTAACTATGTGCCTAATCAAAATTTGTTACACATATATATCAAAATCCTTCTAGCTACTTCTAGAGCATGCATGCATTTGATCCATATATCTATACTTCTAGAGCATTATAGAGCTAAAGTAGCAATAAGAGATGAAAGAATGAAGTTCTAACCTTTTAAAGCTTTGGATTTAGGTGTTGCAAACTAAATTTTGACAAATCTTGAGAAAAAAATGGCATGAACTCTCTTGCTTCTTTGAGAAAAATGGCCACCATATGCTTTAGGGCAGCTGGCCAGGGAGCTGAATATATAGTGATGGACAATTAGTCCCGGGCCGTGATACGACCCGGGACTAATAGTCCCCGAAAAGAGCTGTTGGCCCGCTCCCGATTATTAGTCCCGGGCCGTATTACGGACCGGGACTAATGCTCTGGTCCGGCCCGGGACTAGTGCTTAATCCAATTTCTAGCCGTTGGAGGCCTCACGGACCGGGACTAGTGCTAGCACAAGTCGCGGTTCGTGACGGGCCGGGACGCCGGGACTGGTGACGTTGCTCTGATCGAACCGAAGGCCTGTTTTCCAGTACTGAGGACAATCCTCATGTTACGGAACTAGTCCATGAAGTTGCTTGAATTGTTTTTGAGCTTTTATTTCTCTAGGAATGCATTAAAGTTGATTGTAGGGGTCGCCATTATCTACAACATATTTGCAAAGAGTTTAGACTAAGTTCATGATAAATTGAGTTCAAATGTAATTCTTAAATTAACTAGGTGAACTCCCACCCAAAACAACATCCATCAGGTTGTCTTAGTGATCACACGAACCAAATCCACTACACCACGACCGATCTTCACGAGAGAAGATGTAGCTTCAAAGGCGAACAATCAACATGTTCATCATATCATACATATGACTCATGCTTTAACTTTTGGTATCCCGTGTTCTGAGACCATGTCTGTACATGCTAGGCTCGTCAAGATTAACCTTAGTATCCGCATGTGCAAATCTATCTTGCACCCATTGTATGCACACGTGGAATCTATCACACCCGATCATCACGAGATGATTTGAAATGACGAGTCTTAGCAATAGTGTCTACATAGGACGAACACTTTATTACTTGATATTTAGTGAGAGGGATCATCTTATAATTCTACAGTCGTGATCTAAGCAATACAAGATGCATAAAAGGATTAACATCACATGCAATTCATAATATGTGATATGATATTGCATTTCTTCTTATACATTTGATCTCCATCTCCAAAGCACGTACATGATCTCCATCATCACCAGCGTGGCGTCAAGGTCAATGGCGTCACTTCATGGTTATCCATCACCAACAGCAACTATTACAACTACTTGGAATAAAGCCATTACATGATGAATAGACACGCGGGTCTTAACAAATTCAAAGACAACCATTAGGATCCTGCCGGTTGTCATATTATAATAAGGATCATTGCATACATCAAATATAATCACAATCACATCATGGCCATATCACATCACATGCCCCTACAAAAACAAGTTATACGCCTCTAATTTTCTTTGCATGTTTTACGTGGCTTAGGGCTTTCGAATAAGAACCATTCTTACCTACGAACATGAACCACAACGCTGATACAAGTATTGTCAAGTGAAGATTGTAAATTGAATCTTAACTATGGTAGGCAATACATGTAACATCCCAACAATGTTGATCATGATTATCAAATTCAAATCACTAAAATTAGGGTTAACAAAAACTTTGATTAAATAAAAATCATATGAATGCATGTGTGTATGTGATGATTGTATGAATGCATGAATGGACTTGTGTGATTAACCTAAATCGCAAGGAATGGTTTAAAGATGAAAATAACATCATCTAAAACATTTCCAAGCAGAAAGAAATAAAGAGAAAATTTAAAAAACAAAATAAATAAAGCAAATGGTCATTTTTGCCAATCTTGCTCACTAGGTCACTTTGAGTGTTTCTAGTCCAAGATTTCAAACATAAACTTTTCCATTTCTTTTCACCCCTTGCTAGACCAAGTAAAAGTGAATCAAAGCCCACCTTTCAAACTTGCAGAAACATTTGGCAACCCCATTCAAATGACAATTCAAAATTGAATCTATAACATATGTGAAGATCACACATTTCCAAAACCCAACCAAACCAGTGCCCCATGACCAATCCAACTAACCAGAGACTCCCTAGTATGTAACCAACACACCCACCAAGTTTGAATCCAAAATTCAAATTTGAATCTCTTTTGGTCATTTCATCAAACACCTTGTAATCACCAAATAAACAAACATCAAACACTATTAGGAGCAGTGATTTTGGCCAACCTTGTTCCCTCTCTGGTTTGCAGCAAGCTCTTAGTAGATCATCTAGCCCCTTTAACAATCTTTAGCACCACTGTGAGCATGCAATGGCCATCAATGGTGAGCATGCCGAACCTAACTTTCCACCCCCAAGTCGACAGCGAGCTAGGAGAAGCATCAAGCCTAGCAAGCATGTCTGGAGCACTGACCACCGTCCACCGCCACCACCTGTCCAGTGGCCAGGCCTTGCCAGCCACTGGACCACTCGGAATGAGTGCGCCCAGTCTCTCTGCGTGTGTGCCGATAGCGCACGAGTGCGCCACCCGCGACACCAGCCCATAGATCGCGCGCCGCCCTCGTCGCTTGCGTGCGTGATCGCCAGCACCCCAACAACCCGCTAGACAACCCCGTTCACCGCCGCGTGCACCATGGACGATGTGCGCCATTAAAACCACCATCAAAACCGCCTAGAGCGCCGTGATGTTCCGACCATTCCGCACCGCCCCCACGCCACGTGACCATGCCGTTGAGCTTCGCCAGGGAGCATAGCACTGCCCCCTATCGTCGCCCATTCCATTAGTACGCTGTGCCGACGACCACGACGAGCTCCACCCGTGCCATTCGGTCGCCTCTCTGCACTATAAATAGAGGCCTTCCCAGCACGAATTCTCCCCACCATCTCACTCCCCACCTCTCACTGATAACACCCACTCACTCCTGGAGCAGGGCGAGCACCAGGTGGCCGGAATTGCACCGGAGTTCCCTGCTGCAGAGGATGAGAGGCACCATCGATTGGAGCCGCCCCAGGAGGAGCTGCCAGTACCAGGAGGATCGCCGTCCTCGACTTCGTCGTTCGCCCCCATCGCCGAACATCGCCGGAGCCCCGGTGAGCCCCCACTTACCCCCACTGGCCGCGCTAGGGTTCAACCTCACCACGTCCTGTTCAGGCATGGACGATGAACCACAACCATAGGATTAGAACCAGATCGCACGGCCTAGATCTCCCCGTACCCCTTCGCCACTCGCTGTCTCACTGACGAGTGGGGTCGTTCACTTAACCAGCCCGCGCGTGCGCTGTGCGTAGTGGGTCGGCCCAGTTAAACCTCCCCCGCGACCCAGCAATTCAAACTTAGGATTATTTATTTAGTTTCAAAATCAGTTATGTACCTAGATTAAAAAATCAACCTAGCTCGATTCACTGAACCAAAATGCATGAAATCAATTTTGTTAGCAAGGTACTAGAATGCTTAACCCAAGCCTATTGGATTCAAACCAATTGGAGTTATAGATCACCCATGGTAAAAATAACATGGCAGAAGCTTTTCTGCATTCAAACATTTTTCAAAATTCAACCAGAACAGATTTTGAGTTGATTCCAACTCTCAAAAATCACATTTAACCATACCTTTCAGAATATATAAAAATATATAGGTTTACTTGCAGAAATAATGATCAAGTAATAAAAGAATGCCTCATAGGCCATTCTAGTCATTTTATTTAATTAGAATAAAAAGTTTAAACCTTATTAAATTGTGACACCACTTTAAATCACATTCCCATGTACGAGGAAGAAGCCAAGGAGAACTTCAACCACTGCTGTGCACAAGGCAAGCATAATACTACTGGTTGAATTAGCAAGCTATTGACTTTGCAAGCTAACACTTGTAACGTAGCAAGCTTATACTACTAGCTTATACCCAATTGATGATACCCCATCCTAGTTTTTACTTGCAAGCTTAATATTTTAGTTCTTTATTAAGCTTTGTCTTAGAGTTTACTTAGTGACTTGGAGATTTAAGAAAGATATTTAAAGGTAGCATAAAGAGCATAAAACTTGGCCTAAGTTAGATAATCTGGATGTCATCATGAGGCATGAGATTGAAGTTAGATAAGATCCAATTGCTTATCACCCCTCATTAGTATTTATCCCCCACCTGTAGATGCTAGTGCCAAGCATAAAACTTGATCAACTTTAGATGGGAATACTTGGTGAAAATGGTTATGGAAACCTTAGAATGATGAGTCATTCTACTGAAATGTTTTGACATGTGTTCTTGAACACCAGATGATTTTGATGATGAAAATGTGAAGGCATGAGCCTTATCCCTTTACAAAACTGATGGTTGTCTGGATGCGATACCATTCCAATTTTACCGTACAACCACAATACCCAAAAATTGGGTAGGGCTTGACTAGAAATTTATATATCTTAGTATGGGTTCCCTTGTGGCCAAGGTTTGAGCTGAGGCTACCTTGTCAAGATTGTCCACCTGCGCAGTACCCAAGATGACAGTTGTTCATGGTTGGGAGACCAAACTCACAGCAGAGGTGCCTATACTAGGGCGTGTAATTGAAAGGTTAGGATTGATTATCCGCATACTGAGTATGGTGAATTCAGGATTGTTCCTGGCGGATGTATTGAATGTTGTGGTGAAAGTGTACCACCTCTGCAGGAGGTCAAACTATTCGAAAGCCGCGTCCGCGGTTATGGACAGTTGGAGTGGCCATACTGTTCCGTCGTCAGATGTTTTCAAAATGAATTGTGAAATGATTTATGACTTTGACTTGACCACAACAGAGTTGTGACATGAAACTCAAGTTCTCACTTAGGTGTTATAAATTTTTTTTCAACTAGCTTTCTTTGCTTCTGAACTTAGTAGAGGTAAATCTTGCTTTTTTGCAAAACAACCTAGAGCTTAGTATCCTACTCAAAACCACTTCACTTGTTAGTATTAGTTTGCGAGTACTTAAAAAGTACTCATGTCTTTGTCCCTGGCTATTCCCGTGGCCAGACTATGAAGAGGAGTATCAGGAAGATGGACAGCAGGAAGGTTATGACAACTAGGATCATCTCCCATCGTCAGCATTGCCTATGACCATGACGATGGAACCTCGCCCACGCTATCGTTACTATTATGTTATTCCGCTGCTTGAATTGTATTAATACTGGATCATGAGATCCTTATTTGTGTAAGACCTTATGTATGGTTTGTAATGGATGATGTACTATGATATCCAATCTGTTATGTCTCAAAAAAATGGTAATCCTACGATTGCGATGTGTCAACACCCGGATTTTTAATCCCAGATGTCTATTATGCCATACATCGCAATCCCAGGATTACCATTTTTGTGAGACATAACAAATTTGGATATCACAGTACATCATCCATTACAAACCATACATAAGTTCATACATCATCCAGTTCTTAATACAACTCAAGCAGCGGAATAACGTAATAGTAAAGATAGCGTAGGCGAAGCTCCATCTTCGGGGTCACAGGCAATGCTGACGATGGGAGATGATCCTAGTTGTCGTAACCTTCCTGCAGTCCATCATCCTGGTACTCCTCTTCATAGTCTGGCCACGGGAATAGCCATGGACAAAGCCATGAGTACTCTTTAAGTACTCGCAAACTAATACTGACAAGTGAAGGGGGTTTTTGTAGTGGGACACTAAGCTCTATGGTTGTTTTGCAAAAAGCCAGATTTACCTCTACTGAGTTCAGAACCAAAGAAAGTTAGTTGAAATTTTATAACACCTAAGTGGGAACTTGAATTTAATATCATAACCCTGTTGCGGTCAAGTCAATGTCTCAATTCATTTCACAAGTCATTTTGAAAACATCTGACGGGGGAACAGTATGTCCACTCCAACTGTCCATAACCGCGGACGTGGCTATTCAAATAGTTTGACACTCTGCAGAGATTGTACACTTTCACCACAACATTCGATACATCCATCAGGAACAAATCCTGAATTCACCATACTCAGTATACGGATAATCAATCCTAACCTTTGAATTACACGCCCTAGTATAGGCACCTCTCCTGTGAGTTTGGCCTCCCAACCATGACCAACTGTCATCTTGGGTACTACTCAGGTGGACAATCTTCACAAGGTAGCCTCAGCTCAGACCTTGGCGGTGAGGGAACCCATACTAAGGTATATAAGTTTCCAGTCAAGCCCTACCCAATTTTCGGGTATTGTGGTTGTACGGTAAAATTGGAATGGTATCGCATCTAGACAACCATCAGTTTTATAAAGGGCTAAGGCTCATGCCTCAACATTTTCATCATCAAAATCATCTAGTGTTCGGAAACACATGTCAAAACATTTCAGTAGAATGACTCATCATTCCATGGTTTTCATAACCATTTTCACCAAATATTCCCATCTAAAGTTGATCAAGTTTTATGCTTTGCACTAGCATCTACAAGTGGGGGTAAGTACTAATGAGGGGTGGTAAACAAGTGGAGATTAGTTAAGGTCAATCTCATGCCTTAGGATGACATCAAGATTATCTACTTAGGCCAAATTTAATGCTCTTTATGCAACCTTCAATTATCTGTCTAGAATCTACAAGTCACTTAGGTAAACTCTGAGAGAAAGCTTTGATGAAGAAATAAAGTAGAAAGCTTTTGTAAGTAAAACCAGGATGGTTTATCAAGTGGTATAAGCTTGAAAGTAAAACTTGCATGGTTTGGCTTGCTAATATAGTGGTATAAACTTGCTAGGTTGCAAGTGTTAGCTTGCTAAATCAACTAGTAGTATTAGGCTTGCCTTGTGCAGAGTACTGGTTGAAGTTCTCCTCGGCTTCTTCTTCGTAGTATCCTTCTTCCTCCTCATATCCTTGGTCGGTACTAGCGTCTATATATAAATACGAGGTACACAATCATCAAACAATACTTAACTATTTTCAATCATCACACAAAGGTGCACTATAGATGATCTAGCATCATCACTTAACATTGCAAGACTAAAACATTTGCTTATTTATTTTAATTTGAGAAAAGTAATTTCTACTCATTGAAAAACTACTTAAGATATAATATTCTCCAACTCAAACATGGGATCATGTTGACACATGTCATCACCACATATTTCAGTACATGGGAATGTGATTTAAAGTGGTGACACAATTTAATAAGGTTTAACCTTTTTATTTTAAATAAATAAAGTGACTAGAAATGCCTATGTGGCATTCTTTTGTTACTTGAACATTATTTCTGTAAGTAAACCTATATGTTTTCATATATTCTGAAAGGTATGATCAAATGTGATTTTTGAGAGTTGGAATCAACTCAAAAGCTCTTATGGTTGAATTTTGAAAAATGCTTGAATGCAGAAAAGCTTCTGACTTGTTATGTTTACCAAGGTTGATCTACAGATCCAAATGATTTGAATCCAACGGGCTTGGATTAAGCATTTCAGTACCTTTCTAACAAAATTAGTTTCATGCATTTTGGTTTAATGAATCGAGATGGGCTGAATTTTGAATCTATGTACATAACTGTGTTTGAATTAAAATAGAAAATCTAAATTCAAATGGTTGGGTCGCACGGAAGAGGTTAATGGGCCGGCCCAGTGTCACTCAGTAGCACGGGACTCAGCTGACAGGGGGGTCTACCAGTCAGCAGCTCATAACGCGTGAAGCGGTACGGGGTTGTGTGGGTCATTGGATTAGAAGGGAGATCGACAGCTGGGGATCATCGTCGACGACGAACCTGTCACCGGAGAGCTCGAACCCTAGCGGCTCAGTGGGGGTGCATAGGGGGCATACCAGGGCTCCAGCGACGACGGCGAGGCGGGCAAACGAACGAGTGGTCGACGGCGAGCTTAGGGATGGTCGAGGCAGCTCCGGGGGTGGTCGCAATCAGCGGCCCCCTTCTCCTCCAGAGGCGGCCTGCTCCGGTGCAATTCCGACGAGCTGCTGCTCCTCGTGCTCCAGCTAGAGGGTGGAACGATCAGTGAGGTGAGGGGAGTGGGATGGTGTACTTCAAATGGCTAGGGTGGCCTCCTTTTATAGGCTCGACGGAGAGACCGAGAGGGATGGGCAGGCGACGGTCGCGACATGGCTACGGGCGGCTAGGGCCATGGCTGAGGGTGGCGATCGACGCGCGGTCTCCTAGCGATGCTCTAGAACTTAAATGCGAGCTTAGGGGCGGTGGTGAACGGTCGGGCGAGGCTAGCGCTCTGAGCGGCAGAGGGGGCATCTTCGACGGCGAGCGGTGGCTGTGAGGCATTGGGCGGCGAACGGGGATATCTGGCATGTTCCTTGGGTCATGGCGAAGCGGTGGGCATGGGCTGCGGTCGAGGGGCGGCGTGTGCGCGTGTGCCGGGTGCGGCGCTCTCCCACGTGCTCGGCATGTCGCAGTGGCACTAGGCGCGGGGAGTGCTCGGTGGTCCATGGCTTTCCTTGGCTCGGGGAGGGGACAGTGGGTGGCGGTGAAGTGCTGTCTAGCTCCCAGAAATGGCGAGAGAGAGGGAGGTGGTCTGCTACGGCGGCGAGATGTGCTCGGCTTGCTCACCATTGATGAAAATGGCAGCTTACAGTGAGGCTAGGGGTTTCCAATTAAGCTAGATGATCTACTAAATGGTTGCTGTGAGCTAGAGAGGGAACAAGTTAGGCCAAAACACTATTAAAAACAGTGAATTTGATTTGGTTTAAATTTGCCTGCCAAGTGTTTGATGAAATGGCCGCAAGAAACTTTCTTTGGAATTTTGAAAATATTTTTGGTGGGTGTGCTAGGCATGTGCTGGAGACTCTATGGGTGCTTGGGTTTTGAAAATTGAGCTTGTTTGAGTGGTTTTTGAAATAGTGGGATCTTCCCATATGAGATAGATTCAATTTTAAACTGACATTTAAACTTAGCATTTGAATGTTTTTGGAAGATCACAAAGTGGGGCTTGGTACCTCATTATGAGTACTAACAAGGGGTGCAAAGATCCACAAATGTTTCTATTAGGTTTTGAGTGCATGGAATAGCCAAAGTAGGCATGATAGTTAATTTGGCCAAAGTAACCATTCACTTCATTTGTTCATTATGAGTTGTTTGTCTTTGTGAAAAGTTTGGGAATGATTTAGATGATGTTTATTTCACCTACGAATCATTTTACAAGCAAAGAAACATAGAACCATGGCAATTCAAAAGAATCCTAATTTTAAATACACATACATATGAATTGCTCTCATAATTTTAGATAGGAAAGTTTTTGTTAACCCTAAATTTGATAATTAGCATTTGATGATCCATGTTTAATATTTTTGGGATGTTACACGATGTATGGCATAACAGGCATCTAGGATTAAAAATCTAGGTGTTGACAAGACAGATACCCGCAAAGCCACTTGTGCAATACAAGTTGCACGTTGAGCATGGATGACATGTAAGGTTATCCTGGGCCGCTTCATACCACCATCCCGCAAGATACAAAGTACACAAAAAGAAAGCAACAACAAAAGCATCAACACCCACAAAACCATAGTGTTCTACTCGTACAACAAATTTATGCATAGATTCGGCTCTGATACCGCTACTGGTTTCGTTGCATGGAAAACAAAAAAATTCTATCGCAAGAACACATACAACCAAGATATAATATATGGCAAAGCCAAGATCTAATATACGAGATTGGTGCAATGAGATTGAAGAGAACTACCCTTGTAGATCCAAAGCGTTAACGAGATCGGATCTTGTGGTTGATGTAGTCGATCACTTGCCGATCTCAAGATCGCATATACGATCCTTCCTCACTCGGTCACACGTACAGAGTTTATGAAGTCCTTCCTCTCCCTGTTCCAGCGGGCAACAGAGGTAGTAGATCCCCTTGGAATCCCAGCAGCACAATGGCGTGGTGGTGGTGGAGGAGGAGAAAAACTGTAGGGCTTCGCCTAAGCTGGAGCAGGACGGTGGAGGAGGGAGAGTTGCGGAGGCTAGGGTTGAGGTGAGGGGGCAGGGGTTAACCCTCCCCACTCCTCTTTATATAGAGTCGATGCGGCCAAGATACCCACCCCTTGGCCGAATCCTTCTCCAAGTCGGCGGCCCAGGAGAGAGAGGGGGAAACTTGCCCCTCAACTTTTCCCTTCTTTCCTTATTAGGGTTTTGCCCCTTTCCTTGTGCTGACCAATTGGGCCCTTTCGGTCATGGTGCGGCAGGCCCATGGCCCCCGCAGCATACCCTCTGCCCATGCGGCCCCTCCCGGGGTTGTAGGCCCATTGGTGGCCCCTTCTAGAACATTCTAGAACCTCCGGTCAAAACATCGATAAATTTTCCGAACCCTGTAAAATGACTTTCCTTATATGAATCCTATTATCTGGACCATTACGGATCTCCTCGTGATGTCCTGTATCCAATCCGGGACTCCAAACAACATTCGGTCTCCAACTCATATTCCATATCTACTTAAACAACATCGAATCCTTAAGTGTGTCACCCTACGGTTCGTGAACTATGCAGACATGATCAAGACACCTCTCCGGTTAATAACCAACAGTGGGATCTGGAGATCCATAATGGCTCCCACATATTCAACGATGACTTCGTGATCAAATGAACCATGCATATGATATCGTTTCCCTTTGTCGCGTGATACTTTGCTTATCCTAGGTTCGATTGTTGTTATCTTCATACCTAGTTCAACCTCTCTACCGATAAGTAATCTTTACTCATTCTGTGATATGACATCCCTTGTGACCTAGCCACATGCTTGTAAGCTAATTGGATGACATTCCACCGAGAGGGACCAAAGTGTATCTATTCATCATTTGGATGGAAAAATCCCACTCTTAATCCATGTGGTAAACACATACTTTCATAATACCCAATTCCACCTTTATAACCACCCAGTTACAGAAGTGGCATTTGATGTCATCAAAGTACTCATCTGGTGATAGTGATTAACATGATCTCATGGTCGAAGGATTAGGTTACTATGTATCTAAAAGCTTGTAGCAAAACAAACTTAATGACTTGATCTTATGCTATACTTACTATGGGTGTGTGTCCTTCACATCATTCTCCTAATGATATGATCTTGTTATTAATAACATCCAATGTACATGATCAGGAAACCATGATCATCTATAAATCAACAAGCTAGTTTTAACAAGAGGCTTACTAGGGACTCTTTTATGTTTACAAAACACACAAGTATTAATGTTTCTAGTTAATACAATTATAGCATGGGATATAAACATTTATCATAAACTCAAAGATATAATAATAACCACTTTATTATTGCCTCTTGGGCATATCTCCAACAAATACATGTTTGACAGCATGGCCAAAACCTCATCGTTTTCATGTTTTATAGCCGTTTTCATGAGCTATTGGCCATAGTTTTGCGGTTCTAGGGGTTTTACATGTGTGAGAGGTATGACCAAAAAGTCATTGTTTTTTGCATTTTATGACCGTTTTCTTGAGCTGTTACCCATAGTTTGGAGGTTCCATAGCGATTTACATGTTTTAGAGTTATGACAAAAAATTGTATTTTTTGCGTTTTACGGCCATTTTCATGATTTATTTCCTACAGTTTTGGGGTTTTAGGGCGATTTACAACGACCGTAAGTACAGGTACATTTTTTAGGGCATCACCAAGAACTCGTTGTTTTCATAATTTATAGCCATTTCGATGAG
Source organism: Avena atlantica (assembly GCA_910589765.1). Lineage (NCBI taxonomy): Eukaryota > Viridiplantae > Streptophyta > Magnoliopsida > Poales > Poaceae > Avena > Avena atlantica. Next base: position 896,775 of record OU342737.1, read on the forward strand.
CTATTTCCCATAGTTTTGGGGTTCCAGGGGAATTGCTTGGCCCGCAAGACCCGATACATGTTTGAGATATATGACGAAAAAATCGTTGTTTTTGCGTTTTATGACCGTTTCATGAGTTATCGCCCATAATTTTAGGGTTCCAGGCCGATTTACATGTTTGAGAGGTATGACGAAAACTCGTTGCTTTTTGCGTTTTATAGCTGTAACTATGAGCTATTGCCCATAGTTTTGGGGCTCTAGGCTAATTTAAATGTTTGAGAGTTATGCCCAAAACCTCATATTTTTTGCGTTTTATGGACGTTTTCATGAGTTATTCCCCATAGTTTTGGCGTTCTAGGGCGATTTAGAACGATAGTAACACCCGATAGTTGTTTGAGGGCATGACCAAGAACTCGTTGTTTTCGTGTTTTATAGTTGTTTTAATCAGCTATTACCCACAGTTTTGTGGTTCCAGGACGATTTACCTTTTTGAGAGATATGACTAAAAACTCGATGTTTTCGCGTTTTATGACCATTTCATGAGCTATGGCCCATAGATTTGTGTTCTAGGGAAATTTACATGTTTGAGAGGTATGACAAAAAAACTCGTTGTTTTTTGCGTTTTATGGTCGTTTTCATGAGCTATTGCCCATGGTTTTGGGAATCCAGGCCGATTTAAATTTTTTGAGAGTTATGCCCAAAAACTCATGTTTTGCGTTTTATGGACGTTTTCATGAGTTATTCCGCATAGTATTGGGGCTCCAGGGCGATTTAGAACTATAGTAAGGCCCTATGGATGTTTGAGGGCATGACGAAGAACTCGTCGTTTTCGTGTTTTATGTTCATTTTCATCAGCTATTACCCATAGTTTTGGGGTTCTAAGGCGATTTACCTGTTTGCGTTTTTGCGTTTGATGGCCGTTTTCATGAGCTATTGACCATAGTTTTGGGGTTCTAGGGCGATTTACATGTTTTAGAGTTATGACCAAAAACTCGTATTTTTTGCGCTTTATGCACATTATCATGAGTTTTTGCCTACAGTTTGGGGTTCTAGAGAGATATACAACGACAATAATACCCAATACATGTTTGAGGACATGACCAAAAACTCGTAGTTTTTTGTTTTATGGATGTTTTCATGAGCTATTCTCCACAGTATTGGTGTTTCATGGGGATGTGCATGGCCTGTAAGTCCCAATACATCTTTGAGAATTATGACCAAAAACTTATCTTTTTCGTGTCTTATGGCCGTTTTCATTAGTTATTACCCATAGTTTTGGAGTTCCAGGGTGATTTACACCGATCTTAACAAACGATATATGTTTGACAGCATGACCAACAATTTGTCGTTTTCGTGTTTTATGTTCTCTTTCATGAGCTATTGTCCAGAATTTTGGGGTTCCAGGGGGATTTACATGTTTGAGAGGTATGTCCAAAAAGTCGTCGTTTTTGTGTTTTATGGCTATTTTTATGAGCTATAGCCCATAATTTTAGTGTTTCCGGGTGATCTACATGTTTTAGAGTTATGGCCAAAAACTCGTCTTTGTTGCGTTTTATGGCCATTTTGATGAGTTATTGCCCACTGTTTTAGGGTTCTAGGAGGATTTAGAAGGATTATAAGGCATAGATGTTTGAGGGCATGACCAAGAGCTCGTCATTTTCGTGTTTTATGGTCGTTTTCATCATTTATTGCCCATAGTTTTGGGGTTCTAGGGCGATTTAACTGTTTGAGAGGTATGACCAAAAACTCATATATTTCACGTCTTATGGTCGTTTGCATGAGTTATTGCCCATAGTATTAGGATTCCAGGGCGATTTACCTTTTTGAGAGGTATGACAAAAAGTCATAGGTTTTGCGTTTTATGGCTGTTTTCATGAGCTATTGCCCGTGGTTTTGTGATTCCAGAGTGATTCATGTGTTTAGAGTTATGACCAAAAACTCATATTTTTTTGCGTTTTATGACCATTTTCATGAGTTATTTCCTAGAGTATAGGGGTTTCAGGGCGATTTACAACAACCGTAAGGGTCAATACCTTTTTGAGAGCATCACCAAGAAATCGGTGGTTTCGTGTTTTATAGCCGTATTTATAAACTATTGCCAATATTTTGGGGTTCCAAGGGCTTTGCATGGCCCGCAAGACCCGATACATGTTTGAGAGATATGACCAAAAACTCGTCATTTTCGTGTTTTATAAACATTTATGAGCTATGGTCCATAGTTTTCGGATATGACGAAAAACTCGTTGTTTTGCGTTTTATGGCCATTTTCATCAGATATTGCCCACATATTTGGGGTTTGAAATCGATTTAAATGTTTGAGAGTTATGCCCAAGAACTTATCTTTTTTGCATTTATGGACGTTTTCATGAGTAATTTCCCGTAGTTTTAGAGTTATAGGGGGATTTACTACGACCGTAATATCCGATACATGTAGGGCATGACCAAGAACTTGTACTTTCTTGTTTTAGGATCATTTTCATGAGCCATTGTCCACACTATTGGTGTTTCACGGGGATGTTCATGGCACGTAAGACTCAATATATTTTTGAAAATTATGACCAAAAAAACTTATCGTTTCCGCGTGATATGGCTGTTTTAATGAGTTATTGTCCATACTTTTGGGGTTTCAGGCGATTTACAATGATCTTAATAAATGATACGTGTTTAAGGGTATGATAAAAACTCGTCGTTCTCGTGTTTTTATGGCCGTCTCCATGACTAATTGTTTTGGGATCAATACTGATCCGATCGACTATCCTTGATAATGAAACGGTTCAAAATTACTAGCACATTAGTAGTTTTGTTGGCATCGATGTAGAAAAGTCGTGGAAGCAAATTATTAGGACAGAGACAGGATTATTCAAGTCACAACTTATCTTTTCAGTAATAATTCAGAAAGACGCAATTTTCTCCAGGAGGCCAAGCAAGGCCATGTGAGAGGATCCGCCTTGTGCGATGGACTGGCCTACCTTGCTCTTGAGGTCATGTGCTCTCTCTCTAATCTCCTTGCCTTCTTCAATGGCGCCAGGGCCCATCAACCTGTGGATGGCGGATCGGACGGTGTCCCTCTTGATCCCCTGCACCTCCACTCCCACCCTCCAGACGTGGCACGCGTACCTCGCCGTCCCGAGCTGGTCGCCGAAGCACGGCAGGCAAGCCATTGGGACGCCCTCCGACAGCGCCTCCACCGTGGAGTTCCACCCGCTGTGCGTCAGAAAGGCCCCAACGGCGGCGTGCCGCAGCACCTCCTCCTGAGGGGCCCAAGGGACGACCATCCCTCGGTCAGCAGGCAGCTCGAGGTCGAGGTCGAGGTCGGATGGACCGCCGCGGATCATACCGGGCCTTACCACCCACAGGAACGGATGGCCGGTGTCAGCTAAACCCCGCGCCAGCTCCGCCAGCTCCTGCGCGTCCACGGTGGCAACGCTGCCGAGGCTAACGAATAGTACGGATCCCGTCGGCTTGGTGTCCAGCCAGTCCAGGATCAGGCAGTCTTGGTCTTGGTCTTGGGGAAGCGGCGGCGGCGACGACGAGATCTTGTTGAGCGGACCGACGGGGAACACCGGCACGGCCAGGCCGTCGCGGATGTTGCGAACCTCCTGGTCCTCAATCGAGTGGAAGGTGTTGAGAATGAGTCCCGATGACCGCCTGGCTCCGTCGACGAACCGCTCCAGCAGGCCGGCGAAGGTGTCGAGGCTGCTCGTGTCGATCCGCTGCAGGTCCCTCACTCGAAACGGGGGCAGCTCCTCCACGAGATGGTCCCTCCGCGACTCGTCGTACGGCAGGTGGCCGTTGGCGAGCAGCGCCGGGTAGGCCATGAAGGTTCGGAAGCTGGCCGCGCTGCTCGTCATGAGCGCCAGCGCTGGCACACCCAGCTCCCTCGCCGCTGCCTGTGCCGAGAACCACACCACGTCGGTGACCACGCAGCGGACGCTTCCCTCGGCGGCGAGCATCGCAGCAAGCCGGTCCTTGAACGCGGCCGCGCAGGAGTCGTTGAGCGCCACCAGGAACGCCGCGATGTCCTCGGACGCGGCGGGAAGCTCGGCTGCCGGCACCCCCACGCCCACGAAGCGGTAGTCCGACGGGTAGCTTGCCGGGTCAGGCGCGTGGAGCTCCGTGTGGAGAACGGTGATAGCGTGGCCGCGAGCGTGCAGCGCGGCGGCAAGCCGGAACATCGGAGTCATGTGACCAAGGTAGGGCAGCGGGATGATGACCACGCGCCGCCCAGTACCATTGGACCTATCGCAGAGAAGAGACATTATTGCTAGCTGCTGCAAATCTAAGGAAGAATCACAATCATGAGGGCCTCGGAAAGAAATTGGGCATAAGTACATCATTTAAGTAAGAGGAGTGGTACAGTCACTGTGTCAGAATGTTTATACGGCAGTTGATGTTCAAATGCTATACAAGATACTACCTCCATTTCACAATATAAGATGTTTTAATTTGTGAACGAAATGTATTTATACTTTTTTTAGGATAAACCTACACACTAAAAGAGTATATCGATACACTTCCTTCACAAAGCTAAAACATCTTATATTTTAAAATGAAGGAAGTATATAATTACCTAATGCTATATACTCGGAGTATACCTCCTTAGTGATGAACGGTCGCAAGAAGCTTTTTGTGCCCAAATTTCGCGTTTGATAATGATACATTTTTGACATATATATGTCGCATATTGATCGGTATAGAAGGTCATATGAAATTAAGCAGAGGTATGTCTGGTGGCGCGGCATGGTGGCGGAGCTTCCTCGTTCGGCGTCTTCGCGCGGGTGGCTCGGATCTCGTAGTTGTAGGACTCTCTAGCGCGGAGGCGTAGATCTCGTAGCGGCGGTGGTGCCCACACCGACCTAAGTTTCGGTGGTGGCGCAGGAATGTTGTGACATACACTGGATCATGGCTAGAAAAACCCAGACTTTAGTCTGAAATAAGTCTAAACTAGATCTCAAGAGCTTACAATGAGAGAATCGATAACATAACGATAACCTTATGACTCAAAAAAGCAATGCAAGCTCTTAACAGAACAAAGAAGCAAATTATTACACGTGGATCGGAGTTTGATTTACTAAAAAAGGCTTTGCGACACAACAGCCTTACGCCACAACAACCTTACTGACAAAAAATGAAAGTCGGCTGGTGGTAACCGAGCAAACAAAAGACCATCACCTATAGGTTGCGAATTGATCTCCGCAGAGCTTAGCTTAACGCTGACTGGTAGCGTAAGAAAAATTATGTCCTTGCAATGTGTTTCGTCGGTGGACCCTGGGGCCAAAAAAGCCTTGACATTCGAACTTTTGCGTTTGTCACGGCTATAGTACCTAGCGGTAAGGAGAATGTAAAGAAAGTATGTCACTCGATCTTCCCGAAAACTAGTGGTATACGTTCTTGTCACAGGTTATAGGTATAACGGTGACGATATAGAAACTCGTCCGACAGCTAGCACTACGGGAAAAAATGTCGCTGCCGTGTAGGCACGTCTTTGCCGTGTGTCAAACGCACCGTGTGTAACTCAGAAAATACACGGCAAAGTACGTAAACACGGCAAATTTCTGAAAAAGAACACGGCAAAGAAATATACACGGCAAGACCCATAAAGGAACAAGGCAAAGAAAATACATTCGGCAAAGTTGACAACGACACACGGCATAGGTGTTATCACAGCAACGAGGTGGGACCCGTGACCCCACAAGTCCATTTAACGGGAGGAGCTAACGGCCGTAGACGGTGGTCTCTTTGCCGTGTGCCCTCGCCGGTCCTTTGCCGTGTGTATTCGGTAGTACACACGGCAAAGGCCCTTTGCCGTGTGTATTCCATAGTACACACGGCAAAGGGCCTTTGCCGTGTGTATTTCGCAGTACACACGACAAAGTCTTTTTTTCTTTTTTTTTGCCTTTTATCACATTATTCTTAGGAAAATCATAAAAAAAGCATTCTAATTCAGAAAAATACAAATAATATATCAAAATTTGCAGAAAAATAAGATCTATCTATGTACACTCAAAAATTAGATATTTATATTGAATAAGAATCTTCAAGCTCGCCGTTTTGACCATAGATTTAAACATGCATAAAAAATTCAAAAACGATCGAAACAATGCGAAACCTTCGCGTGGTGTCATATTATGTTACATGGTTGCAAGGAAAAATATCAAACTTGTTATATTGAATATGTCTTAAAAAAACCTTCATAAAATGACCTACCTCATTCGAGGTTTCCTCGCTTTCGGGTCAAATGACCAATGTTATGGCTAGAATCAAGGCATAGTTTATGATAATCTGCCCATATTATGCATGCATGTGCCTCATGGAATGGTGAACAATGTTGCAAGAGGAAGTTTTTATTTTCGTCGCACCAAAAAGCCATTTTCAATTTTCTGAGCGAAAAAAACGAGAGATTTTATGAAGCAACCACCAAATGGATAATTTAAAATGCTATCACCCCATTTTTCAAAAATACTAGACCACCTTAAATGTACAATGTCCCAACATAGGGATCTCAAACCTTTCCGTCCACTCCAGGTGAAAACGACAAATTCCTGCCGAATCGGTAGTAAGTGGGTTAGATATGAACTACAGGTACATGACCGGATGAACATGATTTTTTTTAAAAATCATTTTTAGATTCACAATATGCTATTTCATCAGAGATCCAGTGAAAGTTTAGAGAGGCTCATCTCCGAGCTAAGAATCTTCATACCCGTCGTTCGACAAAGTTTGTCGATAGTTTTAAAGAGTTATAAAAAATTCAAAAACGATCGAAACAATGCGGAACCTTCGCGTGGTGTCATATTATGTGACATGGTTGCAAGAAAAAATATCAAACTTGTTATATTGAAAATGTTTAAAAAAAAACTTCACAAAATAACCTATGTCATTCGAGGTTTCCTGGCTTTCGGGTCAAATGACCAATGTTATGGCTAGAATCAAGGCATAGTTTATGATAATCTGCCCATATTGTGCATGCATGTGCCTCATGGAATGGTGAACAATGTTACAGGAGGAAGTTTTTCTTTTTGTCACACCAAAAAGCCATTTTCTATTTTCTGAGCAAAAAAAACGAGAGATTTTATGAAGCAACCACCAAATGGCTAATTTAAAATGCTACCACCCTATTTTTCAAAAATATTAGACCACCTTAAATGGACAATGTCCCAACTGGGGGATCTCAAACCTTTCTGTCTAGTCCAGGTGAAAAAGACAAATTCCTGCCGAAACGGCAGGAAGTGAGTCAGATATGAACTACAGGTACATGATCTGATGGGCATGATTTTTTATAAAACTAATTTTTAGGTTCACAATATGCTATTTTATCAGAGATCCAGTGAAAGTTTAGAGAGGCTCAGCTCCGAGCTAAGAATCTTCATACCCGTCGTTCGACAAAGTTTATCGATAGTTTAAAAGAGTCATAAAAAATTCAAAAACGATCGAAACAATGCGAAACCTTCGCGTGGTGTCATATTATGTGACATGGTTGGAAGGAAAAATATCAAACTTGTTATATTGAATATGTCTCAAAAAAACCTTCACAAAATGACCTATCTCATTCGAGGTTTCCTGGCTTTCGGGTCAAATGACCAATGTTATGGCTAGAATCAAGGCATAGTTTATGATAATCTGCCCATATTGTGCATGCATGTGCCTCATGGAATGGTGAACAATGTTGCAGGAGGAAGTTTTTCTTTTCGTCGCACCAAAAAGCCATTTTCTATTTTCTGAGCGGAAAAAACGAGAGATTTTATGAAGCAACCACCAAATGGCTAATTTAAAATGCTACCATCCTATTTTTCAAAAATACTAGACCACCTTAAATGGACAATGTCCCAACGGGGGGATCTCAAACCTTTCTGTCCACTCCAGGTGAAAAAGACAAATTCCTGCCGAAACGGTAGGAAGTGGGTCAGATATGAACTACAGGTACATGATCTGATGGGCATGATTTTTTACAAAAATAATTTTTAGGTTCACAATATGCTATTTTATCAAAGATCCAGTGAAAGTTTAGAGAGGCTCAGCTCCGAGCTAAGAATCTTCATACCCGTCGTTCGAAAAAGTTTGTCGATAGTTTAAAAGAGTCATAAAAAATTCAAAAACGATCGAAACAATGCGAAACCTTCGCGTGGTGTCATATTATGTGACATGGTTGGAAGTAAAAATATCAAACTTGTTATATTGAATATGTCTCAATAAAACCCTTCACAAAATGACCTATCTCATTCGAGGTTTCCTGACTTTCGAGTCAAATGACCAATATTATGGCTAGAATCAAGGCATAGTTTGTGATAATATACCCATATCATGCATGCATGTGCATTATGGAATGGCGAATAATGTTGCTGAAGGAAGTTTTCCTTTTCCTCGCACCAAAAAGCCATTTTCCATTTTCCGGGCACAAAAAACGGGGGGTTTTATGAAGCAAAGACCAAATGGATAATTCAAAATGATACCACCCCATTTTCACAAGATTATATGGATGTCATATTTGGATTCCTCACATTTTTATGATCGATTTAGACATTTTATTTGTCGAATTCCGATTTACGGATTTAAATATATGAATTATTCCATATTAAATAGAAAAAGGAAATAAAATAAAATTATTTTATTTTTTATTTGGATTCAAGATTATTATTACTTTTCATTATTGTTTACTTAAATAATTGTTTGGAATCTAAAACTGAGATGTGTGACATCATGGTCCAAGAGTTAATATCATTGATATGAAAGTATTAGCAACAAGGTATGATTTCTTTCTTGGTAGCTCATTCGGAAGGAACGAAGAAGTTAAGCGTGCTAGGCCTAGAGTAGTGTTAGGATGGGTGACCACATGGGAAGTTTGATTATGATTGCAATTTGACATAATATTTAACATACAAAGGGTTCAAATATTCTATATGAGATTATCAAGTAAATAATATTCAAAAAAGTTTGAAACAAAATTATTATTTTTATTTTTAAAAAAAGGCAGTTTCTTTGCCGTGTACTTTTTCCACGAGACACACTGCAAAGACAGCTTCTTTGCCGTGTACTTTTCAAGAAAACTTCTTTGCCGTGTACTTTTCAAGAAGACACACGGCAAAGAATAGACACCGTCATCTCCGCGGGAACCGTTATCTTACTTTACTTTGCCGTGTCTACGCATGAGACACACGGCAAAGCCTTTGCCGTGTCTTATTTAGAAAACACACGGCAAAGGGCCTTTGCCGTGGCGAACGTTGCCGTGTGGCATTTTCCGTGTGTATACACACAGCAAAGCCTTTGCCGTGTTCCGAAAGGCCTTTGCCGTGTCTTTTGCCCACACGGCAAAGAACGTGTGTGCCGTAGTGTAGTAGCGATGTTTGCATTCCCGGTTTTGTTGGATGAGCATATATATCGGTGACAAACAAATATAGTGTGTCGTTGGGTTTTGTTAGTAGCTAGGTGGCCAATGGTTTAACACTTCTCTTCTGTTTTTTCACCGCGATTTCGTTGTTGCGGACGTGTTGTTAAGCAATTAAGAAGTTTGATGATATCAAAATAAAATCAACAATCCTCAAAATTTTATTAAAGATAAAAAAGACCTGCTTCAACTCTCCACTCTCATGTCAGTTGTCTTTCTAGAGGTCCAGTCCGACGGCTGGTTCCACTCCATAATTCGGGCGCCATGACCAGCCGCAACAGTAGAGGACGCCGGCACTCCTTTTCGTCGCTTGTGCTTGTCTGCTCAGAGAAGAATACCTCCTCCACGAGAGCCTTCTCCGTCTGCCCCCCCCCCCCCCCCCCCCGCAACCTCCCTGCCTCCTATGCGCCTCCTTTGTCTCCACGAGCTGGCAAAGCATCACCACAGACAAGAAGTTCCATGATAGCGTCTGCATCCACCATTGTAAGCCGTGTTGGAGATATGCCCTAGTGGTAAATAATAAAAGTTATTTTATTATCATATCTTATTAGTTCATAATAAGTTTTATGCCATGCTATAACTGTATCAATCGAAAACATTGTACACGTGTGGTATGTAAACAAATCAAGTCCTTAGTAACCTCTATTCAACTAGTTCGTCATTGATCAACTGATGATCAAGATTTTCTGATTATGGAGATTAATATCAATGAGGTCATATCATTGGAGAATGATGTGATAGACATGTAGCCAACATAAGTATTGCAGCATGATCAAGTCACAAAGTTTATCTTGCAATAATTATGATCATATATAATAACTATCACCCGAGGCTGCTTTGATTGCAGCAATCGTCACATCGTAACATGGTGATTATAAGAGTGTATTGTCTAGGGTTAGGGTTTCACTAGGTTGGGGTGGTAGGCTCCCGGCTACTGGGCATTGCGTCTGGCGGCTAAATTAGTTTTATTTTTATAAAATCTTTTTGTAAATAGTTTTAGACAAACGAAATATCCGAAAGACCGGACTTTTAAATTTGAAACTGAATTTACAAAACAAACTAGGCTTTTGGCGAAACAGTTTTGGCAATTAATATGCATAATAATGTCACGATGATGATGCACAAAGACAAAACATCAAATGATTTTCTAATAGTGGTTTTATCCGGGGTGCTGCAGAGACGATGAAAAAAACGTGTGCTTTTGTCACCCTGTGCAAGCTGTGGCTCCACGTCACTTCCTCCCTCTCATACAGTTAATTCGACTAGCCTTTGCGAAATCCTAGTCTCTTCATGTGAGGGTCCCTGCCGCTGAGTATCCGACCTCAACAGCGTCAACCTATCATTCAAAGCATTAATTTCTCTTTGAGATGAGCCATTCTCATTCAAAGCATGTCGTGTCTCCACAAGGTGTGTGGCGGCTTGAACTGTTCATGTGATTCCCACATGAGCTCATAACTAAAGATTTTTTTTATCAGTCATCCTGCTGTGTTGCCGTGCTGAGTCGCGGCAACGTAAGAGAAGATGGCACAGAGTGATCCGATGTCACTCTAGTTAAGTGTCGGAGTTCAGCCAACGGGAACCGAGTTACTCCTCGGCTAGCTGCAAGGATACATGATCAAGCGGTGGATGCAGATTTTAGTTGAATTGAGCGGCGTATCGTCTCCGTGTTTGTACATAAGTTTTTACCTTCGCAACTTGGTTCATGTCTACTGGGTGGAGCCGCGGTCTTACGATGCAGCAGTTAGATCGGCGGCCATGTTCTACAATATGATTCGGCCGTCTGCGCATGTGGGAACCAGATCGCTGCTTGCTTGGAGGCGATCGGGAACTTCGTCTTAAGTCTGGAATTGGCCCGCGGCAATAATGGGCAATAATGGGATTTTCTGATTGTTTGGCAGTGCGGCCACTGATATGCAGCATGCAAGCACAGCCGCCTTCACCTATGGTAATACGCCCTCGCTCTCAGCGTCGCTGCCCTCGGCTGCAAAGGATACCAAATCGATCGGAGGATGCAGTTGATTGCAACAATCAAATTAAGTGGCTCTTAGTTTCTTTTGTTCCTATTGTCGAATCGAGTGGAGTAGGTTTTTTCCATGCATGGCTGATATCTGTTAGATGAAGCAAATCAGACGCTCGCAAGGTTGATTCCTATATCTATTCCTGGTGACATGAGCAACTAACTGTCTGCTTTTCTTTGAGGTAATAAGGCATATAATTGATGCATGGTTGCTACATCCAAGTTGCCACTATTTAATTGATAGAGTATATGGACTTTACAAGATAAAGAAACATGTCACTTATCTATTCAAATTTCACAAGCAAGAAAGAATCTCATGATTCATTATTCAGCCAATTTCAGTCTAACTGTGTCAAACATATGTAAAATAGGTTTTTAATTTATGGAGAGATCATGATAGAATCTAAATGAAACACGACACATTCAAAGCAACCATAGTTTGTCTTCAGGCGGTCAATACATACAAACTTACATGAGTTTCAACAACTCCTTTGTTGTTTTACAAAGGCTACCTACACACTAGATGTTAGGAGGCAAGAAAATCTGCTAGATATTGCATACTCTGTAGAAGTATTTATGTAATTAGGCATACCGAATAATTTAAAAGATGACCATATATATAAGTAAACAAAAATAATGAAAAGAAGACATTAAACATTTAGAAGCTCCCCATGGAATCTTCGAACAAAGAGGACGCCCATGCATGCCTCTATAATCTATGTATGTTTATGTATTGGATTAATATTTTCCTTCTCATGTAAATCTAATTATGGAAGATGTGTGTATCCATAGATATTGTACATATTTAACTTGAAAAATTACTTGTGGCTCTGATTTTGTAACTGATGACAGGTTAAATCACTAATGTGAATAGTCAAGGCAAATATTATACCCTTAACTGAGAGTGTACAGTTATAGATTTTTGTAAGATTTATAAACATAGTCCAATAAATTAAGTGTTACAGCGATGTTTCACTACACATTCTTCACAACGTCCGTGGAATATTTAGAGAACCAGATGGATTACAAATCCTAAAAGTGAAATAAGGGTTGGCATCGATTAGAAAATCACTGCAATAGGCTGTTGAGTGCGCAGTGGATCCGTTTGAATTAAGATATGGCTACTAATATATAAATTCATGTAGTTTATATGCATCGATCAATAAAGGTGCATATGTGCATTCTGCCATTCTCTCATGACAATTAAGCTCTAAATTTTGAGATTATTTATTAGGTTGTTTTGTTTGAGATTTCATAGCTTAGTTCATCCTACTATTAATTGCTACGGTAGAAAAAAAATTCTTCAGTGGTATATTTACTAATATTATTTAATTGACTTATCATCCAATCTTTCTGTTGTCTAGAAAAATAAAATGGTATGTTAGGTGGAAGGACCAAAAAATATGCATCCAACTTTTTTATTGATTGTATCTAGATATCCTAACTACCTTAGAATACTCACGACCGATGACTATGGAGTGTAGAAGTTAGGCTTCGATTGGATTTGTATCCCATAGATTAATTACTTTGTTAAAAGAAAGTTTTTGTAGACAATTGGTAGTAAAATTCCTGAAGAGTGATACTCTACAAAAAGGACACCCACATGTCTGAGAATCGGCGGCAGAGCAGATGAAAGAGCGTCGATGGAAATAGCAGAAAAAGCTTGAGGGTGTGATGGTCATTGATTAGTTAAAAATCTTGCGAGATTTTTTTATAACAGATAGATCCACTTGTATACACAATCAAGTATTAAGACTATATTTGTTGTGAGGACAATAGAAATGGGCAAACCATATTCTTATGTATAACACAATGTAACATGAGTTTTAACCTCACACTAAAGTAAACAGATAAAATCTACATCCTAGCTTGCAATCAAATTTAGTGATATGTACTTACAAAATATTACGATGTACTAAAGTTGCATATGGTCATTGACTCATTGTTATTTTTTAATGGTGACATTTATTATTCCCTCATAAATTAAAGATGCTTAATATGTTTCCTGCACAAATAATATTTATTAGTATTGTCCTTATGGAGATACTAGAACTTTATTTAATTTTTTGTGCAAAAGTAAATAATAATTCTAATCTCTAATATAAGTTTCAATTATTGTGCAAAAGTAAATAAATATGATTTTCACAAATAGTAATTTATTTACTGTAGTATTTATGGTGATGCTAGAACTGTATTTAATTATGATCACATAATCTAATTTTATTTTTTATATTGTGACGCACAAACTTTGAAAAACACTTTCAAACATTGCCCTCGCATAACGGTGCTAGTTATTATTACGGTTTTGCTATTTCTCAGGCGTCTGAGTATTTCTCAGTCATCTTGTTCACGGTTGGATTTTAGTTCCAAGATTGGATTGAGCCATCTGGTTATAGTTTTTTTTTTTATAAATCATGCATGTTTCCATTTAATTGAGTCAGCCACGTCAGCCGACTGAGAAATAGTATTTCTCAGTCGACTTAGACGTAGGCATTCCCTTAATAGTGAAAAGAGAAAACAACTACTGTAGCTTAGTAGCTGGGAATTCCACCATTGTTTTTAATTATATAATCCGCTTTGGCCACGCGAGCTAGCATATAATAGTGCCGTACGTTCTGTAGGGTGGCTCATCAACTGAGAGCACTGACCTCCGGCGATGGCGATAATGAAGGACGCGACGGCGACGGAGCGTGTGGCCGTGGTGGCGGTGCCCTTCCCGGCGCAGGGCCACCTGAACCAGATGCTACACCTGTCGCTGCAGCTGGCGTCGCGCGGCGGGTTGGAGTTGGAGGTGCACTACGCCGCACCCGAGCAGCACGTCCGGCAGGCTCGCGCGCGCGTCCACGGCTGGGGCGACGAGGCGCTCCGCTCCATTCACTTCTACGACCTCGGCATCTCCAGCTACATCTCCCCGCCTCCAGACCCCACCGCCGACTCTCCTTTCCCCTCCCACCTCATGCCCCTCTACGAGGCCTACACGGCCAGCGCGCGCGCCCCGCTCGCGGCGCTCCTCGACACGCTCTCCGGCTCTCGCCGCCGCGTCGTCGTCGTGCACGACCGAATCAACGCCTTCGCCATCCAGGAGGCGGCGCGCCTGCCCAATGGCGAGGCCTTCGGGCTGCACTGCCTGGCCTTGTCCATGCTCGTCGGGCAGGCCGACCCCGACCACCGGGTGCTGCGCGACAACGGCCTCGTCTTCAGCGGCGTCGAGCAGTACGCCACCGAGGAGTTCCTCGAGTACCGCAGGCGGGCCAGACCGTCCAAACAGATCTCGCCTGGCGCAGGCGTCCTCACAAACACATGCCGCGCAATCGAGGGCGAGTTCATCGACGTTGTAGCCGCCCACCTCGCCGGCGACGGGAAGAAGAAGCTCTTCGCCATCGGACCGCTGAACCCGCTTGTTGCGCCTGCGGCGGCGCCGAAGCGCTCTCCTCACGCTCACGAGTGCCTCGACTGGCTTGACCAGCAGCCGCCTGCATCGGTGCTCTACGTCTCCTTCGGCACGTCTTCCACGCTGCCAGCGGAGCAGATCCAGGAGCTCGCGGCAGCGCTCCGCGACAGCAAGCAGCGCTTCATCTGGGTGCTGCGCGATGCCGACCGCGGCGACATATTCATGGCGGAGGACGGCGGCGAGAGCCGCCGCCACGAGAAGCTGCTGCCGGAGTTCACCCAAGGAACGGGGATGGTGATCACCGGATGGGCGCCACAGCTGGAGATCCTGGCACACCGCGCCACCGCGGCGTTCATGAGCCACTGCGGCTGGAACTCCACCATGGAGAGCCTCAGCCACGGCAAGCCCATCCTCGCATGGCCAATGCACTGCGACCAGCCCTGGGACGCCCAGCTTGTCTGCAACTACCTTAAGGCCGGCATCCTGGTGCGTCCCTGGGAGAAACACGGTGAGGTGATCGCGGCAAATGCCATTCAGCGAGTCATCGAGGACGCCATGCTCTCTGACAAAGGAATGGAGGTGCGGCGGCGGGCAATGGCGCTTGGAGATTCTGTACGCGCCTCCATGGCCGACGGCGGCCCGTCGAGCAAAAGCCAAGATGACTTCATTGCTTACATCACCAGCAGGTGAAAAGGGCGCCTCTGCATGCACAGTAAACATGATGCATACGTCATCTGTATCATCCCTTCTTATGTGTTCTCCCAGTTTACATTCCACATTTGATAATTCTCTTAATTACTATGATGAATTCTTCTTTCTCCCTAATTTGCAAAGTGACACGTCTATAACGGTTGGTTGGTAACATGTCGCCTTACAACAAACTTACATTCCCTTGTCCATCTTGTCATCCTTTCTAGGTTTTATGTTTTATCAGTACTCCCTTCGTTTAGAAATATAAGTTGTTTAATATATCTGAACAACTTTTAGTGTGTAGGTTTAAATAAAATAAAATAAATTTAGATACATATTTACTTTACAAACCTAATACTTCCTCCGTCCTAAAATAGATGTCGCAGATTTGTTAAAATTTGGATAAATCTAGACACTATTCAGTATATAGATTCATCCAAATTTTAAAAAACTTGCGACATCTATTTTTAGACGGAGGGAATACATCGTATATTTCCAAATGAACGGAGTAAATATACAAATAGGAATGGCACCTTTCGCCGTTGTTACTGATTGTACACTTGTTTGATCAAATGTTCCTTTTAGGGCATCTCATAGAATTAGAGATTGGTCCTCCTTTCCTAACAAAAGGTGAAAAGGGAGAAAATACAACAGATTTAAGGATATGCGTGCGAGACATTATAACTCCTTTTCTAACAAAAGGGGATTATGAAGAAGTGGATTATGATGCCTTGCACCGACAGGACACGAAGGACGATTACACTATAATCTGAAGTTAAAAGAAGCACAATAGAGAACCGTAAAACAACACGCTACAAAAAAAGGGGTCGTCAAGGACGAGGATCTACGTCAGATCTTTGCAAGCGGGTCTCTCCTCTCCCTCGAGTAAACAGTGCTTTGAGAGTCGCCTCGTCTCTTCCGGGCCGACCTGAAGCCTCTCTGGACGGCGATGCCGGTCGGCGACGGCGGAAGGGAGGCGCCGAATCCGTAGTAGTAGCTAGTAGATCTAGGGTTCTTGGTTGTTTGCCAGTAGTCTGGAGTAGGGCACCGGGGTCCCCTGGCCGGATCTCGTGCATCCAACGCAAGCCCTCTTTCTCTGTCGAGCTCCGGTGGTCGGAGGGGGCGGAGGTGTCGCGACGCGTTGGGATCTCCGAAAATAAGGCCTGTCTCCTGGCTCTCTTCTTGTTAGTGGTTATGCTAGTCTCCCCCTTTTCCTTGGCCGGCCGTGGAGGCGAGGAAGGAAGAGGGGATTTCTCTGCAACCCTACGAGTGGGGGAAGCCTCTGGATGGTATACCTTGCTGGTGCATCGGCGCTGCACCGCATGGTCGCCGACGCGGATCTCTGCTCTGCTTCTTTGGTGGAAGGAGGCGAGGTCCCGGGAAGCGCATCCCTCCAATAAGTGCCTGGTTGGTGCTTTCCATGACCGGCGATGGAGCCGTGCTCCCAATCTTTCTCTGGCCTGCCGAGGTGGCGAGGGGAGAAAGTGCGGTGGCCAGCTCTTCTCGGCCTTGTCGTGGTGGTGCGACCACCATCTGATGCAACGACGACGAGCTTATCACGCGGTGGTCATGGATGACTCCGCGTTCTTCGGCCGATTCAGCGGTCCTGTGAGACGCCAAGATGGCGCTCAGTTCAACCTCAAGATGGAGGCCTCTCCAGGTGCTTCAGGTCGGAGCTCCCTCCTTCTCGCCGCCAAGTGATTCGTTCCCGGCGGAGTCAAGAAGGCCGACTTCGGAAGCCCTTCTTCGGTGGCGACGACCAAGGACTTGATTGCGTTTTTCAATTTCTTCCCAAGGTCCTTTGTGCACTTGTTCAGGACTGGTTTGCATTGTCATCCTTTTTCAGGGTCCTGTTTGTAATTGTTTCCACCGATTAATGAATGTCTGCAGCATGGGGTCTTTCCAGACCCCTTCCTTGTTCAAAAAAAAACATGCTACAAAAAAGTATCCTGAAGTAGAAAATCAAATGGAAGAGAAACCTATTGTACCAGGCCAGGGACATCAGTTGCCCACGACGGCAGAAGTTGCGATAAACATTCCGATCTTTGATGTATATACATGGCCATTTTTTTAAATAATATTTTTTTAATCATTTTCACAAATAATACATAAAACGAGAAATTTCCAAATCTAGCGCTGGCTCGGTATTTGAAAAGACAACCATCACTAGTCGGTATTACAAGTGCCGACAGGCCTGTCGAAGCAGCGCCTCCGTTGCAGAGGGTCCGTCGACTTTTGAAGTGCCGATTGGTGCAGTCGGCTTTTCAAATGACGATCAGCTTAGCTGTGTGCCGACGCTTGCATGAGTCACGCATGCTAGGTCTTTAGCAAACCTAAAATCAGTATTCGGTTGCCGCCAATGTTTCACGTCCTTTACCTTCCGCCACCCCTTCCCGCCGTTTTTCCCACCACTGCTTCCTGCTGTTTTTCCCGCCACCATTTCCCGCCATTTTTTCCCTCCTATTCTTACTGGTGCCTCTATAAATCCGGGCAACGAGATATTATCTCTTCACCCAGTTCATCTATTCCTCCTCTTACTCTCGCATTTCCATGTTCTCTCCATCATGAGTGTGGCCATTTCGGACCCAAAGTATAGCGCTAGCAAGCTTTCCACTATGACGGACGCGTTTCCCTGACCACAGATGTCCATTGACCTTTTCCATTTAGCCAGAATTGTTGCGATAGATAATAAACTAGCCACATGGGAGGACCTCCTCACAAGTGATTATGCTCGCGCTGAGCTTGGTTGGGAAGTTCATCATAGAGGGTGGAAACTGACGACCCCAAATCAGGTACGAGAGGAGTTTATCAGGATCCATGCAAGGTGGGACACGCTAAAATTTAAGAGTGCAGCTGACATGCTAGGCAAAAATCATAGAATTGACCTAATTAATTAATGATCTCACGAATTGACCTACTTTTTCGAAGAAATCCCGATCTGACCTGTTTTCATGGCGCTTTACCAGAAAGCGCCATGGTCAGTAGCATGACGCTCCCTACAAAAGCGTCATGCATCCATGGCGCCCCTTCCAAAAACGCCATGACCCCGTCCGACGTGGTAGCTATCGTGGCCCACACGGGCCCGTTTTAATGTTTGGCGCTTTACAGGGGGGCGCCATGCTACTAGGTATGGCGCTTTTGTGGCGAGCGCCATGCCCCTTAACCTAGAAACGACGCGGGCGCCCTCCCTCGACCCCTCCATGTTCCATACCTCTTCGTCCCGAGCGTCCCTCTCTCTCTCTCTCCCCCAGCACTTTCCCTACTCGAATCCCTTCAAATCGGTTGCTTTTCTCTGTGGATTTGGACTTCCCCTTGCTTCAAGAGGTAATCTCCCCCCAACCCCTTGGTTTTGTCCAAATAGATCTGTGCAATTTGGTTCTATTCCGGCAAAGAATCTAGAACCCTAACCCTAACCCTACCTATATCTTGGCTTTGGAGTGAAATCTAGGGTTGATGTTGTTGATTCTAGTTATTAGATTTGTAGCTTATGGCTAGGATTTGTATGTTAGAATTAGCAAAGTGGCATGACTTGTTTTATTTGGTAGCTACGGTTGGTGGTGGTAATATAGTTGTCTTTGATGAGTAATGGTTGTTGTCATTGTTTTTTAGATGACAAGAATCGTTAATGTTCATCATGTGGACAAGGCCGCATTCTTGAAAGGCAATGCCGAGTGTGACCCGGAGGAGGTAGTCATGGTGTTTGGCACAAGTCCTACATATGCCGAGGTTGTGGAAAGAGTGAGGAATGATTTGAAATGGATGGACCCTAGTGATGTGTATGAGTTGGTTGGAAGGTATAACGCCGGGTTTGGCCATCACAATAGATTCAAGATAACACCTATCAACTTCGAGTTGAATTGGAGTGCATATAAGGAGATGGTGGTGGAATCTGAAGATAAGTCACTCGAGATATTTGCCACAAGAAAGGTTGCAGCTCGGTTGCACATTGACTTGAACCGGCATTCTTCGATGAGCCCGGCTCGAGGTGAGCCACATGTGTATGACACAACAATTAGCCAACCTCCATTGAGCCTGGTCCGCGTAGAGCCAACCTACGATGACACAACAATGAGGCAACCTTCCATGAGCCCTGTTCGCAATGACAACTATGAAGCACCTCAAATGGAGGATGATGACTTTGAGGGTGATGAGGTAGAGTATGGGCTTCGTGACAATGAAGTAGGATATGTGGAGGAAAATTGCGATGAGGAGGACATGGACCATGATCTCCCTTATTTGAGGTGTGATGCATCGGACTCCGATGATGAAGGACCGGATGAAGATGTGGATGAGGATGGTCTAACGGTTAAATTCGCCGAAGCTCACAAAAAAATTAGTAGGTCGGGATCATCGACCTTCATTGTTCCGTGATGTTAGCCTTGCGGATGAGGCCCAAGTTGAAGGTGGAATTAGTCGAGTGCTCGAGCCATGAGCACCTTCTAAAAAGGACTTGAAGCCAAAAAAGTACGGCATAAATCCCGGGGTGAAGTTTGATAGCTTGTTGGAATTTCAGATGTGGATCAAGGACTACGCGGTGAAGTACCACCGACCATACAAGGTGGCTCATTCGAACACTAAGGTGCGTTACAAAGTCAAGTTGTTGGGGGGATGCCCCCCGGGTGGGGAAAGCCAGGCATAAGTAGGTCGGCTCTAGAAAGAGTAGGCCGCCTGGCCTCCAACAAATACAAATCTAGCCGTCTGGCAAGCAAGCCCGGCTGGGCTTATAACCTTCCCGGCTGGCCCGTCTAGCCGGTGGCCAGAAGAACCAGCCGGGTGGCCTCTCCCACCCGGCTAACCTCGGATTCGATGGAGAGCATGGAAGGACTGACGCACCGTGCGGGGTACGCTTCTGGCTCTCCCCCGTCATCAAGGAAGCTGGCATGCCGTCATGCCCAGCTCTACCCGACGAAGATAAAGCGAGATGGTCGGCTGGACCGGCGAAAGAGGTCCGGGTGACCGTTAAAGCAGGGGTGACGCCCCAAAGGAAGCCCGAGTGACCACTAAAGAGAAGGATGACGCTAAAAGAAGGGCGGGCTGGGTCCTGGCCCACCGGCTGGGCCCTGCACCCGGCCCTGCACTGTAACCCATATCCAAACAGTAAACCCTAGGACCCAATCTGTAATCTGCCCCCCAGACCAGTATATAAGGGAGGGCAGAGCCAGGGTTCTAGGTAGGCAACAATAGAAGGAGAGAAGTGTTAGCATCTAGTTCCCATCGTCCTCTATCCATCGATAGTAGCTATGGAAACAACTCAAGGAGCATCTGTACTGAGAATCAAGCTCCCATACATAGTTCATCTTGCAGGAGAAGGGGTGTTACCTCGCCGAGAGGGCCCCGAACCTGGGTACGTCCCTGTGTTTGCAGTGCACCGTTCCCAACCCGTTGCGTGAGCCACCGAATGCATCCGTGTGTCCCTTCTTTACCATCCCCGATGGCTCTCCCGTGTTCCACACCACGAAAGTTGGCGCCCACTGGGGCACAGCGCTTCGGCTGGGATCATCTTCCACACGGGACTTCCGCTCGTTGCCCGCGAACGCGCGGCCTCTGGCCTCGTTCTCACGCTCAGCGCCTTCGGCTGCGTCATCGACAATGCAGCATGTTCGCTGGGAACACCTTCCCCGCCGGCGGCTCCATCATGCATTTTGGAGACATCCGCGTCTACGTCGCCACTGTCGCTGAGGGTTTTCCCAGCGTGGTCACCCCCGTACTTGACATGCCCCTCGCCCGCGTCCCAGCCGGAGGGAGGGTTTGCGTCGAAGTCATGATGGTAAACGCCCGTGAAAACCATCAGCAGCCTCAAGAACGTCGGGCGGGAGGAGAAAACTCCATGCCCGAGCAAGATCAAGACCCGCTCACCGCCTCCATTCAGCACCTGCGTGCTCCGGTCGTCGTCGAGACTGATCCAGCGGCTGCGGCGGCAGAGCTTGAAGCTACATGCCAGAAACTCCTGGAGGAAGCCACCAAGGTCGCGGCTAACCAGCGTCGGCTGAACGCCACCATGCATGAGTACAACGCATCTCATGTCTTCGTTAGGAAGATCCAGCACTGAGGGCGCGACCTGGCGTCAGAACTGGACCGCGCCGCCGACTCACATGCAGGTGTGGCGCGGCTCATCTACAGCACTCCTGCCAAGAACATGAGGGCAGCCAAGGCGGCGACCGTGGAGCTAAAACACATAGAGGGCGAGGAGCTTCGTCGCCAGCAGGAGCGTGTGCAGCTCCTCGTGGACACTACTAAAAAGCAGCAGGCCGAGGGCGTCCCCAGCCAGGTGGGCAACTCCAGCGACATCGTCGTCCGCAAAGGCGCAGACCAGACGGCGTATGGAGGAAGCAAACATCAACAAGCCTCTTCTCCAGGAGGAGTTGGGCAAAACAGTCGCCCGCATGGCGAATCTGGCAAACGCGGTCGTCACAACCGTGACGCCGCTGCCTCTAGCGTTAGTCGCACAGGCGGAGCGTCCCAGGGAAAAAGACGCGATCACCGGAGGAGGAAGTAGACGCGAACAAGGACCCGCCTGCTTCATGTTTGAAGGGTCGGCTCGGTCCCTGAGAACCAGGCGATGCGCGGGAGCACATCGACCTCCTGGTGCAGTCACGCACCTTGGAGGAGGAAAGTCCGGCTGGCCCAAAGTGCTTCTGCCCGCGCGTCCGGAGCGAGCCGTTTCCAAAAGGATTTTCGCTCCTAAGAGACACGCCAAAGTACAATGGGACCGTCAAGCCTGAGGATTGGTTGGTCGATTACACCACCGCGGTGGGAATCGCCAATGGCAACCTCCGCTTGGTCGTCCGCTATGTCCCCCTCATGTTCATCGACTCGGCGAGGACGTGGCTCAACAGCCTCCCCGACAACAGCATCAACGCGTGGCTGGACTTCTAAGAGGCGTTCATCCGCAACTTCACCGGAGCATACAAGCGGCTGGGTTGACCTCGCGAGCTCGCCCTATGCGTTCAAGGCAAGGACGAGTCGGATCGCGCCTACCTCACCCGGTGGACCAGCATGCACAATTCGTGTGAAGGGGTGCGTGAGCACCAGGTGATAGACTTCTTCACCACCGGCTGCCGAGACGGCACCATGCTGAAGCATAAACTCAGCCGGGCAGACCCGCAAACCATGGCTCAGGTCATGGCCATCGCAGACAAGTATGCCACCGTGGACGCGGCAATGAAGAAGCCCATCGTGGTGGACGAACAGGGCCAAATCATCACAGACGAGCAGGCGGAGCAACGTCAGCCGGGCGACCATCATCCTGGGCAGCACGGTCACGACAACCGCCACAGCAAGAGGAAAGACGACCAGCCGGATAGCCGGTACGGTACCAAACAGGTAGTCGCGGTGCATGAGGATCCGGCTACAGGGGGAAGTCGGAGGCAGAGGACGGACGATAGGCCGCCTCGGCCTAAGTACACCATGGAGTCCATGCTCGATGGGCCATGCAAGTTTCACAGCGGCGGCAACAAGCCCGCGAACCACACGACGCGTCAATGCAGCTGGTCAAAGAAAATGGCCGAAGCCGGTGGACCCTCACCACCACCTCCACCGCGAGCCGGAGGCCCATCGGATAACAGGGAACGACGCAACCGCAACGGCAGGTGGGTAATTACCACATATTCCTTGCGGAGCCGAAAACAAAGCACGCCAAGCGGAGAAGCGAGGAGGAGGTGAACGCAATCGTCCCACCCGTCCCCCAGTACCTGCACTGGTCCGATCAGGCGATCACCTGGAGCAAGGAGGATCAGCCGGCCGTGTTACCAAGCACTGGTAGCTACGCATTGGTCTTGGACCCCATCATCATCTCCAAGAAGCATTCATGCCGCTTTTCTCGGGTACTGATCGATGGATGGAGCAGCATCAACCTCCTTTACCGGAGCAGCCTCGAGAGGTTGGGCATCAGTGAATCCCAGCTGGAACCCTCAAGCACTTCATTCCATGGAGCAGTACCAGGGCCATCGCACTCACCAATCGGCAAGATTCGGCTGGACGTCATCTTCGGCAGCAAGAACAACTTCTGCCGCGGGCTAATTTGGTTCGAGGTCGTGAATCTCTCCAGCGCCTACCACGCCATACTAGGGTGCCTAGCTCTGACCAAGTTGATAGGAGTACCGCACTATGCATACCTCAAGATGAAGCTGCCGGGCCCAAAGGGAGTGATCACCATCGGTGGATGCTACAAGCGTTCAGTCGAATGCGCTTCAGATGGATCTAAGTTGGCCGAAGCAATGATCATCGCTGAAGAGAAGCGCGTCATAATACAGAACATGGCGGCTCTACAGAAGGACATGCTGGCTGGAGAGCCCAAACCAGCTGGAGAATCGCAGTTCAAGCCCTCGCAGGGGACGAGGAAGATCCTGCTAAACGAGGAGGACCCAAGCAAGTTCGTCCTAGTCGGAGACGGCCTGGATAGCAAATAGGAAAGCGCGCTCGTCGATTTCCTCCATATTGAGAATCGGGACATTTTCGCATGGTGCCCAAAAGACATGCCAGGTGTCCCGAGGGAACTCGCCGAGAACTCCCTTCATGTTTGACTGGACGCGAAGACGGTCAAACAATCTGTACGCCGCTTCGCAGAAGAAAAAAGAAGAACCATTGGTGAGGAGATCACATGGCTGCTCGCGGCCGGCTTCATCATGGAAGTTTTACACCCGGAATGGCTCGCCAACCCGGTGCCAGTGCTGAAGAAGAACAAGACATGGCGCATGTGTGTCGACTATACCAGTCTAAATAAGGCTTGCCCCAAGGATCCTTTCGCCCTGCCGCGAATTGATCAGGTCATCGACTCCACTGCCGGGTGCGATTTGTTGTCTTTTTTGGATGCTTACTCGGGCTACCACCAGATCAAGCTCAATGTAACCGATCAAATAAAGACTTCGTTCGTAACCCCGTATGGAGCATACTGCTACACCACTATGCCCTTCGGTTTGAAGAACGCAGGCGCAACCTATCAGCACTGCATGCAGAAATGCCTGTAGACGCATATTGGAAAGAACGTACACGCTTACGTCGACGGCATCGTCATCAAGACCAAGGAACGGCGCACGCTCCTTTAGGATCTGAAGGAAACGTTCGACAACCTCCGCCATTTCCAGATCAAGCTGAACCCAGAAAAGTGCGTGTTCGGCGTCCCAGCCAGCAAGCTCCTGGGCTTTCTCGTCTCCGAGCATGGAATCGAGGCAAACCCGGAGAAGATCGGAGCCATCGAGCGCATGGAGCTGCCATAGAACCTGCGCGACGTATAGAAGTTCACCGGGTGCCTCGCGTCACTCAGCCGGTTCGTTAGCCGGCTAGGAGAGAAGGCTCTTCCCCTGTACCAGCTGATGAAGAAGACAGCCAAATTCGTCTGGACAGCTCAGGCGGATGAAGCTTTCCGAGACCTCAAGTGCATGCTCACCTTGCCACCCGTCCTGGTGGCGCTAGCCGCAAAGGAGCCCATGCTGATGTACATCGTTGCCACAAACAGAGTGGTCAGCATGGTACTGGTCGTGGAGCGACTAGAGGAAGGAAATGCTCAGACGGTCCAGCGCCTCGTATACTACCTGAGTGAGGTGCTCTCGCTATCCAAGAAGAACTACCCTCACTACCAGAACCTGGTGTACGGCGTGTACATGGCCACCAAGAAACTCAAGCACTACTTCCAGGAGCATTCCATCCGAGTGGTAGCATTGGCCCCACTAGCGGAGATCATAGGCAACAAAGACGCCACTGGCCGCGTGGCGAAATGGGCCATCGAGATCGCTGCACATAACATCCAGTACGAGCCACGCACAGCAATCAAGTCGCAAGCATTGGCTGATTTCATCGTCGATTGGGCGGAGACACAATACACGCCCCTAGTGCCGGACTCAACTTACTGGAAGCTACACTTCAACGGGTCGAAAATGAGGGGAGGACTCGGAGCCGGAATCGTGATAACCTCACCCAAAGGCGACCAGATGGAATACGTTCTCCAGATCCACTTCAAAGCTTCCAACAACGTCGCTGAGTACGAGGCACTCATCCATGGGCTCAAAATGGCCAAGCAGATAGGCATTCAGAGGGTGTTGTGTTTCGGAGACTCAGACTTGGTGGTGCAAAAAGTATCTGGCGAATGGGACGCCAGGGACACGAACACGGCCCTTTACCGTTTCTTTGTCCAGCAGCTGTGCGCCTGCTTCGAAGGATGTGAGTTTCACCATGTACCTAGATCCAACAATGAAGCCGCTGACGCTTTGGCCAGGGTCGGGTCAACAAGACAAGCCATACCGTCCGGAGTCTCCCTCGAGAACCTGCGCAAGCCCTCCATCGCTCCTTCAACGGAGTCTGACTCCATCGTACTCGACGCGGATCCAAGAATAGCAGGTGTCGCGGCACACCCGGAGACTGCCACGCCTCACCCGGGGACTGTCGCGCCACACCCGGGGACTTCTACACCGCATCTGGGGACTGCCATGCCGCACCCGGGTACTGCCGCGCCGCACCCGGGGACTGCTACAACGCACCCGGGGACTGCCGTGCCGCACCCAAGGACTACCTCGCCGCATCCAGAAACTACCTCGATGTAGTCCGCGGTTGACATCAGCACCCTTCCACCCGGCAGGCCTCCCGACGCTCTGGAGTCAACCATTCGCGAGGAGATCAAGCTCATCATACAGACGGTGCACACCATATGGGAGGCGCCCGACTGGGCAAAGCCGTTCATGGATTTCCTGGCCAAGGGTGAACTCCCAACAGAAGAGGTGGCAGCACGACAAGTGCGACGAAGGGCAAGCGCCTACACCATCATCAACAACGAGCTGTACAAGCGCAGCATCGGAGGCACCTACTAGCGATGCGTCAGTCAGGAGGAAGGAGCCAAGCTTCTAACAGACATACACCAGGGCGAGTGTGGCCACCATGCCTCATCAAGGGCGATAGCAGCCAAGGCCCTTCGGCATGGTTTCTATTGGCCAACGACGCTGAAGGACTCCGAGGAAATAGTCAAGACATGCAGCGGCTGACATCGGTTCAGCCAGTTGAAGCACATGCCGTCTGCGGCGCTCAAGACAATACTGATCACCTGGCCATTTGCGGTCTGGGGCCTGGACATGGTTGGGCCATTCAAGACAGCTCGATCCGGTATGACGCACCTACTCGTAGCCGTCGACAAGTTCACCAAGTGGATCAAGGCGAAGCCAATCAAGAAGCTAGATGGAGCAACGGTGATTAAGTTCTTCACAGACATCATCATCCGATTCGGCTACCCGCACATCATCATTACTGACAATGGAACCAACTTTGCGAAAGGAGTCTTCGCCCGCTTCTGTGGGGAAAAAGGGATACGCCTGGATCTGGCATCGGTCGCACACCCACAGTCCAACGGACAATGCGAGGGCGCTAATGGTTTGGTGCTAGCTGGAATCAAGCCGAGGCTCATCGAACCGCTCGTCAGATCACCCGGATGCTGGATAGAGGAGCTGCCAGGAGAGCTCTGGAGCCTACACACCACACCCAATCGCTCATCCGGCTTCATGCCGTTCTTCCTCGTCTATGGGCAGAAGCCATTCTCCCCACAGACATCCAGTTCGACGCACCTCGCAAGCATCTCTACACGGAGCAGGAAGCCAAGGAGGCAAGGGGGGACAGCGTGGACTTGCTCGAGGAGGCACGCGAGTTGGCTGTCCAGGTTAGCAATTTACCAACAAGACCTGCGTCGATACCACGCCAGCCGGATCTGGCCTACCTCTTTCTGCGAAGGAGACCTGGTGCTGCGCCTGGTCCAGAGCACCAAAGGAATGCACAAGCTGTCCCCTCCATGGGTGGGACCATTCATCGTCAGCCGAGCGCTCCACAACAATTCATGCTATCTGATCGACGCACAGCAGCCGACGAAGAACAAGGAAGATCGCTCAGACGAGGAGACGGAGCGCCCATGGAATGCCAGCCTGCTCTGCCCATTTTACACTTAGAAAAGTGTATCTATCTTCCCTTTTTATGTAACAAGTGAACAAGATTGAGAGCCTTGGTGTAGCGCTAAGGACTTCGACCAAATTCCGCGCACCATCTGCATTTTCGTACCGGCTGGCCTAGGCCCCACGATTTCTATAGACGGCATAATATTGCACGCGGCGTCTAGAGTAACCTCTTCGGTTCCGGCTTCAGTACGCACGCCGGCTGTCGACCTGGCAAGAGCAAAAACTCAAAGCGCACGTGACAAGAAGATACCGGCATAGAAAGCAAGGGCGTCCAGGCGAACCGGTTGCGCCCTACAAAAGTTAAGCCAACAACAGTGAACCGAAGTATCGCGAGGCACGCCAACATAGCAAGTACTTCGGTTCCGGCTGCAGACCGCAACCCAGCTAACGGCCGGCAAGGAAAAATGCTCGAAGTGCCAATACTCGCTGAGAAAAGGGGAGTTGCTAGCGTCCTAACTCGAAGGGGCGCATGTCCATATTCATCCTACGATAATTACAAACTAACGCATGAGCATATGCACAATAAAACTAACCCAAAGCAACGCTTTGTCTTGCACGACCCGAGTCACAAATTGGTAGGAAACAGGGTGGCAAAAGAGCTTTGCCCCGCCTGGCTACCCCAGCCGGCCCAAACGTCGGGGACTACACCTAGTGGACGCGCTCCCGCGCACCCACAAACTCAAGTCAAGGTAGCCAAAAGAGCTTCGCCACGGCTGGCTACCCCAGCTGGACCGAAACTCGCGGACTACACCCAGTGGATGCGCTCCCGCGCACCCACAAAATCAAGTCAAGGTAGCCAAAAGAGCTTCGCCCCGGCTGGCTAGCCCAGCCGGCCCGAACCTCGGGGACTACACCCAGTCGACGCGCTCCCGCGCACCCACAAACTCAAGTCAAGGTAGCCAAAAGAGCTTTGCCCTGGCTGGCTACCCCAGCCGGCCCGAACCTCGGGGACTACACCCAGTGGACGCGCTCCCGCACACCCACAACTCAAGACAAGGTAGCCAAAAGAGCTTCGCCCCGACTGGCTACCCCAGCCGGCCCGAACCTCGGGGACTACACCCAGTGGACGCGCTCCCACGCAACCACAAAACCAAGTCAGGACGGCAAAAGATCTCGAAATCGGGTGGCTATGCGCCGGTGCGAGCATAAAAGACCGCAAATGACGAAGACACAAACAAAGATAAGCAAAAGGCACCAAGCCATGAAGCGGAGCACGAAGGCTCCGCGCAGATTCAAAAGTCGGCGACAGCAGTCAGCCGAAGTGTAGCACAACAAAGTAGCAACTTTCACAAATACACCCGGCATACCGGGGATCAAGAGTCAGGAGCTTGCGAAGTAGGAGCAGGAGCTGGACCAACAGGAGCTTGCGAAGTGGAAGGAGGCTGGCTGCTGGAGGCTACATCCAGAGGATTCCAATGCGTCGGGTCCCAGTGGAACGGCCGTGGCTCTCCGGGGGTGCTGAAGTCACGCTCCAAGTCCATGTAGGTGCCAATCTTCACCCCGCAGGCTTGGAGCGCAGGAATGCTGGCGCGAAGACCCTCGTAAGTCGTCCCAAGGCGAAAGCCGCGGGTGAGCATGCTCAGGTCGACACCAGGGTACCACGACTTCACCAGAGCAAGCGCCATCTCCACTCCGCCTCGAGCAGCCCACTCTTTGTGCATGTCCAGCATGTCGATGCCCTTGGACAGCGCCACAGCTAGGCTGGCCATGTCGTGCACATCGCCCGCGTCCGACCAGATGTAGTGGAAGAGATCATTGCCAACGGCACGCAAGCCATTGCTCTCCTCCGCCACCACCTTAACCAAATCGAGGGCAGTCAGGTCATGGCCAACCTCCTCCACCGACAGCTTCTCCATGGCCATCTCGGTCGCCTCAGGGTAATGAGCTGCAGCCAGGCGCAAAGCAGAATAAGCGGACAAGATCGAGCAAGTCATGACACAACGGAAGAAGGAAGCAGAAGAACTTACTGATGACCATCTCTGAGATGCTCTGGAGGTGCTGATTAAGCTCCTCCTCCCTGTGGCGAAGAACCTGGATTGTCTCCTCCTGCTGGGTGGAGATCCTCTCAAAGTTCTTCAGCGCCTCCGCCCGTATGTCAGACGTCTTCTTGCCCCACTCCATACTAACCTCAAGCTGGTGCTTGGCCGTGGCAAGTTTATCGAACTACGCCTACCGCGCTTTGTTCGATTGCTCCAGTCGGGCAACTTCAGCTTTGAGGCGTTCCACTGTTGGAGATATGCCCAAGAGGCAATAATAAAGTGGTTATTATCATATCTTCATACTTATGATAAATGTTTACATACCATTCTATAATTGTATTAATCAGAAACATTAATACTTGTGTGATTTGTAAACATAAAAGAGTCCCTAGTAAAGCCTCTTGTTAAACTAGCTTGTTGGTTAATATATGATCATGGTTTCCTGATCATGAACATAGAGATGTTATTAACAACAGGGTCCTATCATTAGGAGAATGATATGATGGACATACTCATATAATTAAGCGTAGCATAAAGATCAAGTCATTTAATATAGTTCATTTGCTATAAGATTTCTGATACATAGTAACCTAATTCCTTCGACCATGAGATCATGCTAATAACCATCACCGGAAGGATGCTTTGATGACATCAAACACCACACCGTAACTGGGTGGCTATAAAGGTGGCATTGAGTGTTCGGAAAGTATGTGTTGAGGCACATGGATCAAGAGTGGGATTTGTCCATCCATATGACGGATAGATATACTCTGGGCCCTCTCGGTGGAATGTCATCCAATTAGCTTGCAAGCATGTGACTGGCTCACAAGGGATCACATACCACGGGAACGAGAAAAGAGTACTTATCGGTAATGAGGTTGAACTAGGTATGCAGAGATACCGACGATCAAAACCTCGGATAAGTAAACTATCGTGAGACAAAGGGAAATTGGTATCGTATGTAAGTGGTTCATTCGATCGCAAAGTAATCGTAGAAATATGTGGGAGCCATATGAATTTCCAGATTCCTCTATTGGTTATTGATCGGAGAAGAGTCTCGATCATGTCCGCATAATTCACGAACCGTAGGGAGACACACTTAAGGATTCGATGTTGTTGAGTAGTTATGGAATGATGAGTAAGATACCGAATGTTGTTCGGAGTCTCGGATGAGATCCGGGATATCACGAGGAGATCCGGAATGGTCCGGAGAATAAGATTCATATAAGGAAAGTCCCGTTTCGGAGTTGGAGAATGGTTCCGATATTTTCATCGAGAATGTTCTAGAAGGTTCTGGAATGTCCGGCACTCCGGAGGGGAAAGGGTACATGAATGTGTTATATCAAGTTGATATGATTGCATCATGTACTAGGTGTCATCTCTGTACCAAAATAGAGGGTTTATTCAAATCCTAGTTTGAAAAAGTCAAACGGCTAGTTTGAAAGTCAAACGGCTAGTTTTGGGAAAGAGGAGAAGGAGGTCTGAAACCGACTTGGGGGAGGAGTTCCTCCTCCCACTGCCGTCCCACCTTGGGTGTGAGTTGGGGAGGGACTCCCCTCCCCAGGCGCGCCTCCCTCCACCTATAAGACGAGGGGCAGGGCTCCCCTCCTAGACACACAAGTTCCTACCTCTAAACCCTAGCTTGGCGCCACCACCTCCTGCAGCTGCCGCCGCCTCCCAGGGTTCTCCTTGCCACCGATTTGGGCACCACCAAGCCCTAGCCGCCGGCTCTAGCACCTCTTCCTCGGCGTGTCTAAACCCTAGATCGTCGAGGGCTCTCTCATAGTCCGCCATACTCACTCCGGCTTAAGGCGAAGCCCTGCGAGATCTCCCCTCTACTTCCGGTACCACGCCGTTGTGCTGCCGGAATCGCGAGGAGAGTGCTACAACCTCCGCTGCCTGCTGGAACAAGGGAGAGGAAGGTCTTCGTCGAGTACCGAACGTGTGACCGACTACGGGAGCGCTTCCGGAACGCAGCGCCGGAAGGATCGTCTACGCGATCTTGAGATCGGCAAGTGTATGACTACATCACCCACGAGAATCTGCTCTCGTTAACCGCTTTGGAATCTTCGAGGGTAAGTTCCTCTATCGACTCGTTGCTACAATCTAGTAGATAGATCTTGGATTGTTTGTGTGCATGCGGTAGAAATTTTTTGTTTTCCATGCTACGAACCCCAATAGTGGTATCAGAGCCGTGTCTATATGTAGATGTGTTTGCACGAGTAGAACACAATGGTCATTGTGGGCGTTGATGCTTTTATTGTCGATTGCTTCTTGTGTACTTTGCATCTTGCGATATGTTGGGATGAAGCGGCCCGAGCTAACCTTACATGACATCGTTCATGAGACTTGCTCCACGCTTGACATGCAACTTGTATTGCATAAGTGGCTTTGCGGGTGCCTGTTTCTCCTAGCATAGTTAAGATCCAATTTACAACGGGTGATTAACAATACTAGTATCAATGTTATGGTTCTTGTTCATAAGTTAGAACGACACTTATTGAAAGCCTCAAACCACGTAAAATATGCAAAGAAAGTAGAGGCGTCTAACTTTATTTTGCAGGGGTGTGCAGTGATGTGATATGGCCATGATTGTGATTATATATGATGTATGCAATGTTCCTTATTGTAAGTCGGCAACCGGCAGGAGCCATATGGTTGTCCTTAATTTCTGTTAAGACCCGCGTGTCTATTCAAAGTAGTTGTAATAGTTGAAGTCGGTGGACGACAACCATGGAGAAGGATCATTGACCTTGATGCAATGTCGGTGATGATGGAGATCATGTTCGTGCTAGAAGATGGAGATCGGAAGCACAAAGAAGAAAGGCCATATCATATCACATATTATGAATTGCATGTGATGTTAATCCTTTATGCATCTTGTATTGCTTAGTAGACGACGGTAGCATTATAATATGATCCCTCATGCACATGAATTTCAAGTCATAAAGTGTTCACCCTTAGTTAGCACCGTTGCTAAAGCTTGTTGTTTCGAAGCACCACGTGATGATCGGGTGTGTTAGATTCCGCAAGTGTATACAACGTGAGCAAGCCAGATTTGCTCATGCGGAAGCTAAGGTTTGATCTTGACGAGCCTAGCATGTACAGACATGGTCTCAGGAACACAGATCACCGAAAGGTAAAGCATGAGTCATATAGTAGATATGATGAACATGTTGATTGTTCGCCATTGAAGCTATATCAACTCTCGTGATGATCGGTTTTGATATGGTGGATTTGGTTCGTGTGATCACTAAAACAATGTGAGGGATATTGTTTTGAGTGGGAGTTTAACAGCAATATGATTAAAAGTTGAACACTATTTATCATAAATTAACTCAAAGTGAATTTGCATAATTGTTGTAGTCATTGGCATCCGTTTACCACCTTGCGCTTAGTTATAATTGAGATGATAGAAGTATAGAATTCTGGTTAGTTACTTTACGAACTGGTATCGTATTGTTTTGAAGTGTTAATCTAAAGTTTAAAAGTCCTATTGCAAACTTTCAGTAAATTCCGGTTACTCCATGAAGTTTAATAATTGGTATTAAATCAAGAGTGACAATTCCAAGTGTTAGTGTATGAGTATCATGTTCGTCTCCATGATTCTTGATATTCAAAGGATTATCTTAATATCAAGGTTATCTAGGATCCGAAAGAGTTGTTTCAGAAACCATGATGTGTGGAAGATATTGGGATATCTGAAACGAAGTTTTGGTTACACCATGATAGAGTATAATATGGCAAAGTTCATGTTCTCATATTTTGATGAGAATTTGCAAAGGGTTGGAGACACTTGTTGTCCTAATCCTCCAAAAGGTTTTGGATAGCAACATTATACTCGTAATTCATCGTTATAAGCTAAAAGTAGCTTGATCATGGACGATTCCATGATAAGGGTGAATATTTGATGTAGGTAAAATGTTTACTACACCAAGAGATTACTAAAGAAAGGAATTTGAAAGAACGCCAAACATTTGATGATGGTGATCTACTTCAAAGTGCAAGTCCAAAGACATTGGTATTTAACTACACACGCTTTGGACTATGTGTCATATGTATGACTCCACTATTGATGTTGATAGATTCTTTCTAACTGAAAAGGAAATAATGAAAAAGAATCTCATAAGTATATGGCAGAAAAGAAAAGACTAGAATTGTTCAGCTTAAGTATATAGATGATATACATGTTATGGCTATATTATTTTCTTATTAAACAAAGCAGTTCTTAAGTATTTGATACTGAATTTGTTGGTGTGAATCGTCATACGAAACAACAGAATTCATGAACTACAGTGGCCTAAGTAACTAGCAAAAGAATATGTGATGATGTTCATCGAGAACAAATAAAGGGTTATTGTGTTGCTCGTTAAACATCAAAGCTTGCCTTCAAAGATTTGTTTTATCAGGTATTATGAGAACAAAAGGGTTGTTCAAATAATTGCCGTAATCCATAAAAGATGGATTCGCAAATCTCGTTCGAGAAAACACATCCATAAAACTAGTGCTAAAGATGTCGAAAGACAAATTGATTGAAAGATCACTTAGGAAGTGGCATCGCCGTTTAAATTATATTAAAAGAAAACATGAAGAAACTCCATGTGGATGGAATTTTAGAGTCTTTTGATTTTTGATCAAATGACGCTTGTGAAACTTTCCTAGAAATAATTAAAACTTTGTTCATAGGCCAAAAGGGAATGAATGACTAGCTTATTGGAACTTGTACATATTGTTGTACGAAGTCCATTATGTGTAGTCAAGAGCGATGGATTTCAACTTCATATGCTTTCTCCGAAAATTTGAGTGAATATATGAATATTTACTTAATAAGGATGAAGTATGAAACATTTGAAAAGTTCAAAGACTTTCAAGATGAAGTGCAAAATCATTGTAACAAGAATATAAGCAGTTTATGATAAAGATCATAAAGGAAGATATTTGAGTTACAAAGTTTAGCATAATACCTAAGATTTATGGAATCGTTCCGTGGATTTGCATTTCTCAAAACACCATAAGAGTATGGAGCATTCGAGATATGTAATTAAACCTTGTTTAACATGGTAAGGTCAAAGGTATAATTCATAAAACTGCCATTATATTTTAAAGATTAAAAGCTTTAGAGACTACCTTTTTTTTCACTGAAAAGAGCTTCATCATAATCCGTTGAAATGACACCATATAAAGTTATGGTTTGGGATAAAACCCAAGTAGTCCTTTATTAAAACATTGGTATGCTATGCATAAGAAAGATGTGTGCAACCAAAGTCGGATGAACCTGTCTTTGTATAACTGTTAAGTATTCCTCCATAAACACCGGAGACAAAAGTGTTTGTTGCTTAGAACGTCAAGTTTCTTTGAGAAGGAATTTTTTGTGAAAAGTTAAGTGGGAGGACAATAGAATTTTGATAAGGTTAAAAGAACCTTAGCTATATGTGCAAAGTTGCGCAGCGCCGAAAAGTGTTCCGGAGGTAGCAACAATGCTTATGGCTCACGTACCTCAAAGGTTGTGGTCACGGAGATCCAAGTTCCTATTGAAACAAGTAGGTCGGATGAACAATCGAATACCAAGATTTGAGAGTTAAATCATTATTTGACAATAATGATCCGACTACATGCAAAGAAGCGATGATGAGCCCTGACTCCGTCAAATGGCTTGAAGCCATAAAATCCGTGATAGTTCCATACACGAGAAATCAAGTTTTGAACTTGAAGGACCCTCGAGAAAGGTGTAAGACCTTACAGTCGTGTTTGGATCTATAAAGAAATAGACATGGATGTTTTACATCTATGAAATAGTCGACATGTTGGGAAAAAGTTCACAACAATGTTCAAAGGTTGACTATGATAAGATTTGATCTTTCATAGTGATATTTAGTCTAGACGGATTAGTGTAGCAACCACTACATATAATTTTGTTATATGGTAGTTGAATAAACAAAACAAGTTCTTCTAATAGAATTGTTACCTAGGACATGTGAATAACATGGTCCATAGGGGTTTTGTTAATTCAAAGGATGCTAAAAGCATATGCAAACTTCAATGGTTGAAGTAAGCATCGCGGAGTTGGAATATTCACTATGATGAAAATGTTAAAAGAGTTTAAATTCATCAGAGATGATGAAGATGCTTGCATTTGCAAGAAATTAAGTGGGAGCACTAAGACATGTTTCTAATACATTATGTGGAAGACATATTGTTGATTGGAAATAATGTATCTTTTATTAACACAGGATAAGAATTTCATCTCGATGAAAGACTTAGGCAAAACCCAAATATTTGGCATGAATAGACGCTAATATGGTTGTGCCAGAAGTACATAGACGAGATATTGAATGAGTTCAATATAGAAACTACAAGAAAGTTTCTTGTCGCACAGAAAGGATTGAATGAGTTCAATATTGATGATATATTCAAATGTATTGACATTTGGTAAGTGAAACAAGGTTCAAGTATAGATTGATACTTGATCACAAAGAGTATTTATATCAATCATACTGTGATATGTACAAATCCAGATATGTCCTATGCTCTAAATTTTGTGAGCATATACCAGAATGATTCATAAGATGATCATTGGACAATAGTAAGAATATTCTTATGATCTTTTGGAAGAACTAAGAGTATATTATTTGTAGAAGTGACAAATAGATGGTTAGTTCATTGTAAAAGTACTACATTGATACTAGTTTTGTCACAAAGTACAAATTAAGTTTATCTCAATCTAAACCAAGGGTGGCACAATATAATGGAAAGTGAGTTCCATAATGGATTTGGATGAGCTCCAAAGTTAAAGACATTGTGACAGATACTACAACAAAAGGCTAAGTGTATGACTGCTATTTTAGCAGCAAAAGAGGGCATTTGTGTCAAGTAGTTTGTTATCAAACTAGGTGTAGTTCACAGTGGGATAATACTATGAAGATATATTGTACGACAATATTATCAACATGTTTTTAACCCCAAAGAACTAAAGGTCACACCAAAGGACCAAATTTGTACGAAGCCATCTTATTAGAGAATGAGTGATGCGTAGAGACGCAAAGACATGCAATTACACACGGACCTGGAAGTGTCAGATCCGGAGATCAGTTGACCACTAGCAATCGTGTACATACAACACCGGAAAGCCATAGGTGTTGAATACACAAAGTTTTGAAACTAGATTATTGACTCTAGTGCAAGTGGGAGACTGTTGGAGATATGCCCAAGAGGCAATAATAAAGTGGTTATTATCATATCTTCATACTTATGATAAATGTTTACATACCATGCTATAATTGTATTAACCGGAAACATTAATACTTGTGTGATTTGTAAACATAAAAGAGTCCCTAGTAAAGCCTCTTGTTAAACTAGCTTGTTGGTTAATATATGATCATGGTTTCCTGATCATGAACATAGAGATGTTATTAACAACAGGGTCCTATCATTAGGAGAATGATATGATGGACATACTCCTATAATTAAGCGTAGCATAAAGATCAAGTCATTTAATATAGTTCATTTGCTATAAGCTTTCTGATACATAGTAACCTAATTCCTTTGACCATGAGATCATGCTAATCACCATCACCGGAAGGATGCTTTGATGACATCAAACACCACACCGTAACTGGGTGGCTATAAAGGTGGCATTGAGTGTTCAGAAAGTATGTGTTGAGGCACATGGATCAAGAGTGGGATTTGTCCATCCATATGACGGATAGATATACTCTGGGCCCTCTCGGTGGAATGTCATCCAATTAGCTTGCAAGCATGTGACTGGCTCACAAGGGATCACATACCACGGGAACGAGAAAAGAGTACTTATCGGTAACGAGGTTGAACTAGGTATGCAGAGATACCGACGATCAAAACCTCGGATAAGTAAACTATCGTGAGACAAAGGGAAATTGGTATCGTATGTAAGTGGTTCATTCGATCGCAAAGTAATCGTAGAAATATGTGGGAGCCATATGAATTTCCAGATTCCTCTATTGGTTATTGATCGGAGAAGAGTCTCGATCATGTCCGCATAATTCACGAACCGTAGGGAGACACACTTAAGGATTCGATGTTGTTGAGTAGTTATGGAATGATGAGTAAGAGACCGAATGTTGTTCGGAGTCTCGGATGGGATCCGGGATATCACGAGGAGATCCGGAATGGTCCGGAGAATAAGATTCATATAAGGAAAATCCCGTTTCGGAGTTGGAGAATGGTTCCGGTGTTTTCATCGAGAATGTTCTACAAGGTTCCGGAATGTCCGGCACTCCGGAGGGGAAAGGGTACATGAATGTGTTATATCAAGTTGATATGATTGCATCATGTACTAGGTGTCATCGCTGTACCAAAATAGAGGGTTTATTCAAATCCTAGTTTGAAAAAGTTAAACGGCTAGTTTTGGGAAAGAGGAGAAGGAGGTTTGAAACCGACTTGGGGGAGGAGTTCCTCCTACCACCGCCGGCCCACCTTGGGTCCGAGTTGGGGAGGGACTCCCCTCCCTAGGCGCGCCTCCCTCCACCTATAAGAGGAGGGGCAGGGCTCCCCTCCTAGACACACAAGTTCCTACCTCTAAACCCTAGCTTGGCGCCACCACCTCCTGCAGCTGCCGCCGCCTCCCAGGGTTCTCCTTGCCGCCGATTTGGGCACCACCAAGCCCTAGCCGCCGGCTCTAGCACCTCTTCCTCGGCGTGTCTAAACCCTAGATCGTCGAGGGCTCTCTCATAGTCCACCATACTCGCTCCGGCTTAAGGCGAAGCCCTGCGAGATCTCCCCTCTACTTCCGGTACCACGTCGTTGTGCTGCCGGAATCGCGAGGAGAGTGCTACAACCTCCGCTGCCTGCTGGAACAAGGGAGAGGAAGGTCTTCGTCGAGTACCGAACGTGTGACCGACTACGGGAGCGCTGCCGGAACGCAGCGCCGGAAGGATCGTCTACGCGATCTTGAGATCGGCAAGTGTACGACTACATCACCCACGAGAATCTGCTCTCGTTAACCGCTTTGGAATTTTCGAGGGTAAGTTCCTCTATCGACTCGTTGCTACAATCTAGTAGATAGATCTCGGCTTGTTTGTGTGCATGCGGTAGAAAATTTTTTTTTTCCATGCTACGAACCCCAACATCCACCTCCTTCTCCTTGTCCTGGATCATGGCTGTAGGAGGATACCCGATGGTCAACAAAAAACAGGAAAACAGAGCCAATCGCCAAGACAGATCTGAAGAAGAAATCTTATGGCCAAGGTCCCGAGTGTTCTTCACAGACTCCACAAACTCTTTCTGCAAGCAAGATAGCAAATGCGCAGCAGAGAAGCAAGCCGGATGAAAAAAATGGAAAACGTGTGAAGGGCAACGACTTACATCCATCAAAACAGACAATTTTTTGGCCTCGCCAAGGCCACTTTCCATTCCCTCAACCAAGTGGCGAACCTGGCTGAGTGCAACGGGCGCCGAGCCGGAGAGCTGGGCAAGGATCGCAGCCGGCGTCAGCACAGACGAAGCTGGCCTCGAGCCGGTGACGATAACCTCGTCATCATCGGCAGCTACACCCGAAGGCGCAACCACCACCAACTCCCTCCCAGCTGGTTGACCACCATCCGGCTGGCCGGCCTCCGCCACAGACGCCTGCGTGGCCCCGCTCCCTCCGTCACCTTCGTAATGATGGGCCTGGCGGAGCCGCTTGGAGCATTGCTCCAAGCCGGGTTCACGCCAGCCCCAGGACGAAGGAGGGGCGTCTCCGGGTCCTGCGCAGCCGCAAATAGCTAGCCCAACCGCGAGGACGCAGGCGCCTGGTGCAGCAGCCCCATGGTCAGAGAGCCCTCAGGCGCCCTGGGTGGAGATGGCACGGCTGGCGCAGTCGGGATGGCCACAGCCGGCGCGGGCGCAGCCGGCGACCTCGCCACCTCTTCAACCGGCGGAGGAGGCGGAGGAGGCATGACGACGACACCATGGCCTCGCTGCGCGGAACGAGGAGTCAAAGGAGAAACCAGCAAAACCGCAGAGTGGCAAGCAAGGGCAAGAGAGATACTAACCTAGTGACGGATGGTGGAGCAACAACCTGACGCCCTCGGCGCGTCTTTTTCGTCTCAATTAGAGCCGGAGCGGCAACAGGTGCCGCCCTCTTTCCCCGGGCTCTCGCCGCGGGTTTTTCTCGGCCACCCTCCTCATCGGTGACATATACTGCGGCACAAGCAAAGAGTAAAGACCATAACCTCAAGAACAAAGGGGAAAGAAAAAGCTACGATCGGCAACTTACCATGAGGATCCGAGGGGCCGTCGTCCGCCCGGACGGGAAACCCTTCGGGTTCCGTCTGGGGGTACTTCTTCGGCTTCCTGTCATCCAAGAAGGACGGAAGCGGGAAGTCACCCATGCCATCCTCAGCCAGCTGCGCTGTGAAAAACTAATCAAAAAAGGGGGCATCAGGCACCCAAGGAAAGCTAGCAAATACAAGAAGTGAGGCGTAAAATAACCAGAGAAAAACTTACCGACAGCGGTAGGCGGCCGCGATGGTACGGGGGCAGGAGTATGCCTAGTTGGCCTCAATACGGAACTTGGAGATCATGGAGATCCAGTTCCGCAGGTCCTGGTAGGGCACATCCTTCCGCGACGTCCTCGTTGGATCGTTGGCGGTCGAAAGATGGCACATCTTGTGCGACCGTTTCTGCAGCGGAAGCACGCGACGCACCATCCACGACAAGGTGATGTCCCGGGCGGTAAGCCTCTCCGTCTCCACCATCGTCTCAAGCCGGGCGGCCATCCGATCGAGGTCCACTACCGCGCCCATGCACTTTGTCGTCCAGGCCTTCTACGTCGAGGGCACGTCGGCAAAGGGCGGAAGGCATATCCAGTCAATCTCCATGGCATTGCTCACATAGAAATATGTGCACTTCCACAGCTTGACGGTGTCAGGGAGCTCGAACCGCGGCATCGGCGAGGAGGACCGCGGGTAGACGGCGCAGTAGCCCGTCCGCGTCAGCGAGCCACCCTTGGTGATGTTTTGGGCCTTGAAGTGGAAGAACTTGAGAAAGTAATCCACCTCGGGCCACACCCCAAGATATGACTCGCAGCAGGCCGCAAAGTGCGACAGCTGCGCCATTGCGTTGGCGCCTAGGTGATGAAGCTGGAGGTCGAAGAAGAGGAAGAGCTGGAGGAGGAATAGGCTGACGGGGAGGCCGAAGCCGCGCGCGAAGTGCGCGAGGAAGACGACGCGCTCCCCCGTCCGAGGGTTTGGCACCCGCTCCCCCTCCGGCGCAAGATACTTGTTTATGAGCTCGTCGGTCACGAAGGACCCGCACCAGCCGCCGCGCTGCTCCGGCAGCATCTCGGAAGAGGAGGAGGTCGTGGTTGGCAGAAAGAAGGTGGTCGGCGGCGACAGGGAGAGGGCGCGCAAGAACAAAGAACGCTGGGGCATGAGGAGAAGATGAGCCGGAGGATGGACAAGTGTGGGAACTGATTCCCTCAGAGCCCTATTTATCCTCGCAAGCGGCAGCGTCGCCCCTTCGGCTTCTGTGTGACGCGTGGCGTCATGGTACCACAGCCGCGCGACGCTTCGGCTCCAGATCCTCTACGCCATCGTGACTGCCACAGAAGATCCCCGGGCTTCAGTAGGAGGCGAGGCGTGCGCACTTGCCCCGAGGAAACACTGTGACAAGATTTCATGCGCAGTTGCCAAAAACTGACGCAGTGACGCGGAAGTCAAACTGACGCGACGTGCACCAGAGCCACGGGCGTGGGTGACGCCATCAATGATGTCATCTAGCCAAACGTTTTTTCTTCAACTCCGCCAGCCGGTACCTGCCTTCGCTGTTTACACCTAGTGGACGACCATCGATTCCGCAATCGGTTAACTCCAGCCTCAAAGCAAAAGAAAAAGCCGCAGCCGGAGAAAGTAAAGCAACCTCTCAGGACAGGAAGGAGCACGGAAGATCTTGCCCACCGGCCAAGCCCATACGTGCTCGGGGACTAGTGTCGGGGGGATGATCCCCGGGTGGGGAAAGCCAGGCATAAGTAGGCCGGCTCCAGAAGGAGTAGGCCGCCTGGCCCCCAACAAATACAACTCTAGCCGTCTGGCAAGCAAGCCTGGCTGGGCTTATAACCTTCCCGGCTAGCCCGTCTAGCCGGTGGCCAGAAGAACCGGCCGGGTGGCCGCTCCCACCCGGCTCACCTCGGATTCGATGGACAGCACGGAAGGACTGACGCTCCGTGCGGGGTACGCTTCTAGATCTCCCCCGTCATCAAGGAAGCTGGCATGCCATCATGCCCAGCGCTACCCGACAAAGATAAAGCGAGATGGTCGGCTGGACCGGCGAAAGAGGTCCGGGTAACCGTTAAAGCAGGGGTGACGCCCCAAAGGAAGCCCGGGTGACCACTAAAGAGAAGGATGACGCTAAAACAAGGGCGGACTGGGTCCTGGCCCACCAGCTGGGCCCTACAGCCGGCCCTGCCCTGTAAACCCATATCCAAACTGTAAATCCTAGGACCCAATCTGTAATCTTCCCCCTAGACCAGTATATAAGGGAGGGCAGAGCCAGGGTTCTAGGTAGGCAACAATAGAAGGAGAGAAGTGTTAGCATCTAGTTCCCATCTTCCTCTAGCCATTGATAGTAGCTAAGGAAACATCTCAAGGAACATCTGTACTGAGCATCAAGCTCCCATACATAGTTCATCTTGTAGGAGTAGGGGTGTTACCTCGCTAAGAGGGCCCCGATCCTGGGTACGTCCCTGTGTTTGCAGTGCACCATGCCCAACCCGTTGCGTGAGCCACCGGATGCATCCGTGTGTCCCTTCTTTGCCATCCTCGATGGCTCTGCCGTGTTCCACACCACGACACAAGTATCAGAAGCAAGGATGTCCATGGGCTGTTCATGTACGACCATTGAGGGGCGGGCCACAATGGACCATTGTAAGTTGTGAGTCCATGCATATGTGTGATGACAAGTTTATCAAGGATGGAAAAGTTGTCAAGGATGACCATCGTCAGCTGACCTCCGATTTCATCACGTATAGAGTTGCAAATAGCATAAGGTCTCTCCCAACATATACTATTATGGGTGTCATAGATTTGGTTAAAGAAGTAT
The DNA here is from genome assembly GCA_910589765.1 of Avena atlantica. Taxonomy (NCBI): domain Eukaryota; kingdom Viridiplantae; phylum Streptophyta; class Magnoliopsida; order Poales; family Poaceae; genus Avena; species Avena atlantica. The sequence continues at coordinate 939,193 of OU342737.1, forward strand.
TCGGTTATAAAGTGAAGTATGGTAAGGCATGAAAGGCCAAACAAGCCGCATTTAAAATGTTGTATGGTGATTGGGAAGAAGCATACAACCGCCTCCCTAGGTTGTTGGGAGCGATGGCCGCAAGGAACCCAGGAATGTATTATGTGGTGGAGCCTCTTGGGTCGGTGACTAGGTTGTACAATGGTGCCACTGTCCGAGTATTTGTCCGTGCATTTTGGACATTTGGATAGGGGATTCAAGCATTGTCTGCCTGTTATGTCCGTGGATGGCACATTTTTTACCGGCAAGTTACAGGACATACTATTGACTACCATATGCCATGACATAAATAACTGGGTTTTGCCTTTGGCTTTTGCCTTGGTTTCGTTGGAGAACAACGACAACTGGGAGTGGTTTTTCCATATATTGAGGACCTAGGTTATAGAACCGGATAGAGAGGTTTGCATCATCTCGGATCTCCATCAAGGAATACTCAACGCAGCCGAGAAGGACGTTCCTAGGTGTTCTCGTATCCACCATCGATGGTGCATGAGGCATTTCGTGTCCAACTTCTATAGAGCATGTGGCAACAAGGAACGTGCCGACGATCTACAAGATTGTTGTCTTGACTTCACCGCTCGGCATTTTTAAAAATTATATGATATATTGTATTGTCTCACAGATGATGGTGTCAAAGAGTTTCTCAGAAGGAACCTTAATGAACGGAAAAAGTGGGCAAGGGCTTATGACGATGGCGTCAAGAGATACGGTGATTCCACCAGCAACATGGCGAAATGCTTCAACAAAGTACTTAAAGGTGTATGTCAATTGTTCGTGACTGCTATAACGGAGTACACATTTTAGAAGTTGAATGAATACTTTCTAAAGTATAGTGATGAAACGGATAAGCAAATCGCTGGGGATAACAAGAAAAAAAGAAGTATGAGTACCCACCATTGGTTGATAATTGGTTGGAATATCAATCAAAGAAAGGGGATACACAAACGGTTGAATGTTTCGACAACCAAGAACTGATTGACCAAGTGAATGAGCATGGAGGTAGCACAAGGGGAGGTGTGCAACATGGCGGACTGTCCTATAAGGTGTGGCTACGCAATGTTTATTGCTCCTGCGAGAGGCCGACATTGTACCATCTCCCTTGCTCACACGTGATGAAGGCGGCATCTGAACGAATGGTGGGTCTTAATCACCCGGATACGGTTAGGTTGGACGAGCATTCCATCCAAGCGGTGAAGAACACATGGGCAGGTAGATTTTAGCCTTACCTTGACCAATCTCAATGGCCAAAATATCATGGTGTCCAACTTTGGCCCGATCCTTCTACGAAGGTTGTTGGTCAGGGAAGAAGACAAACCAAACGTTTCCGAGGTGACATGGACGATTAGGCGGGTGGATACTGACGGGAATGGGGGAGCAAGTATTTCGCGGAGCCTCGTGACAAAACCCGTTGCGGAGAATGCAATGTTGAGGGCCATAATAAAACATCATGTAGCCAAAGGAAAAAATCAAAGGGAACCAACACCCCTATTGGCAGCACAAGCCAAGGAGATGGTGATGGTGGTAGAAATACAAGCCAAGGAGATAGTGATGGTGGTAGAAACACAAGCCAAGGAGGTGGTAGAGGTCGTGGCAGTGGTAGAGGTCGTGGTTGTGGTAGAGGTCGTGGCGGTAGTATGTTTACGTATCTTCGAGGAGAATTTCCGTATGTTTTATTGCATATTTTTTAATAAGTTTTATCGTATATTTAAGTTTATTTCTATTTACTAACTATTATGTTGCATTCTTGTTATAGGTATGTCGACCCAACCCACCAAGGAGAACAATGATGGGAACGGTATGAGCTACTCCAAAGTGTGGGCGGAGGCTTTGAGGAGGGTGAAGGAGAGGGAGGATGAAGTAGCTTAGTTGATCAAGAAAAGGGAAGAGGAAAGGAGGGAGGCTGAAGAAGAACGGCGGTGAAAAGAAGATTTCAACGGGAGATTGCGTGAGGCAAGCATAAAGAAAGCAAAGAAAGAACGTGAGAGGAAAGAAAAAGAAGCAAAATATGAAAGGGACATATTCTTGAAGACGAACAGATGAACTGGGTTGAGAGATAACATCTCGTTGCCCGGATTTATAGAAGCACCGGGAAGAATAGACGGGAAAAAACAGCTGGAAACTGTGGAAGGAAGAAACGGCGGGAAGCAGTAGCGGGGAAAACCGAGGGAAGCGGTGGTGGGAGGTAAAGGGCGCGAAACATTGGCAGCAACCAAAAACTGAATTTAGGTTTGCTAAACACCTAGCATGCATGATCCATGCAAGCCTTGGGAGGCAGCTAAGCTGGTCGGCTTTTTAAAAGCCGACTGCACCAATCGGCATTTCAAAAGCCGATGAGCCCTCTGCAACGGAGGCGCTGCTCCGACAGGCCTGCCGGCACTTGTAATGCCGACTAGTGCTGGTCGTCTTTTCAAATGCCGAGCCAGCGCTAGATTTGGAAATTGCTCATTTCGTGTATTATTTGTGGAAATGATTAAAAAATTATATTATTTAAAAAAAATAGCATGAACATCACTTGGAGAAACCGTTTCAATCAATAATAGGAACCGAAGCACAGTGTGGAAAAACTGCAAGAGAAAAATCACATGTGAAGAGAGAAATCAAGGAATCTAGGAGACATAGAATAGAGTAAAAGCCTTGGAGCTAGTCCTGTGAAACAAAGTTCCGGCGATAGAATTTTCTGCAAACATCAAATTTCTAGCCTTGATTTGTTCAAAGAATCATATAATCCTAGATAACTGAGATCCTACTAAGCACATGCTCCCTAAAATAACAATGCAGCTACTAGTTAGCTAAGGGAACAAAAATGAAGGAAAGTTTACTTCTCAGTAATGTTGTTTCTCACCATTGCATCCACTCCAATAATGCCACAATATAGATAATGCTAAATTGTTGTCTCTCACCTACTTGCATATAGCATCTGACGTAATGGCAACTTCATCCAAAATGTCAGCTCATGCATACATGTACATATGTCAGCGTAATAAATCCCAACCAAGTTCTTCCTTTATTTTAAAAAAAACCTAACCAACCAAAAACATGGCATTACTTGGCGCCTTATGTGTAGGCTAGTGTATTTCATATCATGACTATGTCAATTATTAGTTGAGTTTCCACGGTGGATTTCGAGTCATGAAAGCTTGGAAGTCTACTCTTTGAGAAAACCGTACGTGTTATTAGGCCGTTACTTCTTTAGTCTACTCTTACATTTGTCCTGACCAAAAACAATAAACGAACTGTGGTTTTCATCATTCCAGGAGTTAGTCTAACAACAAGGCCTCTCTACACTAAATGTTTCCTTTCTAGAAGCAATTGATGGAACTACAACCTAATGCAAGAGCAAGCAATCAAGGTTCATAAATTGTGCGTACATGGCACTTGGAATGAAACATACACTATGAAAAGGTTCATGCAAGAGAGCAACTTGTTTACATAATTACGAACCAATAAATTGGAGGCGTGCCGGTTCCTCTGTCCCTCTAGGTGTGGCGCGTCGGATGGCCATCACGAACCACTACTACTTCGAGCTCACGCCGGAGCAGCGGAGGAATCCCAGATGGCATCCCGACTATTTCCCGACTTGGGAAGCCTTCTTCGTGGATCGGCGTGAGAGGGCGCTCGCCAGGCACGAGGAGGACGGCCCACCTCCTCCGAACTTCAACGAGGCCGGCCGTCGGTTGTGGTGGCGCGGTCGGACTCTCCAGAGCGTCATGGCCTACGACACGGCCGCCGACTCTAACCCCCGCCTGCGCTACCCTCAAGTCCAGCCCACTCGTACTCAACCTTCAAGGTTCAACTACGGCGACCCCAACGACGACAGGGACGACGGCCGCGGCGAGTACGACGACTACAGTGGCGAGTATTAAAGGTGTAGGCAGGAGCATAACTGAATCACTCCAACATTGCAAAACAAGTTCGACCGATTGTGGCTTAATCTGGCCATATATCTTAATTTTCAGTTCTTCTATGTAATTTTGTGTTAGTTGCGTTATGTACTTTAATTCCAGTTCTATCCTAATAAAATTTTCTTTCCGCCTATTATTTCCCGTCCTTTTTTCCCGCCCAATAATATATAAAAAATATAAGTTAATTCATTTTTAATTTTAAATGGTTCATAGTTTAAATGGTTACATTAATTATTTGTAAAAACAGAAAATGGTTTTGAATTAGTTATTCAAATTCAAACACTTTTTATGTTTAAAGTTTTTCTAAACTCCAAATTAATATTCAAAAAATATAAGATAATTCATTTTTAATTTTAAATGGTTCATAGTTTAAATAGTTATATTAATTATTTTTAAAAACAGAAAATGGTTTTGAATTAGTTATTCAAATTCAAACACTTTTTATGTTTAAAGTTTTTCTAAATTCCAAATTAATATTCAAAAAATATAAGTTAATTCATTTTTAATTTTAAATGGTTACATTTATTATTTTTAAAAACAGAAAATGGTTTTGAATTAGTTATTCAAATTCAAACACTTTTTATGTTTAAATTTTTCTATATTCCAAATTAATATTCAAAAAAATAAGTTAATTCATTTTTAATTTTAAATGGTTACATTAATTATTTTTTAAAATAGAAAATGGTTTTGAATTAGTTATTCAAATTCAAACACTTTTTATGTTTAAATTTTTTCTAAATTCCAAATTAATATTCAAAAAATATAAGTTAATTTATTTTTAATTTTAAATGGTTCATAGTTTAAATGGTTACATTAATTATTTTTAAAAACAGAAAATGGATTTGAATTAGTTATTCAAATTCAAACACTTTTTATGTTTAAAGTTTTTCTAAATTCCAAAGTAATTATCATTTAAAAAATTACAAATTTAAACCCCAAAATAAAAAATAAGGCGGGAATGGAGAGAAAATTCCTGAATTTTTTTGAAAACAGGATCATATGTTCCGGTTGGAGCCACCAACCGGGACTAAAGACCCTGTGCGCGCCAACCCTTGGTCTGCTGAAAGTGTGGAGTATACGTCTTGGTTGGTGGCTCCAACCGGGACGTATGACCCTTTAGTCCCGGTTGGAGCCACGAAACATGACGTATACTCCCCCTTTATAACTTGCGCGCCTCTTCTTCTTCTTCCTCATCTCACTTCTCTGCTTCTTCTCTGGTTTCATCGACGACGCCGCCAGGCTGCCCGTGCCCGCCGTCGTCGTCAGCGCCGCCGCCTCTGCCTCCGCCTCCGTCTCCGGCCGCGCGCCCTCGTCCGTCTCCGTCATCCTCGCCACAAGCGCTCCGGCCGCCACCGCCGCGCGCTCCGGCCGCCACTGCCGCCGCGTCCTTCCCCGACCGCCGCCCGTCTCCCTCTCGTCCTTCCCCGACCGCGCCGCCCGCGTCCACAGCGCCGGTATACCACGCGAGAGATGTGTATATAATTTTTTTTTGACATGTGTATATACTGTGTATTTTTTTGACATGTGTAGATGTATTTAGATTCTAGGTGTGTGTATGCATATATTATTTTATTAGTTGTATGTATATATTATTCTAGGTGTATGTATATATTATTTAGATTTTAGGTGTATAGTTGTTAGATGATTTAGGTGTGTATTTAGATAATGTAGATCCCGACGCGCGTGCGCACTAGTGATGATATTTAGTTGATGATTATTTTAGTTGATATGATCCCGACGCACGCGCACATGGAGACGTCGCCGGCCGCCCCGCCGTCAGGCTGCCCGCCGTCACCTCTGTCCGCCGTTGTGCATCGTCGTGAATTCTCTCCCTCTTTCTCCCCCTCGCATGTGTTCTCTCCCTCTCTGGCCCAAACCTAGTCGGCCCTAGTAGCCGGCCGTCGTGGTGAGCTGCTGGTTCTCGTGGACCCTATCTCTCGCCCCCTCTCGCTCTTGTTCCTCCTCCCCGTCGACCACCTGCCACCACCGCCGCTCACCGTCGTCGTGCTCCCCTCTCTGGTGAACTTTTCGAGGCGGCGCCGCTACTCTTTGGCTCGCCTCAACCTCCTCTCTCTAGCACGCACACGCACATAGCCTAGCTCGCGCTCCACCGTCGTCCCCTTTGTCTTTCTGAGGCTCACCGGCGTCAATGCGACATCACGGCGATGTCACCCCGGCGTCGGCACGTGGTCAACCCCCAGTCAACCTGGCCTGGGTCTCACCCTGCCCACGTGGAGGATGAGTTGGCCTAGGGCCCAACTGTCTGTATCTCTGGCTAGCTGTAGCCCGGGTGTAAAAAATATATAATCTGGTTTTAATAATTCCATAAAATGATTTAATATTATAAAATCAATAACTTATTGTTTATAAGTCAGAAAAATACAAATAATATATCAAATTGTTCAGCAAAATGAAACCTATCTATTTAACCTATAATCATGCATTGTTCAACAACTTAAATGACAAGTATAATTAGAAGAACAAATGGACCCCTCTCATATGTTCCAGAGTTTCCCCGAGTCAGGGTTTTCACCCCTCGGAACCCCGATTAAATCATCGAGCATGTTTTAGGGTTACATTCCAATGCAAATTAACTTGTCATATCATCATACTTGCTTTAGCATTGCATCGATGCCATGTGTTGATTGTTTCCCTTTCTTTCCGGTGTTTGGTTCTTCCCGGTAGAATACATTCCAATTCATTTTTATTATTGTGTATGTATATATTAGGGTTTCTCTGAATTATGGTTTATATCTCTCAACACCGTACCTAACATTCTCCCTTAGCCGCTTTGACTTATCTGTTTTTCCACCTATGCAGAAAATATGGACCCACATGACAGAGACGAAGAAAAGGAAGAGTTGATCCAAGGTGTGATCCGCGGGGAAGAAAATTTAGATGTATCGACGTTTCTGAACAACTCCGGTGAGGGTGATCCTCTTTTTGCCGGAATAGACGACTTGTTTGAGGTTGAAGGTGATGCCTTCCGCGAGGGACAAGGCGATGCCTTGTGTAATCGAGAAGACGACCGCTCTGGCGAGGTGCATGTAATATAATTAATTAATTAATCATTTGCTATCTATATAGAAATAGTAACGACGATCTTTCTTCTTTTAGCCCTCCGGATCGAACAAATCTACTGAAAATAGCGGATAAGGCCCAACCAAAAAGTTGGAAGACCATGAGAGGTTCAGGATAGTAGATATCGCTGAAGACGGCAAACCGACGGCTCCCGAAGTTGTCGCAATCAAATTTGTGGCACAATGCAGAGTAATCGTTAGGGACTTAATCCTGATCACCATTCAAAATTGGAATAGGCCTGCTGATGCGGAAGAAGAGGGAACATGTTTGTTTTTACCTAACAAGGCCAAAGATTTACTGTGGAAGAGGCTCATGCTTAATTTCAAACTACCAAAGATAGAGCTAGATCCAAATGCGGAGGATCCAGTTGAGGACGCCTTAGAACATGGGAGAGCCATGGAGGCTAAGGTTAGGGAGTGAGCATTGAATAAGATGGCCCAGTGTTTCACCAACTGGAAGAAAATATTGCACCTTGACTATGTCGTGAAAGAGAAGACTCCGGATTTCAAGAATATTCAGTTTGAGAAGATAAAACCATTCTAGGCTGAGTTTGTGAAATACAAGACATCAGAAAAAGCTAAGAAAATGTCTGCAACAAATAAGCTGAATGCTGCTAACAAGAAGTATCACCATACTATGGGGCAAGGTGGCTACAGGGCTGGCATTCCTAAGTGGGAGAAACTTGAGAATGAACTGTGTGCTAAAAAGATCACCCCAGAGATAGACGATTGGGTAGGAGGTGCAAAGAATTGGTTTTACGGGCATGGGGGCACGTTGGACTCGGAAGGGAAGTGTATATATAACATACGACATAAAGAAGACTCCTTTCCAATCGAGAATATGAGAAAAGTAGTAAAGGCTATTAAAGATGGGGACTTCATTCCCGATAGAGAGAATGATGAGCTCACACTCGCCCTTGGAAATAAGGAACATGATGGACGGACACGAGGCACAAGCGGCTCCAAACCATGGAGGACTGGGTTTCCCGAAGAGAAGAAGAAATATCCTGATAGAAGCCGTCAGAGGAGAAAGGAGAAGGCGGAAGTTGAAGCAGATATTTAGAAAGAGCGAATGCGTATAATTGAAGAACGAATAAAGCAACAACAAGATAAAATTAACGCACTTAAAGAGCAAAGTACTACCGGCCCATCTCAGCAGCACACTGCATTCGACGCTACCGACCTATCGAATAATTAAAAAAGTAGTGTGGCTTCCACCGAGGTCCCGGGTGATGACAATGACGATGACGATGGTGCACCGACGATGGCTCCTGTTGGCTACCCAGTGGATGATATCACAGAGATGACACACTGCGAGCTACATGTCAAAGTTGTCAACATATCAATGAAGGTGGCGGTCGGCTATGCCTTACCAATTGGACTCACACCAACTTACCACTATCGTCCGGTTCTAGAGGGCTACACTATTGTTGGGGTGGATGAAATCATGCCCACCTTTGAAGTTTTGAAGCTTGACTACCCTACAAGTGAAGGGGATGTGACTGAACTGGGAGACGCAAAAAGCGTCACCATTCTATGGCCAAAGGAATGTATCGTGCTTCGAAATCACATGCCAAGGCCATCTTCGCTGCCGCCTCACCCGTCTCTAGCAAGGTCGTCGCCGCCGCGGCAGCCGTCTTCGTCGCCTCACCCGGCTCCGTCGCCTCACCAATCTCGGGCGCAGCCATCGCCGCGGGAGCCATCGCCGGTGCCTCAGGATAAAAAGCGTAAGCGTACCGCTACTCTGCGTCGTGGTAAGCGATCGCCGAAACGTAAACAAGAGCCTCTTCCAAAAGTACCAAAGGTTCCTCCCAAGAGAGCTTATGACTGTACTGAAGAAGAGACTACGGAGATCGTTGATGCGTAAACGACAGCGTTTTTCGCTAAGCTGAGGCGTCCGAAAGAGCCAGAGTTCCCCAACACCAAAGAAGAAAAAGCCAGAGTGTTGAAAATGCTAAAGACTCTTCATCAACCCGAGCCAAAGCTGTCATCAGACTATGAGCGTTCTATTCTCAAGTCATATGCGGCACAACAAGCCTCGAAGAGCAGTACTGATGCAAGCGAGAAATCTGTTGCCCAGCTCGGAGAACAAGCAAAACAGTCTTGCGCCCCTCTCAAGGTGATTTCCCATACCAATGTGGGGTCGAGCAAATATGGGGCCGAAGAGCAGTATGATCCAGAGGTAGTTGCGCAATACGGAGAAACTGCCGCTGCTCAAGGTATGAGTATTGCCCAGTACTTATCCCAGTTAGAGTACTTCCCCGTGAGTGAGGTAGCATACAAATACCAGTACGGCAAACCTCTCGAAAAACCTGAGGAGGTAAATATATAATCTTCCAACAAAAATACGAAGATTGCATAACTGGTACATGCATGACACAAAGGCCGGGGCTAAATGGATAGTGCTGAAAGTTACAAAAAAGAATTATGGAAAAGAAATAGATGACATGATATTCATTGAATTTGATGAACTATTTCAATTATTCAATCAAGACGCCTTGGACAAATCGATCATCAGTGCCTATTGTCTGTAAGTACCAATTCTGTAATTAATTTAGTCTCCAGCTATCTCAACTTGTTTATTGCATGTATATAATCATATTGTAATATGCAGAATGAAGATTCTCGAATGCAGTAGAGGACAAATCTATGACATTGGCTTCATTGACCCATATTGGGTTCATGAAGCTAATCTCAAAACAAGCCCCCAGGATACAGAGGATAATATAGTACACGCGTTAAGGTTTCAAGAAACCAGAAGGGATATACTATTTCCTTACAACTTCGAGTGAGTGTTATTGTCTTGTATACACTTTCTATTTCGCTTACTTGATGTTAAGTATATAATTGATTAGTTATGCATTCGCAGCTTCCACTATATTCTGTTAATCATTCAACTTGACAAATGGCATGTACTAGTCATGGACTCGAAACATAAACCCCTTGAGCAGTGGAAGGACATGCAGATGCTTCTCCAGCGGTAATTCTAATCATTATGATACTATATCGGCAACGTTCGTGAATTTTATGATATCAAGTAATTAATAACTTCTTTTATTCGTTTTCTTTGCCGGGCAGCACTTGGAAACGGTTCACCAACAAGGCTAGGGGTGTTTGGAAAGCGAAGCTTACATTTCAAGCACTAGATGTAAGCACCACTAGCTATATCCGCGCATCTCTTTGATTCTAGTTTTGATACCGTTATTATCATGCTTGATTATTATTTTGATTGAACTATGTTCTCGTAAAGTGCCTGACGCAGGGACCAGGTAACAATCTATGTGGATACTATGTTTGCGAGTTCATCCGGTAGACGTGTGATGAGAAGGACAGAAATTTAGAGCAACTCCACGTACGTAAACAATTTCTATATTTTTAATTACAAACCAATTGCGTTTAGTTTCATTCATATAGGCTAACTCCTTTTTTAAATCAGATCGAACGTCTACGGGACGGTCTTCTGCCAAAGGATCGCGTACGAGCAATTCAGGAGGAATTGGCGGGATTCTTGGATGCAGAAGTCCTGAACCCAAAAGGGGAATACTATTCGGCTGTGTATAGATAATAGTGATTGTACAAAGAGCAACTTTTGTATGTAGTGCATGAACTCGATCCGTGTATCGAATGTAATATTGTCATGATGATCTTGTGTAATCTAATGGTTCCTTCATTGATGAGTGTAAAACACTAAATAAACAATAAAACAACATAAATGAATTCTCTGCCGCGGCACAAAAAGTGGCCAAAATACTGCCGCGGCAACAAAAGTTGCCAAAATGAATTCTCTGCCGCGCCAGAGAAATGTGTCAAATCTCTGCCGCGGCAGAAGGTTATTTGTCCCGGTTCGTGTTACGAACCGGGACGGTTGCTCCTCCCCCCTCGCACGGAGCAGCGGCCACGTGTACGCTCTTTTGTCCAGTTGGTGGGGCAACCGGGACTAAAGGTTGGGGATTTAGTCCCGATTGCCCTGTCCCGGTTGGGGAACCGGGACTAAAGGCCCTTACCAACCGGGACATATGGGCCGTTCTGCACTAGTGATTGGATGTTGGATCAATCGGCCCCTCCTGTATCAACACACATTAACTTGCGCTCTGAACCTTGAAAATCTGTCGATGGACAACATATTGTATGTTGTCATCTGTTAATGGTTTCCTAGCACTAGTCAGCTTCATATTGGATGAACAACATATTGGATGTTGGATCTGTTGGTATATTTATATTCAACATCGTCGAGTAGGCCGTCGTCAAGCTCATCATCCGGGTAGGTACATAACGGTTGATGGGGTGATATTGTGCCGAGGAGGCGTGTCAGGAGTCTTGACAATTTCATTAGCTAGGGTCTAGGGAGTTAGAAGAATCAAGAAGTCATGGGCGTGCCTGCTTTTAGGAATGGTATCCTAGATGCTCCACTTTTCAACTATGTATTCATAAGTGTAGTCCCATGTGGAATTGATTGTACTGGGACACTGGATTTTGTCCGGCCTACAAAATTGTACTTAATTCAGTTATGCATTCTTTTTCTTAGTTGGTTGAGGTTGTGCCGAACACACTACCAAGACTAATGTCTAAGCTGACGATGTCAAGAGTTCCACTTGACATAGTCATGTAGATACCATCCGACTAACACTGGCTAAGTAAAAGATCTATGTTAGCCGGACTGACCCAACACTTAGCCTACGTGAGTGAGTATAATGTTATACGATCAACTAAGGCAGTGTCTTTCTTAGACCTGAGGTCATCGCATGCTCCGGGGTATCGACTAGATAACTTTGAGTCCTTCTAACGCTAGCCGTGATTGATAGTTATAAGGACGGTGTTTGGGCCAATTAAGAAGTAATCCACGTCACATGGATCGACCAAGAAGGAATTTGCCCCTCCAACTTAGAGAGATAGTCTCTAGGTCCTCTCGCATGATATGATTCGGAAAGCCAAAAAAGACGCCCGCCAATAGGGAGGGAGCTACCATGCCATCTGGAGAGGCGCATGTCAGTCTTGGAGATGATAGGAGCAAAATCGGATAAACGGAGTTTGTGGGTGGACAAGGGAAGACCAAGGTAGGTCTAAGGGAAGGAGGAAACCGAACAATCAAAAGTAGAAGACATGGCCGGGGAAACAAAAGGCTTGCTTAAATTTGCAATGCTCTAGGTTTTGGTCCTGCGGTTCTATGTTATGCTGAAAATCTTTAAGAGCTCGCGCTGTTCTATCTCTTGCTTCTGCTAAACATCTTTTTACGTTTGGAACTTTGTATGATTTCATTTCTAAAATGTAGCTAGGAGAAATCCCTGTTAACTAAAAAGCATGGATCTGGCTGAGAATGACTCAGCTCAATCCCCACATTCTCATTTCTTCCTCCCATTTCGTTCTGCTCCTTTAGTTTTGGGAGTCTTCCGCTCTGTCCCGGTTCCTCTATTCCTCCTCTTCGGTGGCCTCATTGATTGGAAACGACAGGGAAGAGGAGTCCAGGTGCATCTTGTACAACATAGATCTAGGGCTAGGTTGTTTACGGTTAGGCTCCAGTCTTTGTTTTCCCTAATGTCGTATGGGGACATGTCGTCTAGGATTTCATCTTTGTCATAGGCGAGCAGCGTTGGGAGACAGCGGATTCAGTCTTCCGGCCGATGTCCATGGTAGATGGATGAGGAGAAGGGTTCTGGCGGAGCTCCTTTCCCAATAAGCTCTTGGTATGCTTTCCAGATCTTGATCTGGGGGCCTGTTGCGGTGTAGGTTTTCTTGGAGCTGCTACTCCTTTTTCTTCAGCAATTGTGGAAATGGAGGAGGGATGTGGTGTGGCATCGTTTTGCATCGACCTGCATGGCAGGGATCCCTTGGTGCAATTTCTTCCGGGAATTCCATAGCAGTGGAATCGCAGCGACACGAATCGTCTTGCCTCTGTTTCTTAAGGGCCGAAGGGCGGCCCTCCTCGGCCACGTGTCTATCGCCGCAGTGCCTCCATGCAAGAGGCCATTACGAAGGATCTTCAACTCCCTTCGAGCATTCCACGACGATGCCTCCCCAAGTGGTTTGTCCTCGGAGATAGTAGAGTTGACTAGGGCGTTGAGTTCGAGTTGTTAGCGCGGTGTAGAAGGACTCAATTTTGTTTGCAAATGTATTTCAAGGTCAACCTCGGATGAGTAAACTATCGTGAGACAAAGAGAAATTGGTTTCGTATGTAAGTGGTTCATTCGATCGCAAAAGTAATCGTAGAAATATGTGGGAGCCATATGAATTTCCAGATTCCTCTATTGGTTATTGTTCGGAGAAGTGTCTCGATCATGTCTGCATAATTCACGAACCGTAGGGAGACACACTTAAGGATTCGACGTTGTTTGGGTAGTTATGGAATGATGAGTAAGATACCGAATGTTGTTCGGAGTCTCGGATGGGATCCGGGATATCACGAGGAGATCCGGAGAATAAGATTCATATAAGGAAAGTCCTGTTTCGGGGTTGGAGAATGGTTCCGGTGTTTTCATCGGGAATGTTATAGAAGGTTCCAGAATGTCCGGCACTCCGAAGGGGAAGGGTACATGAATGTGTCATACCAAGTTGGAATGATTGCATCATGTACTAGGTGTCATCGCTGAACAAAATAAAGGGTTTAATCAAATCCTAGTTTGAAAAGTCAAACGCCAATTTGAAAAGTCAAACGGCTATTTTGGGAAGTGGAGGGGAAGGTGGAAACCGAGTTGGGAAGGAGTTCCTCCCCTCCACCGCCAGCCCCTTGGGAAACCGAGTTGGGGAGGGACTCCCCTCCCCTGGCGCGCCCCCTCCACCTATATAAGGAGGGGCAGGGCTGCCCCTCCTAGCACCCAACACCTCCACCCAAAACCCTAGCCCGGCGCCGCCACCTCCTGCTGCTGCCGCCGCCTAGGGCAAGCCGCCGCCTAGCTAACCCTAGCCACCGGCCAAGCCTCCTCCTTGGTGTGTCTAAACCCTAGATTGTCGAGGAGCTCTTCATAGTCCACCATACTCGCTCCGGCTTAAGGCGAAGCCCTGCGAGATCTCCCCTCTACTTCCGATACCATGCCGTTGTGCTGCCGGAATCGCGAGGAGAGTGCTACAACCTCTGCTGCCTGCTGGAACAAGGGAGAGGAAGGTCTTCGTCGAGTACCGAACGTGTGACCGACTGCGGGAGCGCTGTCGGAACGCATCGCCGGAAGGATCGTCTACGCGATCTTGAGATCGGGAAGAGTACGACTACATCACCCACGAGAATCCGCTCTCGTTAAACACTTTGGAATCTTCGAGGGTGAGTTATTCCATCGACTCGTTGCTACAATCTACTAGATAGATCTTGGCTTGTTTGTTTGTATGCGATAGAAATTTTTTGTTTTCCATGCTACGAAACCCTACATAGGGTGTGTCGCAGGTCGTCGGGCTGGCGTGCGCGCCAGCTTTGGTTGTTGATGATGTGGGTGCGGGCGTTGGCGGCGACGAAGTTGGTCGCTGGCCTGTGGTCGTTGGTGGAGAGTGCCGCGTTCGTGGGTCGGTGTTGGAGCTGAAGCGGTTCGGGTGGCGGGCAATTGAGGGTGTTTGCCGCCAATGGGCGGACGCTTGAGGCCGCTCTGCTGCCCGAAGAACGCGAGTACACCCGACCCTGCGAGTCGGCACCTGCGTTTTGCTGCTCGACCGCTTTTGCGAGCAGGGCCCTACGTACTGGATCTGTAGGGCGCCGTCGCCGGTGGCCGTGATGTTGTCGGCCGCTGCTCGACTTGCCACGAGGTTGGCCATCGGGGTGGAGAACAGTGGTATGCCATTCGCGTCTCATTCCCATGAGGAGACCACTATCCGCGGTTGATCCCTGGGAGGTGTGCGGTTGGGTGGAGGTGGGGCGTTGTTTTCCGTCGACCCTGGTGGGGGCCGGGCGCTTCCTCCTGGCAGCGCGTTCTCACAGATCGCGCGCTCGGCCACGCGGGCCGGGTCGTTCTCGTCGTCGAAGTTCAGGGCGCGCCCCTGGACGATGGGGTTCAGGCGTGACCTGATTCGCTGCTGGTGGTAGCGCGACAGCTCCTGCGCCGTCACCTGCTCGAGGCGAAATTTTTCGCGCTCGGCTTGCTCCTTGCGGACTTCCTCCGCCAGCTTTAGGCGGAGTTCCTCGACCTCCGTTGACGTGGCGTTAGGAGGGATCGGGGTGGAGAAGGGATCCTCCGACGGATCGGTGCCAGTCGCCATGTAGGTCGCGGCGTGGCGACTGGTCCCGTCGCGGAGATCGGCTGAGTTTTCCAATCCGGAGTCGAAGTCGAAGATCCCAAGGATGGAGGGATCCTCGAAGTCTCCCACGTTGGATACCTGGGTGATGGAGCCCGCGGGCGAAGCCGCGGTGATGGATCCGGCGAGTGATGCCGGGGTCGCCGAGTCGGCGTCGTCGTTGAGGGCCGCGTCTTCCGCGGCCGCGGAGTTTTCAGCCATGTTTCTGTGAGCCGAGTTGTACTCGGAGGCGAGGCGATGGATCGTGCGGACCTGGCTCTCGGAGAGCTGGTCGTGTGGCGGCGACTCGCGGATGCGAGCCGAGTCCTCCGAGACAATGACGTCGGTGAGGCCGACGAAGAGGCTGATCATGCCCACCGGAAAGATCATGCTGTGCGTGACGGGTCACGCCGCCGGGACGTAGCTGCTCGGCAAGATCTGGAGCATCTCGCCGGTCGCTATCATGCGGCCGGTGGCGACCGTCTCGTTGATGGGAAGGTTGGATCTCGCCGCAGAACACCTGCCAGACCGGCCAGGCCCCACGGTGGGCGCCACTGTCGTGGGAATGGTTACGGCAGATGCTGCAATCGGCAGCGAGTAGTAGAACGAAGGGCAAGGGCGGCCAGCCATCTGCGGTGCGAGATGAGGGCGGAGACACAGGCTTTTACCCAAGTTCGGCCCCCCGGAGGGTAAAGACCTACTCCTGCTAGATTGTATTATGGTGGAGGTACAATTGGATGAGCTCGACGGCTAGGCGGCGAGTCGCTTGGGTGTATGATGGACGTACGTCTACACGCCCTGTAGGGAGGTTTATATAGACTCACCCTCCCTAGGGTTTACAAATCTCAACCGAATCTGTTAAGGTTTCGGAACTCGTTTAACCTAATCCGACTGGGCCTATCTACTCTCTTGGGCCTTCAGCTTCCAGTCGCTTGGATCCACGCCAGGTCTTGATCCAGTCGCCGTCTTGCAGGCCCACTCGCCAGGTCGTGGGCCAGTCGGAAACGTCCTGCTGGGTATACCCCGGTAGGCATATCCCCATCAAATCCCTTCTCCAATAGTTTCAACACATGCCTTTGAATCTTTTTCCAATTGATAGATGTTATCATGAATCTCATCTTGCCACACCTTCTTGGGTTTAAGAGGTGGCGGACTAAGAGGAGGTTTATAATAAGATCCTATGTTGTGACAGTAAGGATTAGGGAGTTAATCATCCTTGCTCCTTCCCTGATTCGCTTGCCTCATCATCTCCATCCTTTACGGGAACATGTCCTCCCAATTCGGGAGAGACTTGATCTCTGAGATGGATGAAGATGATGCTTCTTTTGGTTCTACCCCCTCGATCCTCTTTATGGGCTTCTCTTCCTTCTTCCTCCAAATCTTGTTGACATGGAAAGGCTACATGGCTTCACTGCATGGATGTTGTTAGAAGGGGCTTGTATGGAGATGGCGATGATTTCTCGAGGATGGAGGCTGTAGCTCTGCGAAAACTTAATGAAAAAAGTTAGATGCGATCAAATTTAAAAGGAGAGGTCAAAAACCCTAGCCGTGTTTCGTAACAAGCAACTATCCGGGCGCGGCCCGTATAGATCCTGGCGTATAGTTATGAACCGACTATATATTTTTTATCTACGACGATACCAACTATATGGCCGCAACTATACGATCGGGAAATTTGTTCCCGCCGTATAGTTGGTCGTTAAACCTTCTGTATCTTGGCATAAAATTTTTGAGATGCGATGAATAACTATACAGCCGCAAATATATGGCTGGAATTTTAATTCTCGTCGTATAGTTGGTCGTTAAGGCTGGTGTATTCATCAAAATTTAACTGTTTCTTTGGGAATTCTTTATTAATCTGAAACTTAATAAAATACCAAGTTTTAACATCAAAGTGACAACTTAAATTTTCGACCAACATTAACATTCACTGAATGAGATTTTTATCATAACCAGATTTCTTCTATTTCACTAGAACATCAAGTGTTCCTTTACTCAATCTCAAACTTAATTAAAACTTACTTGAAAATTTAAAACGTACTCGTCCCTTTATTTCACATGGGTTGCCTCCCATGAAGCGATCTTTTATGGTCTATAGTTTGACCATAGTGTTGCTCAATTCATCTTGATCTTATCCTTCTTCCAGTTACCATTCCTTCCATACTTTTTATCAATCAATTCTTCTGGGATAATTACTCGTAAGGTGATTGCACTTATATCTTATTTTTCTCGATAATGATTCAAGCATTGTCCATTCATCACACATGAAAGAGAGGGTGTTTTCCTCTGGAGCTTCACTGCTCCCGATGCATAAGCTTCTTCAACTATATAGGGGCCTTCCCACTTTGATCTAAGCTTTCCCGGAAACAACTTAAGACGAGAATTAAAGAGAAAGACCTTATCTCCAATTGAAAGACCTTATTCTCTATTTTTATATCATGAAATATTTTTACTTTTTCCTTAAACAATCTAGCACTTTCATAAGCCTCACTCCTAAACTTATCTAAAGCATGAATGTCTAATAAAAGTTTTTCTCCTGCTGCTTTAAGATCATAGTTCTTGATTGCCCAAAAGGCTCTATGTTCCAATTCTAAAGGTAGATGACACTCCTTACCGTATACCATATTATATGGTGTCATACCCATCGGATTTTTAAATGCAGTTCGGCATGCCCAGAGATTGTCATTTAGCTTGTATGACCAATCTTTTCTTGATTTATCCACAGTCTTCTCGAGTATGGTATTTAGTTCTCTATTAGAGAGTTCCACTGGACCACTTGTTTTAGGATGATATGGTGAAGCAACACAATGATTTACTCCATATTTGGAGAGGATCTTCTTGAAAGTTCCTTTCATAAAATGAGAACCAGCGTCAGTAATTAAAAATCTAGGAACTCCAAACCTGGGAAATATGACGTCCTTGATCATCTTCACGGGAGTAGCTGCATCTGCATGGTTAGCTGGAACAGCTTTAACCCATTTAGTAACATAATCGATAGCAACAAGAATATGAGTGTAGCCATTTGATTCTATAAAGGGTCCCATGTAATCCATTCCCCATACATCAAATGGTTTAATTATAAGACTATAATTCATTGCCATCTCTTATCTTCTACCTATATTACCTCTTTTCTGGAAAGCATCACAATATTCCACATACCCGTGTGCATCCTTGAACAAGGTGGGCCAATAGAATCCAGATTGAAGTACCTTTTCTGTAGTTCACTTGCCTGCATGATGTCCTCCATATGGGCTGTCATGACAAGCTTGCAAAATTGCATTCATTTCATGATTAGGAACACACATTCGAATCATTCTGTCAGGTCCATGACGATAAAGAAACAGATCATCACAAAAGTAGTATTTAAGATTATTAAAGAATTTCATCATTTTATATCTTGTCATACTAGGAGGTACAAATTTTCCTGCAATATAATTAGCATAATCTGCAAACCAAGGATCAGCGACTTCAACATTTGCTAAGTATTCTCCTGGAAATGACTCATTTATAGGTATAGGGCCGGTAATTATTCCCTCCATCCTAGAGAGATGATCTGCTACTAGATTATCCTTACCCCTCATATCTACTATTTGCAAACCATATTCTTGTAGTAATAACACTCACCTAATCCACCTGGTCTTTGAATCCTTTTTCACAAGAAGGTGATGCAAAGCTTGGTTATTTTTATTAATTATTACTTTAGAATTAATAATGTAAGATCTAAATTTGTCACATGAAAAAATTATATCCATGAGCTCTTTCTCTGTAGTAGCATAATTTTTCTGAATGTTATTAAGAGTCCTACTAGCGTAATGAATAACATTTAAAATATTCATGTCTCGCTGTCCTGATACAACTCCTAAAGCATAGTCACTAGCATCACACATGATTTCAAAAGGTTCATCCCATTTTGGGGATTGCATGATAGGTGCTGAAACTAATTTGTTTTTAAGATTTTCAAAAGCTGCAATGCAGTCATGGTCTAAGTAGAACGGAGTTTCTTTATCAAGAAGGTTAGTGAGAGGCATAGCTATTTTAGTAAAATCTTTTATAAAGAGCTTGTAAAAACCTGCATATCCAAAGAACATTTTTAAGTTTTTAATGTCTTGAGGTATGGGAAGATTTTCTATAGCACTTATATTTGTCTTATCTATTTCTATACCTTTTTCTGAAACCTTATGTCCAAAAACTTTACCTTCTATTTCCATGAATCGACATTGCTCCCAATTCAAAACTAAATTTGATTGTATGCATGTCTGCAAAACCTTGGTTAAATTGTAGATACAATTATCAAATGTTGTTCCACAAACAATGAAATAATTTGTTAGAACTTTCAGTCTTCTCAACAAGATCATCAAAGATTTTTAAAACACATTCTTGAAAGGTTGCAACTGCATTACATAATCCAAACGAGATTAATCTATAAGCATAAGTACCATAAGGACATGTGTAAGTTGTTTTCTCTTGATCTTTGGGCTATATAGAAATTTGAGAATAACTGGAATAAACATCAAGAAAACAAAAATAAGAATTATTGCGTAGTATTTCTAAAATTCTATCCATGAACGATACATGCTTATTATTTTTCTGTGTCTCACGGTTTAGTTTTCTAAAATCGATGCACATGCAATACCCAACAATAGGTCTTTAGGTACTAGCTCACCATCCTCATTCATACCAGCATCAAGATCCCCATGTCTTGGTATGCAATGAGCTGGGCTAACCCATTTACTGTCGGAAATAGGATATATTATGCCGACATTTAATAAGCGTATAACTTCTTTTCTTACTACTTCTTTCATTTTCGGATGAAGCCTTCTCTATTTCAACTACAGGTATAACATCTTCAAGCATGGTAATCTGATGTTTCACAGTGGATGGATCTATTACTTTAATGTCACTTATAGTATACCCAAATGCTTCACGATGTTTGATCAAAACCGAAATAAGTTTATTTGTTTCATTTTCTGATAAATTTATACTAATAATAACAGGACATTTATTTTCATTATTTAAAAATTCATACCTCATATTGTCTAGTTGTCGTTTCAATTCAATTGGTGGCTGTTCTTCGTCTCCTTTTCTTACCAGTTCTTCATAGTCATGTGTGTTTTGTGTTCCCGGAATAGAGTCAATGTAATCATCCATGTCTTCTCTTTCCTCATCATCTAGTGCCTCTTCCCAATTAACTAAGCTCCTCTCTAATTCATCCTAGGGAGTGCTGAAATGAATTGCGGCTAGCTCGGCAATTGTTTTCTCTTCCTTGATATCTTCCACTTCATATGGCCTCTTCTTTAGTTCGGCGAAGTGAAATGTCATTTCCTCTCCTCCAAACATCATTTAAATAGTCTCCTTCTTATTATCAATTCGAGCTTTGGTTATAGAGACAAAAGGCCTGCCTAAAATAATAGGACAAAAAGTATCTCGACGCATATCAACAATATGAAAATCAAGAGGGTACATGAGTGATCCAATAAAGACAGATATATTTATAATATACCTTCTGGTTTTATATTAGTTCTATTAGACAATTTAATAGTAGTGTCTACCTCTTTCACATCTAGATTATTTAAATTGTAGCGAAGTTCCTCATAAAGTGATGAAGGCATAATATTTATAGTGGAAATCGTCTCACAAATTCCGTTTAAGAAAGTTTCTCCACAATATATAGAAGTCATAGGTTAAGAAGTTTCTCTACCTCGTATCTTACCTGTGATGAAGTCTGAAGTTTCAAAGTCTAGCATAACTAATTAATTCTCCATGGTTCGTGCCTCCATAAGATCCTTAAATATAACAATATTTGCATTTGTAGCATCGGGGTTCTTCTCTGCTTTCTTTGATCTTCTCCTTATATGTTCTTCCTCCCTGCGCTTTTTCTTAATATTCTCTTGAATAGGATCAGAGGAAAATTCTACCAATGATGCGTTCTCTCTTGCTCGTTTCTTTTCTTCGAGGGATTTATAAGGTTCCCATCCTGTAGGTACCTATAGATGCCCTGGATAATTCTCAATAATTTTCTTTACCGAATAAGAATCAATACTGAGGGTTTTAATCATCTCACAAGTCCTTTCATCTGCAAGAAAGTCGTTAACACAAGCATATTCAGAAGAACTATTCATATTGCTCTCCTCATTTTCATGACTTTCTGTTGTCTCCCTCATTTTCATTATTAATTTCCAGGCTTCATCATAGGTATAAGATAGAAAACTACCATTAGAAGTGGTATCTAGGCTGCTTCTATTTTTATTATTAAGCTCTCCGTAGAAAGTATGAGTGATTAACCAATCAGGCAAATGGTGATGGGGTCAATTTTCTAGATAGCTTTTATACCTTAGATATCCTTCATATAAACTCTCATCAGAATTATTTTTGAAACTAATAATATTACCTCTCATCATGTGAGCTTTGCTTTCTGAGTAATATTTTGACAGGAAATTGGTTGTCAAATCCGTCCACGTCCTTGGTGCTTTTGCAGAAAAGGGTCTATACCAGTTGCAAACATTATTGGAGAGTTTGTCTAAACAACTGGATTTTAACTTTATCAAGGTCACAATCATCAAATATAAAGGAACCAAAAATATCTTCAAAGAATTGTAAGTGTTCATTGATGCGCTCAGATCACTATAGAGCTTCGTTAGGAGACCCCAAGAAGAAGGTATGATGAGCACACCAACAAGTCTTCCCTCAGAAAGAAACCAAGGTTATCGAACCAGTAGGAGGAAGGAAACGACCCAAAGTTGTTGCTAGCAACTTGGAAACCTGCACAACACAAACTCAAGACTTTGCCCCCAATGAACAATGAGGTTGTCAATCTCATCGGTTTGCTGAAAACAAAGGATTAATTGTATGGTGTGGAAGGTAACAGTGTATTGCAGAAAGTAAACAGTAACAGTGGAAGATGTATCAATGGTAAAGATTGGACCGGGGTCCATAGTTCACTAGAGGTGTTCTCCTTAAGATAAACAACATGGCATGTTGGGTAAACAAATTACGGCAGGACAATTGACAGGACAGAGCAAGGCATAACAATGCAATACTAGACATTCATGATCCTATGAGATTTGATTGGGAAATATAACAAGATACATAGACCGCCATCCAACTGCATCTATGACTAGTAACCCACCTTAAGGTTATCATCCGAACTCCCTCCAGTATTAAGTTGCAAGCAACGGATAACTGCTTTAAGAAAAGTGTGTAGGGTAAACAATCCACTTATTCCATGAACAAGAGATCGTTGTTTTATCCCTAGTAGCAACAACACATCTATAACTTTAGATATTTTTGTCACTTCCTCAGATTAAATAGAGGCATGAACCCACTATCGAGCATAAATACTCCCTCTTGGAGTCACTAGCATCTACTTGGCCAAGATAGCTACGAGAAATGGAGAGCATGCAAGATCACAAACAACACAGACATGATAGAATCAATAAGATAGAATCATTAATAAATCTGACATAGTAATCTCAATATCCATCGGATCCCCGCAAACACACCATCCATGATTACAAATAGATAATCTTGATCATGAACCGAGCTCACAAGATCTAAACATGGTAGCACAAAGGAGGAGAAACAACCAACTAGCTACTACATGGACCCGTAGTTCAAGGTAGAACTACTCACGCATCATACCATAGGCTGGCATGGTGATAAAGAAGGCCTCCGGGATGATTTCTCCCCTCTGGCAGGGTGCCGGGAAGAGCTTCAGATCCCCCGATCTATGGACAATGGTGGTGGCGGCTACGGAATGTTTCGTGAAAGATTGATCGGGTACTTAGGGTTTTGGTATCGGAGGCTTCTTATAGGCAAAGAGGCGAGGCAGGGGCACCGGGGGTAGCCGCACCCCCCTAGGTGCGGGCCAGACCTTGCCACACGGCCAGGGGTGTGGCCCCCTGGTGGCTCCCCTCCGATGAAGTGCAACGTAAAACATTTTATATTTCTAAACAAAAGGAGTATTTCCGTTTACTTATTTTTGCAGAAGCGGTAGATTCAAGTGGTTACTCATCAGCACACGGTCTGACACAGTTCAAGAACTGTATAAGCGGTGCAAGCGTCTGTTCAGGCATATTGAGGAGTCCGTTTAACTTAATGTTTAAGGGTATCCACCTAAGGCCTCAGAGAAGATTAAATATCTACAATAAAGCACATAAAGGGATCAATTTAAGGCCTCCATATGGTCTAACTGTATCACCACGATGGCGAGTGAGAAATGACAGATGATATGATGGAAGATCCAAATTACTACCAATTATCCTGACACAATTAATAAATGTTGTAAAATAATAACTTGTCCGACCAGTCATATTTTGGAGTTCGTCTAACTTCATGGTGAAGTGAGAGACGACATAATATGGAACATAAAATTACTCACTATCCTGACACAGTTAATGACTGCCATCAAAGAATTAACGTGTATGGTAAGACATATTTTGGACATCGCTTAAAATAGGGTCCAATCTGTACGTCCACTCCATTAGAGAGGAAGAGACAACAAAATAGGGAAAATAAAGTTCTCCACTATCCTGAAAGAATTAAAGAATGCTATAAATAATCAAGGCTCTCTGTTCAATCTATTTTGGATTTGGCTTAAAATAGGGTCCAATCCGTACCTCCACTGCAGGGAGAGTGACATACGACAGAAGATGAAAAATCAAATTACCCATGGTGCTGGAAATATTAAATATTGTTGTTAAATAACCAAATGTCCAGGCTGGCATATATTTTGGACTTCGTTTAAACTCGGTTGATTCGGTATCAAAACTTCAAGGAGACTAAGGCTTTTCACAATGGGTGTATCTTAACTCTATATCCTAGGCAATTTTCTTATGTGACATCTTAGTTAATGATGAAAGAGAGTGTTGTTGTATCTTGCTTTAGATAAACCTTAAAAGCAAGTACAATAGAGTACAGTCAGCTGACTATAAGAGATAAAATATACTAGTATTGGTGAGGTGGAGAAGAGAAAAGAGAAGAGAGAGTGTAAGCGGGCATACAAAAAAATCAAAGGTCTTGTCACGCATATTTTGGACTTTGCTTAAAATAGGATTCAATCCTTACATCCACTGTATGGAGAGCGTGAGGTGACAGAAGATGGAACATGAATTTACCCACCGTCCTAACACAGTTAAAAAGTGCAGTAAATAATCAAATATCTCGCCTGGCATATTCTGTTGTTCGTTTGAACTTAGGGTTGGTTCGCTGCCAGAACTTCATGGAGAGTGAGACAAGACATAATATGGAAAATAAAAGTATACACTATCCTGACACAATTAATGACGGCTACAGAAAAAAATCAGGTGCCTAGTCAGCATATTTTGGACTTCTCTTAAAATAGGGTCCAATCTGTACCTCCACTGCAGGGAGAGCAAGAGACGACAGAAGATGGAAAATGAAATTACCCACTGTCCTAATACAATTAAAGAATGTTGTTAAATATTAGAATGTCTAGCATGGCATATTTTGGGGTTCGTTTAAACTAGGGTTTAATCGGTACCTGAACTTCGTGGAAAGTGAGATAAGACATAATATGGAAAATAAAATTATCGACTATCCTGGCACAATCAATGAAGACAATAAGAAATCAAGTGTCTAGTCAGGCATATTTTGGACTTCGCTTAAAATAGGATCCAATCGGTACCTACACCGTAGGGAGAGCACAGACGACAGAAGATGGAAAAGTAAATTACCCACTATGCCGACATAATTAAATAATGTTGTTAAATAATCAAATGTCTAGCCTGACATATTCAGTAGTTCCTTTAAACTAGGTTTGATTGGAATCATAACTTCAAGGAGAGTAAGAGAAGACATAATATGGAAAATAAAATAATCCACTATCGTGACACAATTAGTGATTTGCTAAAAAGCAAAATCAAGTGTCTCGTGACACAATTAGTGATTTGCTAAAAAGCAAAATCAAGTGTCTCGTCAGGCATATTTTAGACTTCGCTTAAAATATGCTCCAATCCGTCCCTCCACTATAGGAAGAGCGACAAATATGACAGAAGATGGAAAATAAAATTACCCACTGTCTTGACACAATTAAAGAATGATGTTAAATAATCAAGTTTCTAATGTGGCATATTTTGGAGTTCGTTTAAAATAGGGTTGATTTGGTACCAGATTTTCATGGAGAGTGAGAGAAGACATTATATCAAAAATAAAATTATCCACTATCCTGACACAATTACCATATGCTATAAAATAATCAATCACTAACTGGACATACTTTGGATTTTGCTTAAAATCGGTTTCAATCTGTACCTCCACTGCATTGGAGTGAGAGAGGGCAGAATAGGGAAAATGAAGTTCTGCACTATCCTGACACAGCTAAAGAATGCTATTAAGTAATCAGCTGCACGAAGACAATAGAGATGAGAACATATAAACAAAAGTAGTTACCCAGTTACCTGACACAACTAAGCCTATACAATGATCAAGTGCCTTTTGAGGCATATTTTGCGGTGCAGTTATATTTAGAGAGAAGGGGCTTTGTGGAGAAAGGTAATAGATGCTAAATATAACAAAAAAAAACCTAATATCTTGTGTTGTTACGAGACACACCCCTCTACCTTTTGGAAATGGATGATGTGGGCTACTAGAGCCATTAAGGTTGGTTATAAATGGCATGTGGGTAATGGTAGATATGTTAGGTTTTGGGATGATATTTGGTTTGGAAATTCACCTCTAGCTTCCCAATTCTGAGATCTATATGTGGTGTCCAATCTACAAACTAAGGAGGGCGCTCCGTGCTTGATGCTTGCTCGCTCTCATGTGCGCTCCATGGAGGGCGCGAGTGGGGTCCAATTGGGAAGGACGCACCTCTGGTGTACCAGTTATCGTGTCTACGGTAAACGCTGGGTAGCCAAGTGTGGAGAGGATAACTGCTAAAAGCATATAAGTAGTAAGCCCACCAAGATGAGTGTTCTTTCCTCCGACTTTCCTAGAGCCCATGGTATCATAGCCGAGACATTGACGGGTTCTCCACCCATACAGTAATGGAGTGATAGAAGTACAGAAATAGGATAAGTTAGCGGGCGAGACAAGCCATTTAAATAGGTGTCAAGTGGAAGTGCAACGATGTATCGATGCAGCTGATGCATCCCAACGAACGAACAATTTGAACCTTGTTCCTACACGACCTGATCAATTCGACCAGACACTTTCCATCTATCTTTATTGTTCAAATCTTTGGCAAAGGGGTTGACGGCATGGGTGTGCGGTGGTGGCGGTGCTTCCCGTTGGCCTAGCGCAAACCCTAGATCGGTAGGGATTTCGGTGGGGGGGTTGCGGCGCACGATGAACCTCGTACCGTGTGCGTCCGCCCCCCCCCCCACCCCCACCTCTTTATATGTGCGCTGGCGACAGGGGCCCACCAACCATGATAAGGTTGGGCGCCCCCGATCAGGGCGCGTTGACGGACTCCGTTCGGGCCGTTGGGCTTGAACGGGAGAGAGATCTATCTAACAGTGGTGACAATATCTCGAAGTTTGAATAAGATTCCTCCGGTCCCATCCTTAATCCGGTTATGCACCTAGCGTAAATGGAGGGTGCCTCAAGTTGTATGTCCGGTACATCTTGTGATCTGTTCGGTTTTTGTGTTCATTGCTGTACTTTTATGTTTGGCTCTTCAAATCTACAGTTCTCATCATTAACGTTAGATGCTACTCTAGTGTGTTGCTCCTTTCGGGCCTTAGCACGAAGACTTTATGTATGCCTACTATTATAAGCTCTACTACGGCTTGCTCGACTCTAATGATAGAGGGGCGACGACTCATGCATGCCTTCAGCTCGCTTCGATTATGGGGGGACAACGATGGCGACGTGCCTTAGGCTCGCTCCGGTGATTGAGGGACGATGACGACGGCCGCTCCAGTGCTTGTAGTCGCCGCTATATGGTCTAAGAACCTATTTATAATTTTTATTACTTTTAGAGATTTTCGTATTAGTGTCGATGATTAATTAATAGATCGGTGGACATTGTTTTGGACACTACATTGCACTGCTACTACTACAAATTAAGGAGAGAGTGACAAGTGATAAACTTCTCCGGCTCACTTCAACCAACAGCCAAACAGCTAAGTATTAGCTTTGATTACTGAAAACGCCATATATATAGCAGATTAGCTTTCACAAACTTGCAATATGGCTGGTCTTTGGGCGAAGGTGGTGGTGCCCCGCATGAAACTTGGCTCCCAGGGGCTTGAGGTTTCAGTGATGGGACTCGGCTGCATGGGCATGTCCGCCTACTACGGCCCCCCCAAGCCGGAGGCCGACATGATCGCGCTCATCCGCCACGCCATTGCTGCCGGCGTCACCCTCCTCGACACCTCCGATAGCTATGGCCCTCACACCAACGAGCTCCTCGTCGGCAAGGTCAGATCAGATCGCGCTTTAATTAATTTGCAAGCTACATGTGTACGTCGTAGCAAGTGAAGTTTTTTTTTTCTAATTTTTTATATACTACTGTAATTGATTAGCGCAGTCGTTAGAAGATGATGGGGTGAGGAAGGAGGTTCAGCTGGCGACCAAGTTCGGCATATGCGCCGGCTCCGACGACATCCCCAGGGAGATCCGCGGCGAGCCGGCGTACGTGCGTGCGGCGTGCGAGGGCAGCCTCCAGCGCCTCGGGGTTGACTGCATCGATCTATACTACCAGCACCGCATCGACACCAAGGTGCCCATCGAAGTCACGGTACGTACGTGAGTCCACTTGAGCCCAAAAGCACGTTGACCAAAGACGACCTAAAGCCCTTCTCAAATCAGGCTTTCACCCCGCTTTATAAATAAAACAACATCCAGGTACAAAGTTCAGCAAGCATCCACCACGGTCTGGGACCACAGCACAAGCACGCCCAAACAAAAACTAAAACCGCAACAAGGATGCGGGAGGACTCAGGATGCCTGGGCCGGGGAAGTCGGAGCAGATAGGGGGATCACTGCCGTCCTCAGGGCCCGCATCGAGCTGTCGAAAGCCGCCCGATCATGCTGCCTCACCAGGGGAGACCACTGCTGGAGAAAGGAAAGAAAGGAAAATACAGGGTCAGACACGCGGGAAGGATAAACCTTCTCAATCACCATCTTATTCCGCACGTTTCACAAAGACCACGAGATGGCCGCAAACACGAGCCAGAAGAGACGGCGACCTCCTCCGGCCCTGTTAGCATGGGACTGCAGGAACTCCCCAAGTTCCTGCGCTCCCCGGGCAGGCCCTAGCGCCTCTCTGACAAAGCACCAAAGAGCCTGGGCCGCCGAACAGGAGAAGATAATATGGGCACAGGTCTCTAGAGTCCCACATAGGGGACACAAGCCATCGCCCGGGCCGTTACGCTTGGCCACCTCCACCCCCGAGGGTAGCCGGTCCCGCAGCAGCTGCCACACGAAGATGCGGATACTCAGCGGCAGGGGGCCTTCCACAGAGGAGCCGTCCAACCCAACTCAGGGCCCTGGAAGAGGGCGCGAGAGGCCGAGATCACCGTGAACTCGCCAGAGGGATGCAGTTGCCACGCTGCCGAGTCAGGGACCTTGGATAAGGCCCCAGGGAGGGAGCGTAGCAGCAGCTGGCGGTCCGCGTCCTCCGCCGCACTAAGGTGCCTCCGGAACAAGACGTTCCAGTGACCCTCCAGGAATGCCTCATGCACAAGGATCTCGGGGTAAGCGGAGATAGCAAAAAGGCTGGGGTAAAGGACCCCCAACGGGATCGGGAGCAGCCAGGGATCAAGCCAAACTCGAATCCCCTGTCCGCAACCAACCTCAAAGGAGAGGCCCAGCCCGATGAAATGCTAAATCTCCTGGAGGGCTCTCCAGAACTGAGAGCCCTCCCTCCGCTCGCAAGCTAAAAGGGGGCGGCCCCGGAGATACTTGGCTTTGATAAGCTGAAGCCAGAGTCCGTCGTCGTCTCAAAGAATGCGCCAGACCCACTTCAACATCAACGCCACATTAAAGCGGCGAGAGTCAAGGATACCTATGCCCCCTAAGCTCTTGGGGGCGCAGACGTCCGCCCATTTGACCATGTGGTATTTCTGATGGCCATCCCTCGCCGCCCAAAAGAACCTAGACAACTCCTTAGCGAAGTCGGCATGCGTCCCTTCGGGCAGCAGGTACAGCCCCATCTGGTACATGGGTAGACTCGAGAGACACGAGTTAATCAGCACCGACTTGCTCCCCTTAGACGTGAGGCGCGCTCTCCAGGGTTCCGCCCTCGAGCGCACCCTTGCGACCAAAGGGGTCAGGTCTCTGATCAACACACGCGTCTCCCTGATGGGCATCCCCAGATACATAATCGGGAAGTCCGCGAGTCTACAATTCAGCCCATCCGTGATCCGCTGACGCTCCTCCTCGGGGTACCCAAGAACCATCACCTCACTCTTGTCAAAATTGATCGTCAGACCTGACATGGACTCGAAGCAGAGAAGCAGGAACTTCAGGTGAATGATGTCCCGGTCCGAACCCTTCACCATGATCATGGTGTCATCCGCATACTGTAGGTGGGAGATCCCACCCCTAGGGATCAAGTGCCCCACCACCCCGGAGATGTGCCCCGAGCGTTGGGCTCTATCCAAAATCTCTGCCAGGGCGTCCACCGCGGCGTTAAACAATATAGGGGAGATCGGGTCCCCTTGACTAACCCAGAAGGACGGACTAAAGTAAGGACCGATCTCCCCATTGATGTTGATCGCCGTCGTGCCACTCCTCACGAACTGCATGATCCAGCAGATCATGCGGTCAACAATGCCCCTCCTCTCCAGGACGAGTCTCAAGAAGGCCCAGTCTAAGCGATCATAGGCCTTCTGAAAGTCCAGCTTCAGGAACACCCCTTTTTGACGTCGCACCTTAACTTCATTGACAATTTCATGAAGTGCCAGGACATCATCATGAATGAGGCGTCCCTTGAGGAAGGCGAACTGGAGAGGATGGGTGAGGCGCTCCATCACTGGAGCGAGACGGATGGCATATACTTTGGCGAACAGGCGCTGAATGACATTAATCACCGTGATCGGACGGAACTGGCGGATATCCATGGCTCCCACAACCTTGGGGATCAGGGTAATCACGCCAAGGTTCAATCGGGACATCACCACGGTACCCGTGAATAGCTCCTAGAAGAGCTGCAGGATCAAAGGCTGTAACTGAGCCCAAAAAGCCTGGAAGAAGCACACCGGGAGACCATCAGGGCCCGATGCCGAACTAGACTTCATGGACTTCAGAGCAGCCTCCACCTCCCCTCCTAAGAAGGGGAGAGTGAGACCAGCATTCTCCCCAGGGAGAGACAAGCGCCTCACCAGTCCAGAAGTCAGGAGCCAGCGAGACTCCCGACTGCGGCGAGGCGGAGAAAAGACCCCGATAGAAGGCATAAATATGGGAGGAGAGCTCCTGAGGGGACTCCAGCAGCGACTCCCCCTCCCAGAGGCAAGGAATCGAGCACTTCCTCCTCCTACCATTGCCAATGGCATGGAAGTAAGCCGTGTTCGATTTGTAGGGTTCGCAGCATAGAAAACAAAAATTTTCCTACGATGTAAACTATATACCAAGATCTATCTACTAGATACAAACAACGGGCGGATGTATATCCGTAGAGAACATACCCTTGAAGACCGACAAAGCTTAACGAGTTCAACTCGTGGTTGATGTAGACGATCTCTTGCCGATCTCAAGATCGAGAGGAAGTCCTAGCGCCGCAAATCAGCAGCGCATCCGTGCTCGCACACACGTTCGAGGCACCGAGCAACCTCCGCCTCCTAGCTCCAGCGATGCAGCGGAAGCACAACTCTTTCTTGCCGAATAGCCACCGGGAACATGTATCTCGCTAGTCAGAGACCATGGGGATAAATTCTAGAGGGGGAGAGAGATCCTTCACGAGGAGGTGTGAGAGACAAGTGAGGAGGGGGGCTCCTTTTATAGGAGGAGGGGGGCACCCAAGGGGGTGGCCGCCGGCCATGGGGGCTGCCCCCTCCCCTCCTTCATTCATGTGGGTGGACACTCCACTCACAAAATGCCCTTTAAAATCCCTCCACTCAAAAGTCCACTCAAATTCCCATTAAATTTCCACCAAATTTAATGCAAACTCTCATTAAATAAAACTCTTTTATTTTATTCAGAATTTTGTCAATTACTTTAATGACAAACATTCACAAATAACCCCTCGCTAGAATTCTATTTCACATGCATAACCACTTTATGCAATTTCACCCGAAAACCTGTTTCGGTATCTAGTGAAATAAATTCCTGCGCTTGTTCATTCTTTCGGCATGAAACATTTGCTCCAATTGGATGTCGGTGTCTCTTAAGTGTGTCACCCTACGGTTCGTGAATAATGCGGACATGATCGAGACCCCTCTCGGATCAATAATCAGAAGCGGGATCTGGAGACCCATACTGACTCCCACACATTCAACGATGACTTTCTTGCGATCGTCGGAACCTTTTACGCTAGTATCTTAATCCCTTTGTTTCACGATATATTACATGTCCGAGATTCGATCATCGGTATCTCCATACCTAGTTTGATCTCGTTACCTACATGCACTCTTTTCTCGTTATTGTGATATAACATTCTAGTGATCAAATCACTTGCTTGCAAGCTAATCAATGTGATATCACCGAGAGGGCCCAGAGTATATCTATCCGTCATCGGGATGAACAAATTCCACTCTCGATCCATGAGCCTCAACATAACACTTTATTAGTTCTGAATCCATCTTTATAATCACCCTGTTACGGTGTGACGTTTGATGTTATCAAGAAACTCTTCCGGTGTTAGTGATTGACATGATCTCATGGTCTAAGGATTAGGATCACTTCGTAAGTTGTTATAGCAATATAAACTCAATGACTTTCATCGTAATGCTATACTTCGGATGAATGTTCATCACACCATTACACTAATGTTGTGATCCCGTTATTAACAACATCCAATGTCCATGATCAGGAAACCTTGATCATCTTGTTAATCAACGAGCTAGTTTATGAGAGAGGCATAACTAGGAACTTTCTGTTTGTTTATTAAACACACATGTATTAACGTTTCCGTATTAATACAATTATAGCATGCAAAATAAACATCTATCATATACTTGGAATACACATAATAAACACTTTATTATTGCCTCTCAGGGCATATTCCCTTCACGATTCCCCCAGGACAGTCCAGTTCTGGCGACTCCGCTAGCGCCAGAAAGCCTCCTCTCCCTTGTAGATTTCCATAATGGAAGTCTCAAGGGAGTACCTATGGGACCAGGCCTCAGGCGAGAGGCCGTGAAGATCGGCCTCCCGGTCCAAGGCCTGGATATCCCGCAGAATGGACTCCTTCTGATTCCTGAGGTCAGCCCCGAAATTCGCCCCCAGCATCGCATGAACTGTCGAGATAATTTGGCACAGTGATGCTAGATATCCACCGCACAGTACACCCGAGGGGTAGAAGAGGCCGCTGCCATCCACCTTGCCCGAACCGCCTCACAAATCCTCGTTTCTGCAACCAGAAAGATTCAAAGTGGAAGCGATTCAGACGAGGGGGGCGGCCCCCTCCAGAGAAGAGGAGGAGAGGGGTATGGTCCGACCCAATCCTAGTGACCGCTCTCAGTGAGAAAAGAGGGAAGGCCACCTCCCAATCCACAGACACAAAGACGCGATCGAGAACGCTGCGAATCGGATTCAACTGCTTATTTGACCAAGTATATCTAGCGCCCACACGCCGGATCTCGCGGAGAGCAAGCTCGGCAATGTAGTCGTTAAACATACGCATCCTAGGGAGGTCCACGTTTGCCGAGCTCTTATCGTCGGCAGATCGGATCAGGTTAAAATCCCCAGCGACCACCACCGGGATAACCGTCCGTTCCACTTTCGATTTGAGCTCACGCAAGAAGTCAGCGGACCTCCTATGGTCCACGGGGCCATAGACAATGATCACCTCCCATCTGAAGCGAGACTGTCTATGGGTAAGCGCCATGCTCACAAAGAATTCCCCGCGGTCCATATCATCAACCTCGAAGGTATCCTCCTTCACACCCAGGAGGATCCCCCACGAGTGCCCGGATGCAGGAAGCTAGGACCAGGAGAACTTGAAACGGCTCAAAGCTTCCAATTCGGCAATGGAGAAGTCCCGGCGAATCGTCTCCTGAAGGCCGACAATATCCGGCGCCTCCAAGCTAAGAGACTCCTTGATCTGGCGGCGGCGGCCCTCACTGCCAACCCCCCGGATGTTCCAAATGAACACCTGGAAGGCCCGGAGGATGTACATGAGGGAATCTCAAGCCGGGGGGGGGGGGGGTCCCCTGAGCGGGGACCGAGCGAGCGCGGGGAGAAGAGGAGCGGATCGCAGCTGACTTGTGGGTGGTCTCCCGCGCATCAGGGGCAGGCGGGGTCTCCCTGCTGGGGCCAGGCCCGTCGGGCCTAGCCTCGACAAGGATGCGGGAGCGTTCCTGCTCCCGGGCATCACGTGCCCGGGCAGCAGCGATTGCTCCCGCGTACCCCTCCCGCGCCTTAATGGCCGCAATCTGCTCCAGTCTCGGCCCCTTCTCTCCCCGAAAGACAATACCACAATCATTCGCCACCTCACCTAGGTGGGCCAGGGAGACCTCGGAGAGAACACAAAATGGCGAGCTAGACAAACCAGAAGGACCGGGGTCAGGAGGAACATGGGCGGAAACAGTACCTGAGAACTCGTCACGGGCCGCAACCCGCCGGGAGGCCCGCTCAGCCACTCTCGGCTCAGGCCCGGACAGGCTTGTCCGAGAGTCAGCGAGGCAAACACTGTGGCGGGAGGGAGGTGGGGGAGGAGGCCTAGGAGCCCTGGACCGGCGCAGCTTGGCAACCGCCACCGGGGTGCTAGGGTCCCTGGCGGTGGAAAGCAGCACAGGCGGGTCCGGGGTGTCCGGGGCGAGAGTGTAGCACACCACCCCAGGTGAGCGCGGTGACTGGTGGGCACAGACCTCTAGTCCCACACTCCCAGAGGTCTCCTACTCCGAGGACGACGAGACGGCAGGGAGGCCCGGGAGGGGCGAAGGGCCCCGGTCAAGGTAGGAGCTGTACTGGGCGATGTCGAGGCCGATGGAGACAGACTGGTCGGGGTGGAGGCAGCGGGGGAGGTCCACCGAGGCCATCTTGGCAGGAGCTCTCAGCGACAGGGGGCGCCTCCCAGGAAAGAAGGGACTGCCACCTGAGAGTCCAGCCGTCGGGGCCGCCGTGCCCCCAGACGACTCCTGCGGCGGGCGAGCCGAGGGGGCGAAGCGTCAGTGGCGAACGGCGACTCCGGGCCTGACCCCAAGTCGATGTCCGAGTCCTCCCCAGATCCACCACCCCCCGCCCCAACGTCATCACCAGCCGGAGGGGGGGGGAGGAGGAGAGGAGCCAGCCTCCGGCGCGCCCACCTCCTCGTCTAGCTCCACCAGGAGGTCTCGGCCCACGCGGTCGAAGAAGAAGCGCGCAGGGAGACCGGGAAGACCGAGGTGTCTGGGCAGAGCAGCCGCAGCCGGACCGGGCCGAGCCCCGACAGGGAACCCAAGTCAACCTCCGTCAACTTGCCCACTGTCTGAGCCACGAGCGCCACCACCTCCGGTCTCCGGCCTCGATCGGGATCCCAGAGAGGCGGACCCAGACCTCGGAGAGGGTGGCCACCGTCTCCTACTCCGCTGAGGAGGGCTGGATGGAGACCTTCAGCTAGTGAAGGGGGAGCGTGAAGGAGAAGCCGAGGGCGCACATGCGGAGAACAACCATGAACGGGAAGGACACCATAAACTCAGTCGCCGAGAACCGCCGCACCGGCCACTCGTACCCGGGCAGCGCCGCGCTGAGCTCCTCCTGCAGCAGGGCCTCCGTCACTTCCACCGAAGTGGAGGGGTCCTGAGCGGGGAGGATCGAAACCCGCGCCAGGGTCTCGGGGACGGTCATCGGCACGCCCCCCCAGGTCGATGAAGTAAAACCCACCATTGACTCCGTGCCCGTAGTACTCGAGAGACTCTCTGGGGCGCGGGATGCCCGCCACGGAGACGGATCCACCCCCAGAGCCACCAGACCCCCCGACCCAGCGATCACCAGCGCCGGACCCGACTTCTTCTTCTTGCTCTTTTTCTTCTTCTTCTTGGGGACCACGGCCACGCCAGCGCCGGACTCGGGGCGGGCTACCGCGAGCGGCGCCACGGGGCCCGAGGCGGGACCCTCGCGCCACGAGCCAGCATCAGCCCGGCCAGCCCCCTGCCTAGGGCTAGCAGCACCCGCAGCAGTCTCGCGGGAGAGCAGCGCCGAAGCACGCAGCCGCTGCTCCCTCTCACGGTCCTCTACAGAGGGGCGCTGGGGGGACCGGTGGTGGTCCTCCAGCCTGCGCCGCGCACGCGGGGGGGAGCGGGATGGCCTGCGGGCAGTCGGTGCACGAGGAGATGGCGGGGACCGACGAGCAGGGTGGCGGTACGCGCCCTGTGGCCCGCGCGAGGGAGGGTGCCGGCGAGGGAGCGCAGAGGAGGCAACGGCCTGGCACGGAGGAGGGGGGAACGGCGCGGGGGCGAGGGCGCGCGCCGCGAGGAGCCGTCCCGAGGCGACGCCGGCGGGCTCCGGGGGCGGGGGGGGCCATGAGGGCGTCGCGGAAGCTTCGAGGGAGGATGACAGGCAGGGCGGCGAGGGGCGCGCCGACGACGAGGGGGCCGTAGGCGGTGGGGGGTCACAGGCAGTAGGCGGCGGCGGGACAGGGGTTGGAGGAGGAGGAGGGAACGTGCCCTGGCCAGGGGCTTCCTGATAGGGAAACGGACCCTCGCCATGGGCCGGAGCCTGCCTAGTGGGCCGGTCCAGGCCAGCGTGGCGAGCCTCGGGCAGAACGGGCCAAACCTGGGACAGCCCCACCAGGTCACGCCCAGGCCGAGGCCCACGCGCGGCCCGGTCAGCCAGCCCAGCTCCAGCCCCACCCCCAGAGGCCCGTCGTGGACCCCGATCGAGGCCACCCCACCCCTGTTGCGGAGCCGCCATGGCTTCCCGCTGGGGAGCGCCTTCCCTCCGGCGGGGCCGCCGCGGGGCAGCCCGCGCCAGCGGGAGGTACTCTCCCAGGGAGGAGCGGCGCAGGGACGACGGGCACCGCGGGAGAGGGACCCCACGCTCGTCATCCGAGGCCTCCCCGACCTCCCTAACCCCGAGAACTGTTGGCAACGGCTCCACCGAACCCTCCTCGTCCTCCACATCAGCCCAGTCGAGGCCGTGGAGATCCGCCAGGGCCGCGACCTGCTCCGGCGAGATCGGAGGCAGCAGCGGCGACCTTCCCCGAGGTCCCTTCGCCGGACGGCAGGACGCGGCGGAGCGCCGCCCGACCCGCACCGAGTGTGCCGGGAAGGGGAGCGCCGCCCCCTGCCGGACGAATTCACCCCGTCGCCGGTCGCGCGCGTCCACCACGACGCTGACGGCGTTGAGGAGGACCAGCCTGCCGTCGGCGGGGCGGAGCACCACTGTCGCCGCCGTCCACCCCGGTTGGCATCCCGCGTAGACAGAGGCAGCGGAGGCCTCCCACCGGAGGACCGGCGAGCTCGGGCACGCAGGTGGAGGGAGGGGGGCCATGGGACCACCAGGCGCGGCGGCCGTCGCGGCGAGGAGCGCCGCCGGAGATTCAAAC
The DNA here is from genome assembly GCA_910589765.1 of Avena atlantica. Taxonomy (NCBI): domain Eukaryota; kingdom Viridiplantae; phylum Streptophyta; class Magnoliopsida; order Poales; family Poaceae; genus Avena; species Avena atlantica. Next base: position 975,990 of record OU342737.1, read on the forward strand.
TCGAGCGCCCGCGTCCGCCATGTCAAGGGCGCACCTTTTTTCCCGATTTTCGGGTTTTAGTAATCAACCTCCGACCCAAAGCCCTTCAGATCGATGAAACCATGCATGCATGATACCAAGTTCAGAAGATGGTAGAAATGATCATTTTTATGTTGGTGTTATTCTCAAGAGATATTGCCTTTTTTTAGTCACGCAGTGTACGTAGATTATTTATGGTCGGTGTGAAATTTAGTATGACATGTGGTAGCTAGAATAACTTTGTTTTAATTCCTTGAAAAAATATCTAAAACTGTACTAGTACTTTTCTTGAAGTTTGTATTGTTGTATTATCGATCTAAATGCCGGCTGGTACCATATACTAGATATATATGTTCTTACCCGCAAAAGAAAAAAAATGTTCTTGTGTGGCGTCTAATAAATTTTATGAGCTACGCTACGTCAGATGGGTGAACTCAAAAAACTTGTTGAAGAGGGGAAGGTAAAATACATTGGGCTGTCCGAAGCATCAGCGTCAACAATCAGAAGAGCGCACGTAGTTCATCCCATAAGTGCTGTGCAGCTGGAGTGGTCATTGTGGTCAAGAGATGTCGAGGAAGACATAGTTCCTACTTGCAGGTATATATATTATACTCTATCTGATTCATATTACTTATCGTTAAGATAGATGTACTAAAATATGTTTAGATACATTTATTTGGATGATCGGAGAGAGTATATGTGTAGTACATATACATCTTCGTGCTAAGCCAAGTGACAACATGAATGTATGTCATGAGCTGCTTTCTGATTTTCCATAATGCATATATGTCAGGGAACTTGGCATTGGGATTGTGGCGTACAGTCCACTGGGAAGAGGATTCTTCTGTAGTGGGCCCAAGCTTATTGACACACTGTCTGAACAAGACTTCCGCAAGGTTTGTCGTCATATATAGCCGTGTGCATGGCTGGCCTTTTCTTTTTAAAACAAGATATGCATACATATGCTGCTTATTAATTTCTCTTATGATGCATGCGTGTTTCACATATCATTAATTCTCCTTGCAAACGAATAATCTAGAAAACCTAAACTATTTCTTTCTTTCGTGCTTACCGGGAATTCTTTTTAGAATCTACCAAGATTCCAAGCTGAAAACCTGGAGAAGAACACCGTGTTATTCGATCGGGTAAGCGCAATGGCAGCAAGAAAGGGATGCACTGCTTTGCAGCTCGCACTTTGTTGGGTTCACCAACAAGGACACGACGTCTGCACCATACCAGGAACCACAAAGATCGACAACTTCAACAACAATGTGGCTGCACTGTCTGTGAAGCTCGCACCAGAGGAGATGACCGAGCTCGAGTCCTACGCATCCATGGATATTATGGGCGATCGCTACCATAATATGCTCAACACTTGGAAGAATTCTGAAACCCCTCCCTTGTCGTCATGGAAGGCGCAGTAGATACTTTTCATAGGCTACGGGAATAAATATTTGGTGGTTTTTCAATTTCCCTTGCTATTATTGGATGTTGGATCGATCGGCCCCTCCTGTATCAACACACATGAACTTGCGCTCTGAACCTTGAAAATCTGTCGATGGACAACATATTGGATGTTGGATCTGTTAATGGTTTCCTAGCACTAGTCAGCTTCATATTGGATGAACAACATATTGGATGTTGGATCTGTTGGTATATTTATATTCAACATCGTCGAGTAGGCCGTCGTCAAGCTCATCTTCCGGGTAGGTACATAACGGTTGATGGGGTGATATTGTGCCGAGGAGGCGTGTCAGGAGTCTTGACAATTTCATTAGCTAGGGTCTAGGAAGTTAGAAGAATCAAGAAGTCATGGGCGTGCCTGGTTTTAGGAATGGTGTCCTAGATGCTCCACTTTTCAACTATGTATTCATAAGTTTAGTCCCATGTGGAATTGATTGTACTGGGACACTGGACTTTGTCCGGCCTACAAAATTGTACTTAATTCAGTTATGCATTCTTTTTCTTAGTTGGTTGAGGTTGTGCCGAACACACTACCAAGACTAATGTCTAAGCTGACGACGTCAAGAGTTCCACTTGACATATTCATGTAGATACCATCCGACTAACACTGGCTAAGTAAAAGATCTATGTTAGCCGGACTGACCCAACACTTAGCCTACGTGAGTGAGTATAATGTCATACGATCAACTAAGGCAGTGTCTTTCTTAGACCTGAGGTCATCGCATGCTCCGGGGTATCGACTAGATAACTTTGAGTCCTTCTAACGCTAGCCGTGATTGATAGTCATAAGGACGGTGTTTGGGCCAATTAAGAAGTAATCCACGTCACATGGATCGACCAAGAAGGAATTTGCCCCTCCAACTTAGAGAGATAGTCTCTAGGTCCTCTCGCATGATATGATTCGGAAAGCCAAAAGAAGACGCCCGCCAATAGGGAGGGAGCTACCATGCCATCTGGAGAGGCGCATGTCAGTCTTGGAGATGATAGGAGCAAAATCGGATAAGCGGAGTTTGTGGGTGGACAAGGGAAGACCAAGGTAGGTCTAAGGGAAGGAGGAAACCGAACAATCAAAAGTAGAAGACATGGCCGGGGAAACAAAAGGCTTGCTTAAATTTGCAATGCTCTAGGTTTTGGTCCTGCGGTTCTATGTTATGCTGAAAATCTTTAAGAGCTCGCGCTGTTCTATCTCTTGCTTCTGCTAAACATCTTTTTACGTTTGGAACTTTGTATGATTTCATTTCTAAAATGTAGCTAGGAGAGATCCCTGTTAACTAAAAGGCATGGATCTGGCTGAGAATGACTCAGCTCAATCCCCACATTCTCATTTCTTCCTCCCATTTCGTTCTGCTCCTTTAGTTTTGGGAGTCTTCCGCTCTGTCCCGGTTCCTCTATTCCTCCTCTTCGGTGGCCTCATTGATTGGAAACGACAGGGAAGAGGAGTCCAGGTGCATCTTGTACAACATAGATCTAGGGCTAGGTTGTTTACGGTTAGGCTCCAGTCTTTGTTTGCCCTAATGTCGTATGGGGACATGTCGTCTAGGATTTCATCTTTGTCATAGGCGAGCAGCGTTGGGAGGCAGCGGATTCAGTCTTCCGGCCGATGTCCATGGTAGATGGATGAGGAGAAGGGTTCTGGCGGAGCTCCTTTCCCAATAAGCTCTTGGTATGCTTTCCAGATCTTGATCTGGGGGCCTGTTGCGGTGTAGGTTTTCTTGGAGCTGCTACTCCTTTTTCTTCAGCAATTGTGGAAATGGAGGAGGGATGTGGTGTGGCATCGTTTTGCATCGACCTGCATGGCAGGGATCCCTTGGTGCAATTTCTTCCGGGAATTCCATAGCAGTGGAATCGCAGCGACACGAATCGTCTTGCCTCTGTTTCTTCAGGGCCGAAGGGCGGCCCTCCTCGGCCACGTGTCTATCGCCGCAGTGCCTCCATGCAAGAGGCCATTACGAAGGATCTTCAACTCCCTTCGAGCATTCCACGACGATGCCTCACCAAGTGGTTCGTCCTCGGAGATAGTAGAGTTGACTAGGGCGTCGAGTTCGAGTTGTTAGCGCGGTGTGGAAGGACTCAATTTTGTTTGCAAATGTATTTCAAGGTCATTTGTGTAAAAGTGTGGGTCCTTGTTGTAATTTCCTTTTTTCTTTTTGGGCCTTTTAGCAACATGTAACCCCACCGCTAGAATATAATAGCAGCTTCCAGGTCCTTGGTGACCCATCCCTGTTCAAAAAAAAAAGAATGACTCAATCAAATCTATATTTTTTTCGAACATAAGAGAGGTTCCGAAAGGCCTAGACGCACATTAAAAATTCATGAAAACAGAGGAGTTACATCCAAGTAATGGAAAAGTAAAGAAATTACTAACCGGACCCTGGACATTGCAAAAAAAAAAAATTGAAAAACGTGATCAACCGCGGAACGAAACCGGTAACCTCACCGCCGGGACAGAACAACTTGGGGCAGACGCCAATCCACGGCGGGACTAACTCCCTTGATGCACATCGACTGGGAGGATCAAACATGTCTCGATTGCCATCTTTTTCCCATTGGATCCATTTTGTTCATGGTCCAGCTAGGGCTACTAGAAGCACAAAGCGGCACTTGGCCACTACCAAGAACTCTTTCCGTTTAGAAATGTAAGATATTTTAGATTTGTGAGGTAAATCTATCTAAACACTTTTTGGTATGTAGATTCGTTTAAACCTACGAACTAAAAGGTGTCTAGATACATTAGCTTTATTAATGTAAAATATTTTATATTTCTAAACAAAAGGAGTATTTCCGTTTACTTATTTTTGCAGAAGCGGTAGATTCAAGTGATTACTCATCAGCACACAGTCTGACACAGTTCAAGAACTGTATAAGCGGTGCAAGCGTCTGTTCAGGCATATTGAGGAGTCCGTTTAACTTAATGTTTAAGGGTATCCACCTAAGGCCTCAGAGAAGATTAAATATCTACAATAAAGCACATAAAGGGATCAATTTAAGGCCTCCATATGGTCTAGCTGTATCACCACGATGGCGAGTGAGAAATGACAGATGATATGATGGAAGATCCAAATTACTACCAATTATCCTGACACAATTAATAAATGTTGTAAAATAATAAATTGTCTGACCAGTCATATTTTGGACTTCGTCTAACTTCATGGTGAAGTGAGAGACGACATAATATGGAACATAAACTTACTCACTATCCTGACACAGTTAATGACTGCCATCAAAGAATTAATCGTGTCTGGTAAGGCATATTTTGGACATCGCTTAAAATAGGGTCCAATCTGTACGTCCACTCCATTAGAGAGGAAGAGACAACAAAATAGGGAAAATAAAGTTCTCCACTATCCTGACAAAATTAAAGAATGCTATAAATAACCAAGGCTCTGTTCAACCTATTTTGGATTTGGCTTAAAATAGGGTCCAATCCGTACCTCCAGGGCAGGGAGAGTGAAATACGACAGAAGATGAAAAATCAAATTACCCATTGGTCCTGACACTATTAAATATTGTTGTTAAATAACCAAATGTCTAGGCTGGCATATTTTGGACTTCATTTAAACTAGGTAAATACTATCTATCGGGGTCCGGCTGGAAACCAATCGTCGGCCCTTCTGATTGTCATCGATCTCGTCTCAATCCAGCGATTGGATTTGCATCCTTTTTCCCATAATTAGGCACATTGATTCCGCCTCGTCAACCCCAAAACGGCTCCTCTAACCAAGCGATACGCTGCCTCGCCTCGCATCCACGCACTTCTTTGCTTCCTATGCTTCCGTCGCCATAGCGCCTCGAATTGTCTCTCCGCATCCTCCGATCCAGGCCTACAACTCTACCTCGACATCTACTGCGCCAGAATCCATGACGCTACGCTGCTAGGAGATGTCCCCATGGAACAACTGACCAGCCACTGATGGAAGCAGGTGCGAGAGAGGTCAACCAGACCGTCAGTGCTACGATATGGCTGATCACGCCGGAGCCGGCGGGCGCGGTGTCATCCAGGTCTCACACTGCACCTACTCATGTGGGACTTCATGTCTTCGGCCTCCCGCCCCATCATCATCCATGCCGTTGTTAATGGAAAGACGGTGAGGCACGTCCACCCCCTCCAGGCACACAGAATAATGTTGCCTGCTCTTTGTCATCGTCAATCTTGGTATCCCTCAACTTATACATAGTTCACAATGCTTCTCCTCATTTGACCTAGGTTGGCTAACGTTTGAATCCATGTTGCAGATTTACTCCGTCCATGCCGATCTAATCCCTATACTTTAAGTTGAACTAGCTAGGAAGCACACCCACCATCTGTAGGAAGCATGACCACATCTGAATGAAGCAGGACCAAAAGGAAGTACAGTCAAAATTGGCCAGTGAATCTGAAGAAGCACAACCACAATATCAAAGGAAGCAGGACCAACACTTGAAAGTAGCATCTAGCATAACCACCATGCATATTAAGGAAGCACGACAATTGCTGCAAGGACATGTGCCCCAATCAAACTGAAGCATGACAACCATCAAAAGGAAGCATATCATCACCGTCGAATGGTGATTCCTACATTTTGCCTAGATGGCACAACATCGAAACCTAGATGCCACTTTTTTATGTATGAAAGCAAACATGAAGAGTATGTGATCCGTTGAGGGCAGCGACATTCATATAGAAGCATGGTGCTGGTGCACCAAGCAAGTAGACATTTGGTATTACTGATCATTGTAAAACATCTAACTTCAAATAAATAAATATAAATATATTTTTCAATGGAAGCAAATCTCCATTTGATGAGAGCAAATATTTATTTCTTTAGACGTAGATCCTCGGCCATTTGAAGCATATACTTATGACCCTAAATATACTTTTTTACAGAAACATATTCATACCATGTTGGAAGCACCTGGTTTGGCCGATGGAAGGGATACTACACGCGTCTGAAACATTCTTTTTTGCATAAGACACATATTTCTATTAAATCACATAAAATTTCATTCATCATGGAAGCACAATTTCAATGGACTGCGTTACCACTAGATCTGCTTCCTAAAAAAATCTGAAATTAGTTTTCAAAATATAAGAGAAATCAAATACCATAATTATCATTAGTTGCCAGAAATAAATCATCGTTTAATGCAGAATCCCAGGAAACTAGCGTTAGTTACCAGAAACCGTTGCATGCAAACCAGAGTAGCTAGCCAGGCTCACGATATCTTCTAGGCATCGGACGGTTGAGGCGAAACAAATCCAACGTCACAAAAGGAGTCCGATGGAAAGCTTATATCGGCTTCCGATCCCTAGCACTGCCCCTTCGCTTAAAATAGGATCCAATCGGTACCTACACCGTAGGGAGAGCAGAGACGACAGAAGATGGAAAATTAAATTACCCACTATGCGGACATAATTAAATAATGTTATTAAATAATCAAATGTCTAGCCTGACAGATTCAGTAGTTCCTTTAAACTAGGTTTTATTGGAATCATAACTTCAAGGAGAGTAAGAGAAGACATAATATGGAAAATAAAATAATCCACTATCGTGACACAATTAGTGATTTGCTAAAAAGCAAAATCAAGTGTCTCGTCAGGCATATTTTGGACTTCGCTTAAAATAGGCTCCAATCCGTCCCTCCACTACAGGAAGAGCGACAAATATGACAGAAGATGGAAAATAAAATTACCCACTGTCTTGACACAATTAAAGAATGATGTTAAATAAACAAGTTTCTGGCATATTTTGGAGTTCGTTTAAAATAGGTTTGTTGTCTCTTCCTCTCTAATGGAGTGGACGTACAGATTGGACCCTATTTTAAGCGATGTCCAAAATATGTCTTACCATACACGTTAATTCTTTGATGGCAGTCATTAACTGTGTCAGGATAGTGAGTAATTTTATGTTCCATATTATGTCGTCTCTCACTTCACCATGAAGTTAGACGAAGTCCAAAATATGACTGGTCGGACAATTTATTATTTTACAACATTTATTAATTGTGTCAGTATAATTGGTAGTAATTTGGATCTTCCATCATATCATCTGTCATTTCTCACTCGCCATCGTGGTGATACAGTTAGACCATATGGAGGCCTTAAATTGATCCCTTTATGTGCTTTATTGTAGATATTTAATCTTCTCTGAGGCCTTAGGTGGATACCCTTAAACACCAAGTTAAACGGACTCCTCAATATGCCTGAACAGACGCTTGCACCGCTTATACGGTTCTTGTACTGTGCCAGACCGTGTGTTGATGAGTAACCACTTGAATCAACCGCTTCTGAAAAAAATAAGTAAACGGAAATACTCCTTTTGTTTAGAAATATAAAATGTTTTACGTTGCACTTGATCGGAGGGGAGCCACTAGGGGGCCACACCCCTGGCCGTGTGGCCAGGCCTGGCCCGCACCTAGGGGGGTGCGGCTACCCCGGGTGCCCCTGCCTCGCCTCTTTGCCTATAAGAAGCCCCTGATACCAAAACCCTAAGTACCCGATCAATCTTCCACGAAACATTCCGTAGCTGCCGCCACCATTGTCCCTAGATCGGGGGGGTCTGAAGCTCTTCCCGGCACCCTGACAGAGGGAAGAGATCATCCTGGAGGCCTTCTTCATCACCATGCCAGCCTATGGTATGATGCGTGAGTAGTTCTACCTTGGACTACGGGTCCATGTAGTAGCTAGTTGGTTGTTTCTCCTCCTTTGTGCTACCATGTTTAGATCTTGTGAGCTCCGTTCATGATCAAGATTATCTATTTGTAATCATGCATGGTGTGTTTGCGGGGATCTGATGGATATTGAGATTACTATGTCAGATTTATTAATGATTCTATCTTATTGATTCTATCATGTCTGTGTTGTTTGTGATCTTGCATGCTCTTCGTTTCTCGTAGCTATCTTGGCCAAGTAGATGCCAGTGACTCCAAGAGGGAGTATTTATGCTCGATAGTGGGTTCATGCCTCTATTTAATCTGAGGAAGTGACAGAAATCTCTAAAGTTATAGATGTGTTATTGCTACCAGGGATAAAACAACGATCTCTTGTTCATGGAACAAGTGGATTGTTTACCCTACACACTTTGCTTAAAGCAGTTATCTGTTGCTTGCAACTTAATACTGGAGGGAGTTCGGATGATAACCTTAAGGTGGGTTACTAGTCATAGATGCAGTTGAATGGCGGTCTATGTATCTTGTTGTATTGCCCAATCAAATCTCATAGGATCATGAATGTCTAGTATTGCATTGGTATGCCTTGCTCTGTCATGTCAATTGCCCTGCTGTAATTTGTTTACCCAACATGACATGTTGTTTATCTTAAGAAGAACACCTCTAGTGAACTATGGACCCCGGTCCAATCTTTACCATTGATACATCTTCCACTGTTACTGTTTACTTTCTGCAATACACTGTTACCTTCCACACCATACAGTTAATCCTTTGTTTTCAGCAAAACCGATGAGATTGACAATCTCATTGTTCATTGGGGCAAAGTCTTGAGTTTGTGTTGTGCAGGTTTCCAAGTTTCTAGCAACAACTTTGGGTCGTTTCCTTCCTCCTACTGGTTTGATAACATTGGTTTCTTTCTGAGGAAAGACTTGCTGCTGTGCTCATCATACCTTCCTCTTGGGGTCTCCTAACGAAGCTCTACAGTGATCTGAGCGCATCAATGGACACTTACAGTTCTTTGAAGATATTTTTGGTTCCTTTATATTTGATGATTGTGACCTTGATAAAGTTAAAATCCAGTTGTTTAGAAAAACTCTCCAATAATGTTTGCAACTGGTATAGATCCTTTTCTACAGAAGCACCAAGGACGTGGACGGATTTGACAACCAATTTCCTGTCAAAATATTACTCAGAAAGCAAAGCTCACATGATGAGAGGTACTATTATCAGTTTCAAAAATAATTCTGATGAGAGTTTATATGAAGGATATCTAAGGTATAAAAGCTATCTAGACAATTGACCCCATCACCATTTGCCTGATTGGTTAATCACTCATACTTTCTATGGAGAGCTTAATAATAAAAATAGAAGGAGCCTAGATACCACTTCTAATGGTAGTTTTCTATCTTATACCTATGATGAAGCCTAGAAATTAATAATGAAAATGAGGGAGACAACAGAAAGCCATGAAAATGAGGAGAGCAATATGAATAGTTCTTCTGAATATGCTTGTGTTAACGACTTTCATGCAGATGATTAAAACCCTCAGTATTGATTCTTATTCGGTAAAGAAAATTATTGAGAATTATCCAGGGCATCTATAGGTACCTACAGGATGGGAACCTTATAACCCCTCGAAGAAAAGAAACGAGCAAGAGAGAACGCATCATTGGTAGAATTTTCCTCTGATCCTATTCAAGAAAATATTAAGAAAAAGCGTAGGAAGGAAGAACATATAAGGAGAAGATCAAAGAAAGCAGAGAAGAACCCCGATGCTACAAATGCAAATATTGTTATATTTAAGGATCTTATGGAGGCACAAACCATGGAGAATGAATTAGTTATGCTAGACTTTGAAACTTCAGACTTCATCACAGGAAAGATACGAGGTAGAGAAACTTCTTAACCTATGACTTCTATATATTGTGGAGAAACTTTCTTAAACGGAATTTGTGAGACGATTTCCACTATAAATATTATGCCTTCATCACTTTATGAGGAACTTTGCTACAATTTAAATAATCCAGATGTGAAAGAGGTAGACACTACTATTAAATTGTCTAATAGAACTAATATAAAACCAGAAGGTATATTATAAATATCTCTGTCTTTATTGGATCACTCATGTACCCTCTTGATTTTCATATTGGTGATATGCGTTGAGATACTTTTTGTCCTATTCTTGTAGGCAGGCCTTTTGTCTCTATAACCAAAGCTCGAATTGATAATAAGAAGGAGACTATTTAAATGATGTTTGGAGAAGAGGAAATGACATTTCACTTCGCCGAACTAAAGAAGAGGCCATATGAAGCGGAAGATAACAAGGAAGAGAAAACAATTGCCGAGCTAGCCGCAATTTATTTCAGCACTCCCTAGTATGAATTAGAGAGGAGCTTAGTTAATTGGGAAGAGGCACTAGATGATGAGGAAAGAGAAGACATGGATGATTATATTGACTCTATTCCGGAAACACAAAACCCACATGACTATAAGTGAAGCATTTGGGTATACTATAAGTGACATTAAAGTAATAGATCCATCCACTGTGAAACATCAGATTACCATGCTTGAAGATGTTATACCTGTAGTTAACATAGAGAAGGCTTCATCAGAAAATGAAAGAAGTATTAAGAAAAGAAGTTATACGCTTATTAAATGCCGACATAATATATCCTATTTCCGATAGTAAATGGGTTAGCTCAGCTCATTGCATACGAAGACATGGGGATCTTGGTGCTGGTATGAATGAGGATGGTGAGCTAGTACCTAAAGACCTATTGTTGGGTATTTCATGTGCATCGATTTTAGAAAACTAAACCGTGAGACACAGAAAAATAATAAACTTGTATCGTTCATGGATAGAATTTTAGAAATACTACGCAATAATTCTTATTTTTGTTTTCTTGATGGTTATTCCAGTTATTCTCGAATTGCTATATAGCCCGAAGATCAAGAGAAAACAACTTTCACATGTCCTTATGGTACTTATGCTTATAGGTTAATCTCGTTTGGCTTATGTAATGCAGTTGCAACCTTTCAAGAATGTGTTTTAAAAATCTTTGAAGATCTTGTTGAGAAGACTATGGAAGTTCTAACAAATTATTTCATTGTTTGTGGAACAACATTTGATAATTGTCTCTACAATTTAACCAAGGTTTTGCAGAGATGCAGACAATAAAATTTAGTTTTGAATTGGGAGCAATGTCGATTCATGGAAATAGAAGGTAAAGTTTTTGGACAGAAGGTTTCAGAAAAAGGTATAGAAATAGATAAGACAAATATAAGTGCTATAGAAAATCTTCCCATACCTCAAGACATTAAAAACTTAAAAATGTTCTTTGGACATGCAGGTTTTTACAAGCGCTTTATAAAAGATTTTACTAAAATAGCTATGCCTCTCACTAACCTTCTTGATAAAGAAACTCCTCTCTACTTAGACCATGACTGCATTGCAGCTTTTGAAAATCTTAAAAACAAATTAGTTTCATCACCTATCATGCAATCCCCAAAATGGGATGAACCTTTTTAAATCATGTGTGATGCTAGTGACTATGCTTTAGGAGTTGTATTAGGACAGCGAGACGGGAAGAATTTAAATGTTATTCATTACGCTAGTAGGACTCTTAATAACATTCAGAAAAATTATGCTCTTACAGAGAAAGAGCTCATGGATATAATTTTTTCATGTGATAAATTTAGATCTTACATTATTAATTCTAAAGTAATAGTTAATAAAAATCACCAAGCTTTGTGTCACCTTCTTGTGAAAAAGGATGCAAAGACCAGGTGGATTAGGTGAGTATTATTACTACAAGAATAAGGTTTGCAAATAGTAGATATTAGGGGTAAGGATAATCTAGTAGCAGATCATCTCTCTAGGATGGAGGGAATAATTACCGGCCATATACCTATAAATGATTCATTTACAAGAGAATACTTAGCAAATGTTGAAGTCGTTGATCCTTGGTTTGTAGATTATGCTAATTATATTGCAGGAAAATTTGTACCTCCTAGTATGACAAGATATAAAATGATGAAATTCTTTAATAATCTTAAATACTACTTTTGTGATGATCTGTTTCTTTATCGTCATGGACCTGACGGAATTATTCGAATGTGTGTTCCTAATCATGAAATGAATGCAATTTTGCAAGCTTGTCATGACAGCCCATATGGAGGACATCATGCAGGCAAGTGAACTACAGAAAAGGTACTTCAATCTGGATTCTATTGGCCCACCTTGTTCAAGTATGCACACGGGTATGTTGAAAATTGTGATGCTTGCCAGAAAAGAGGTAATATAGGTAGAAGATAAGAGATGGCAATAAATTATAGTCTTATAATTGAACCATTTGATGTATGGGAATGGATTACATGGGACCCTTTATAGAATCAAATGGCTACACTCATATTCTTGTTTCTATCGATTATGTTACTAAATGAGTTGAAGCTATTCCAGCTAACCATGCAGATGCAGCTTCTCCCGTGAAGATGATCAAGGACGTCATATTTACCAGGTTTGGAGTTCCTAGATTTTTAATTACTGACGGTGGTTCTCATTTTATGAAACGAATTTTCAGGAAGATCCTCTCCAAATATGGAGTAAATCATTGTGTTGCTTCACCATATCATCCTCAAACAAGTGGTCAAGTGGAACTCTCTAATAGAGAACTAAATACCATACTCGAGAAGACGGTGGATAAATCAAGAAAAGATTGGTCATACAAGCTAAATGACAATCTTTGGGCATACCGAACTGCATTTAAAAATCTGATGGGTATGACACCATATAAGATGGTATACGGTAAGGAGTGCCATCTACCTTTAGAATTGGAACATAGAGCCTTTTGGGCAATCAAGAACTTAAACTATGATCTTAAAATAGCAGGAGAAAAACGTTTATTAGACATTCATGCTTTAGATTAGTTTAGGAGTGAGGCTTATGAAAGTGCTAGATTGTTTAAGGAAAAAGTAAAAATATTTCATAATATAAAAATACATAATAAAGTCTTTCAATTGGAGATAAGGTCTTTCTCTTTACTTCTCGTCTTAAGTTGTTTCTGGGAAAGCTTAGATCAAAGTGGGAAGGCCCCTATATAGTTGAAGAAGCTTATGCATCGGGAGCAGTGAAGCTCAAGGGGAAAACACCCTCTCTTTCATGGGTGATGAATGGATAATGCTTGAATCATTATCGAGAAAAATTAGATATAAGTGCAATCACCTTACGAGTAATTACCCTAGAAGAATTGATTGATCAAAAGTATGGAAGGAATGGTAACTGGAAGAAGGATAAGATTGAGATGAATTTAGCAACACTATGGTCAAACTATAGACCATAAAAAATCGCTTCATGGGAGGCAACCCATGTGAAATAAAGGGACGAGTAAGTTTTAAAATTTCAAGTAAGTTTTAGTTAAGTTTGAGATTGAGTAAAGGAACACTTGAAGATCTAGTGAAATAGAAGAAATCTGGTTATGATAAAAATCTCATTCAGTGAATGTTAATGTTGATCGAAAATTTAAGTTGTCACTTTGCTGTTAAAACTTGGTATTTCATTAAGTTTCAGATTAATAAAGAATTCCCAAACAAACAGTGAAATTTTGATGAATACAGTAGCCTTAACGACCAACTATACGGCGAGAATTAAAATTCCAGCTGTATAGTTGCGGCTGTATAGTTATTCATCGCATCTCCAAATTTTATTGCCAAGATACAAAAGGTTTAACGACCAACTATACGGCGGGAACAAATTTCCCGGTCGTATAGTTGCGGTTGTATAGTTGGTATCGTCGTAGATAAAAATATATAGTCGGTTCATAACTATACGTCAGGATCTATACGGGCCACGCCCGGATAGTTGCTTGTTACGAAACACGGCTAGGGTTTTTGACCTCTCCTTTTAAAGTTGATCGCATCTAACTTTTTTCATTAAGTTTTCGCAGAGCTACAACCTCCATCCTCGAAAAACCATCGCCATCTCGATACAAGCCCTTCTAACAACATCCATGCAGTGAAGCCATGTAGCCTTTCCATGTCAACAAGATTTGGAGGAAGAAGGAAGAGAAGCCCATGAAGAGGATCGATGGGGTAGAACCAAAAGAATCATCATCTTCATCCATCTTGGAGATCAAGTCTCTCCCGAATTGGGAGGACATGTTCCCATAAAGGATGGAGATGATGAGGAAAGCGAATAAGGGAAGGAGCAAGGATGATTATCTCCCTAATACTTACTGTCACAACATAGGATCTTATTATAAACCTCCTCTTAGTCCGCCACCTCTTAAACCCAAGAAGGTGTGGCAAGATGAGATTCATGATAACATCTATCAATTGGAAAAAGATCAAAGGCATGTGTTGAAACTATTGGAGAAGGGATTGACTCCTACTGGAGGATGAGAAAAGACCTTAAGAAAAAGGTCAATGACATCGATAGAGTTGGTTTCTTTATTAAAACTGTTTTTGAGTTCACAAATGAGAAGAAATTCCTCCAGAGGAAAATTTTAATCTCCAGTATGACATGGCCGAGCTTAGCATCCGCCTCGCAAGCATAGCTAAAGTTAGCAACACAGGAGAATAAGGCAATACTCTTCCTACCCAGGAGGAGGAATAGGTATCGGCAAGGAGTTATTTGATCCCTCCTAGCTTGATTCCAAGCTTAGGGAGATCTTTAAAACCTTGTAATCAATCTTATAAGTTTACTATTTTAGTTTCGCATTAGTTCAAGGTCATAAATAAATTTGCATCATTAAATTCTGAGTCTATTATAATATATGGAGCACTATTGAGTTTGAGTTTGTCTTATTGGATATAAGAATGGCTTGAGTATAATTTTACTTGCACCTGATGATAGCAATGGAAGTCTTCCACACCATTGGTATTACTGGAACATACAAATATAATTCAGTCAATATATTGTAAGTTGATGGTTTTATTTGTAAAAAATAAAATGATTTAATTAGTAAAATTGAGAAATCTTGAAAAAAGGAAAATAAAAGTGCTATCGAATTAGAGTGAGAACAAGTCGAGGTAAAGTTTTCAAGCCAGAAAGATGCTTCATATACCATTGGAATTTGGTAATTGAAATCGTTAAACTTTGCACCCCACACGAAAACTGGATTGTATGGCTAGCTCCTTTGCACAAAACTTAAACAAAACTGTGAGCATATATATTTAAGAAAAAGAGAAGAAGAGAAAGAATAAAAAGAGCGAATGTGCAAAGATCAAGTAGGCATACACCATTATCTTGTGGTAAGACAAAAAAACGTTTGAGATTTTGAATCCCAAGTGAATATGTTAATCCTAAAACACTTGGGACTACCTCGCTAACTCATTTAGTCGAACCGAAACACTTTACATCATATTGAGACTCATCTTTTGTGAACTGTTGATCACTAAGGTGTGGAAGCCTGCTAATATTATTCGGATGGTTCGAGTAAGGTACTATTCAAGAACTTATTCCTATGTATCATATATGATAATCACATGCTGCAACTGCCTAATTTATTTTATCGACTTAGCTTCATGAATATGAGGATCACATCCATTAAATCTAAACTTGCTTGAGACGAGCAAGAGTCCAAGCTTGGGAAAGTTGATGAGTGCATCTTTGCATCATGTTTTATATTATTATTTTGAATTGTAGTGGTAGGATCTTGGTATTTTACGGCGTTCACACGCACCTTTTATGTTTATTTGCACCCGGATCAGTACAGATGATGGATCCGATGGACACAATTCTTGGACTAGTTATATTGGAGTGAAAAGGAGCCAAAAACAACGTAAATCACTTATTTGGGAAATATCAATAATACCAAAGAAACCCCGAAGCGATTGGAGGATACAGAAAGGTTAACGACCAACTATACGACGGGAAAACTTTTCCAGCAGTATAGTTCCCGCCGTATAGTTGGCGCCGACACCGTATCCTCAAATAGTTTCACCCCGTGCAACTGGATCAGAGAGAAGACATACAGAACACCCATAAATCGCAGAAAACCTCACCTTCGCAAGGGATCTAGAGGGGGAACTTGCCCTAGGGATCCATATTCTCCCTAAGCAGATCTAGGAGGCCAAGTGCGATGACCCAGCATACCACTGCATGTGTAGTACACTATAGTCGTTGACATGGCTTTTACATAACATCGTTCCGTAATTATCACATCCCTCAGAGTGGTAGAACAGAAACATTGCGGGTCCATATTACAAACATACACACATTATTATTATTACAATACCAGAAGTTCAAGACTTCATAAGATTCAAATTACAAACCACATATAAAGTGTTTTAGCGGAAGTTTTAAAGTGACAACTTCAACTCCGAATTGAGATCATCAACTTATTATATAAGGTTCATGCTGCTCGGCTCAACTGGTTACTAATAACTAAGGCAACTAATCCGACTCGTTGCCGTCCACTCCATATTGGATCTCGTAGTCCACTCCTTCAACACCACCCGACAGATCAGGCTCCTCATAAAATACATCATCCTGACATTTTGTTGCATACATCGGAGTATCTTCTGGATCCTCAGAGTCTAAGTAGGGGATCAAAGGAAAGGGTGAGTAACAACGTTACCCAGCAAGTTCATTATATGCAACGTGGGAAGTTTGATGATCTATCTACCACCTCGGACTATAAGTCCTTGGGACTATGCAGTTTTCGTAAATATTTCTTCAAAGATTGATTTTATTGTTAAAAACTATATCCATCAGCCTTCACAAGTTTACCAGAACATTCATGGAGTTCCTTTCCTGCCGCGTTCGTAGCTCCTTCCCGGAACAGGGAGTAACAAGGTACAGTTCTTACACTCTGTAGAGGTGTGTTACTTTACCCATGAGAGATCAACTCCTTGTTGCACAACCGGGCGTAGTTTCCCGTCCACAATTCCATATTGTGGGGCCCACTAGGTGATCCAAGCCAATCACTGCCCCCTTTGCGACCCCGCATGCCTCCTTGGTTGTTAGACCCCTCCTTTATAAAGGAAAGGATCCCTGTGATTGCAATGCTAGTCCCTGGATCAATGCTAGCATCCACAGTTTAAGATGAAGTACACAGATACAAAGGTCGTTTATTACATTCATTCCAGAGATAAAACATAGTCTTTTACAACTCAGGGCCAAAGGCCTAATACAAGAGTTTATGGAATAAGTAAATAAACACAAGTCTTCATCTTCATGTGCCACAGGCAAGCATGTTGAGTGTAGACTCATGACTCCTATTCATCATCGGAGTAACCTGCAACATCACAAGTTACAGCCACAGAGGGTCAATACTTTGGAATAGTATTGGCAAGTGATACCTTAGTATATTTTAAGTGGACTAGATTACTATATGCATTTTGGCTAAGTGTAGTTTGGCTTGCTTTGCTTGAAAATAGGTTTTCCCTATTAGTTGAAAACTCTAGCTTTCTTCTTTGTCAAAAACTTTCCCAAGGAACCACCAATAGACATTGAGGTCCTTACCCTTGTTCACCCACAAATTTTTATTGTAGAAGTTGGAGTGATGAGATTCTTGTAGCTTCCATGTCTTGATGCTCAAAAATGTCCATTTCCTTGGACAAGGCTAAGTACTTAGGTTTTCCATCTGCAGAGGTTGTGCACTTTCCCCACCAGACTTGGTTTCCCAAGACAGGACCTTTCAGAAGCCTTTCCTTAGTCAAATGGACGCGTTCCAACCTATCATCCCATCTACCACCAACTGTCCAAATGACTAAGTTCTAGCAACCTATATGATCATGGCAGAGCCCATTTTGCCAAGTGGTTGCACTGTAAGCCTTCTCAACACTTGGCCTCCAAATCCCTTTGTGCCTGGGTGGCATACCACAAGTGAGATACACAACCCAAGTCCATGGCCTTGTGTAACCACTCAACATAACCCAATCATTCCATTCCACCCAGGAGGTTCATTTGTCTTAGTTGTTTTATTAAGAAAACATAAGTCTCTTGACTTAGAATATATTATCATAAACTATATAGATGTTTACCACCCTTGTTTGCTAAGTAGCTAGACTAAGCAAGATATGGCATCCTACCATAGGATAATTTCCTTAGCATTTCTACTATTCCATTCTACTTAGGATTTCCCATCTTAGCACTTGGCAAAATATCATGCAATAAATTCTAGCAAAATAACTAATGCTAGCACAAAACATAGGACAGAAATATTGATGAAAATATCACTTGCCTTGGTAGTGGGGAGAGTAGCACTCTTCACAATCACAATCACTAGCAAAATCTACACAAGAAATCAAAACATACAATTACACACAATTAAATACAACCAAAAATAATATGAATGCATGCATGCAAGAATCTACCAAGTGTGGAATTTTGAAATTTTCTACCAAGTATGTTCATGACTACAGAAACTTAACATGATATAAGTTTGCCCACTAAACTTATTTGGCCCCAAAATAATATTCATAAATAAAACTATATCAAAAATAGCCCTAAACTTGTTCCACAAACAAAATCATTTTAGCTGTTACTATATACTAAACAAATTGGATATTCAGAAAGGCCTTGTTTCACTGAATCCAACGATATAAAGTTTGCAAAAATCTAACGTGGCATTTGAAAGTTATGAGCATTTGAAGTTTGAATCTAAATTAGGTTTTAAATTCTGTTTTTAATCTAAACCTTGCCACGCGTCGTGTTTTCATTCGCCCGTACCGCTTCGCATCGGATCAAGATCCACAGCCGTAGGATTTAAATGAAATCAGGCGGCTCAGATCGCGTACCGCTTCAGAGTAAGTGATTCTATCCTAGCGCTACGATGAGGATCCGATGGCTGCTATTGTACTGACTAAGATCCGGCGGCGGAGCGGCGGCTACCGGCGGCGGGACTGCCAGTCGTTTACGGAGGCGGCGCTACAGGGGGTAAGGGAGAACGAGGAGTAGCTCACCGTGCTCAGGATTCTTGGCGAGGCTCAACGTACTCGTGGTTGGTCAGGGGGCGCTCGGGCACGGCTGTGATTGCTCACCGGAGTTCGTGGCGGCGTTGGTTGCGTCAGGTGGTCGTCGTGGACGTCGCTGTGAACCACCTCAGGGCAAAAGAGCGACACGATTAGGTTCACAGGGTCAAGGGGAAGTTGTGTGCATGAACGGGGAGGCAAGGGGCGGTCTGTGCTTACCGGAAAAGCTCGTCGGAGTTGATGTCGCTGTCAGTGCTCGCGGTGTCGAGTGGAACCGGCGACCTGGGGCAGTACAAGACGGACTAGTGAGGTCAGAAGATGCGCAAAGATGCGTTGAGTCAGGCAGCAAGAACGATAGGCAGAGGGGAACGTGAGGCTCACCTGAATCGCTCGCCGGAGAGGGTTCCGTCAGCGGCGATTCGCGGAGGATTGCGGGCAGCCTGGTGGCGGAGTGAGCGAGGTGTTTGGGGGAAAAAGATCGCGGGGCAGAGGGGGTCTTATAGCCGGGGAATCGACAAGAAACTCTCGAGGATTACTGCCCATTTACTCCGCGCCATTACCGGCCATCACTGCCGCAGCGACGTGGTCGCAGGCGCAGTCTGGGGAAGACGAGGGTGACGTGGTCTGGTCCCGCTTGTCAGAGAAACGCGCAAAGTGATTGTGGGGTCGTGTTGTCAGCGTCTGTCTGCGTGTGCTCGCGCGTGTGAGAAGAAACGAGGATCCCCGGGTGGGCTTGCTGGGCTTGCTTGGCTGCTGGGCCAGATTCTGGCCGCGCGGCCTTTTCCTTTTGTTTAAGTCTTTTCTTTTTCTATTTCAATTTCCTGGAAAGATTTTTGATATGAATTCAAATCCTTTTGAATCTAAACTGTTTTGGAAATTTTGTAGGGTTTTGTGGTTTCATAAACAGTCATTTTTAACTAAGTGTTTACTTGGCAAAGCCTGGTCAAGCTTGGGTTTCAAAGTAACAGAGATTTGCTCTAGTTTGCAAATATTTGAAAAAGGACTTTGAATCCATTTCTACATTTGAAAACTTGGGTTTTAAAAGTTTCTCCTAATCTTTCCATCAATGGAGGCAAGCAAACAAGTATTTAAACTTTCAAATTACAAAGGGTGATGGTCATTTGGGATAAATTATCCACATGAAATCATAGCTCCAACTTCTGTTTCTAGATGATTTTTAAGAAAACCCTAAATGGATGAATGATGCAAAGATGATATGAATGAATTTGAAACTATGATTTTTGGGATGTTACAAATCTAACCCCCTTAAGATGAATCTCGCCCTCGAGATTCAGATTGGCTAGCAAATAGGTGAGGGTGGTCTTTCCGAAGATCATCTTCTCTTTCCCATGTTGCTTCCTCTTCGGAGTGATGATTCCATTGTACTTTACAAAATTTGATAGTCTTGGTCCTGGTGACTCTTTCTGCGGTCTCTAGAATCTTGACATGCTTTTCTTCATAAGTGAGATCACTTTCTAGTTGAACCTCTTCCAAAGGTATGGTATCCTTCAAAGAGGACTCTTCCATTTCTGGGTGACATTTCTTAAGTTGACTTACATGAAATACATTATGGACTGCTGATAGAGATTCTGGCAATTCAACTTCATATGCAACTTCTCCTTTGCGACTTAGAATCCTGAATGGCCCAACATATCTTGGTGCCAACTTACCTTTGACTCCAAATCTTTTCACTCCACGAAGTGGTGATACCCTGAGATAAGCTCTATCCCCAACTTCGTAGGTGACTTCTCTACGCTTAGAATCCGCGTAGCTTTTCTGTCGGGACTGTGCTATCTTCAACCTGTCTTTAACCAATTTGACTTTCTCTTCGGCGTCTTTGATAAGATCCGGTCCAAATAAGCTCCTTTCGCCCACACCATTCCATAACAATGGGGTGGTACACTTCCTTCCGTAGAGTAACTCAAACGGTGCCATTCCAATACTAGATTGATGACTATTGTTGTAAGAGAACTCTGCGTAAGGCAAACTTTCATCCCAACTTGCTCCATAGTCTAAAGCACAGGCTCTCAACATGTCTTCAAGAATTTGGTTGGTCCTTTCTGTTTGTCCATCCGTTTGAGGATGAAAAGCAGTGCTGAATTCCAATCTCGTTCCTAAGGATTCATGAAGTTGTCTCCAAAAGTGAGATGTGAACTGGGTTCCTCTATCTGACACAATACTCTTTGGCACACCGTGAAGGCATACAATTCTGCTCATGTAGATTTTAGCTAACTTGGCACTTGTATAAGTTGTCTTCACGGGTATAAAATGAGCCACTTTAGTTAGGCGATCCACTACCACCCATATGGAATCATACCCAGACCTGGTCCTTGGTAAACCGGTGATGAAATCCATACCAATATTTTCCCACTTCCATTCAGGAATAGGCAGTGGTTGAAGCAAACCTGCTGGTTTCTGGTGCTCCGCTTTGACTCTGCTACACACATCACACAAAGCAATATGTTCGGCGATGTCTCTTTTGAGATTGTTCCACCAAAACCTTTCCTTCATGTCCATGTACATTTTGGTATTTCCCGGGTGAATAGAATATGGAGAGTTGTGACCTTCTTGTAAGATCAGTTTCCGTAACTCCGGGTCCTGTGGAACACATATACGTTTCCCGTGCCATAAAGTTCCCTGTTCGTCAACACGAAAACTCTTAGCCTTCCCTAGACTAATATTTTCCTTAATCTTTTAAATTTCTTTATCGGTCTTTTGGACTTCTCGGATCTTGTCCAATAGAGTGGGTTGAACATCTAAGGACGTGAGATGTCCTTCTGGTACAATCTCCAATCTGAGTTCTTTGAATTGTTTACACAAGTCATCTGGCAATTCCCCTTTTGTAAGGCCATTTACAAATGTCTTACGACTTAGAGCATCGGCTACTACATTTGCTTTACCGGGATGGTATTGCAAACTTAAGTCGTAATCCTTGATAAGTTCTAGCCATCTTCTTTCTCTCATGTTGATTTCCTTCTGGGTGAAGATGTACTTCAAGCTCTTATGATCTGTGAACACTTCACTCCTCTTTCCCAAAAGATAATGTCTCCATGTTTTGAGTGCATGGACGACAGAGGCTAACTCCAAATCATGAGTAGGATAGTTTACTTCATGAGTTTTGAGTTGTCTCGAAGCGTAGGCTACGACTTTACCATCTTGCATAAGTACGGCACCCAAACCTTGATGAGAAGCATCACAATACACTTGGAAATCCTTTTCCAAATCTGGCAGACATAGAACTGGTGCTGTTACAAGTCTCTTCTTTAATTCTTGGAAACTGATTTCACAACCTTCAGTCCAAGCAAACTTCTTATCCTTCTTTAGCAATTCTGTCATTGGCTTAGCAACCTTCGAGAAATTTTCTATGAACCTTCTGTAATAACCTGCTAAGCCGAGAAAACTACGAACTTCTTTCACATTCTTGGGTGATTCCCATTCTGTCACAGCTGAAACCTTAGCAGGATCAACTGCCACACCATGTTTTGTCATCACATGACCAAGAAAACCAACTTTTTCTAACCAGAACTCACACTTGCTGAATTTGGCATAAAGTTTATGTTCCCTTAGTTTCTCAAGTATCAAGCGCAAGTGTCTTTCATGTTCTTCCTTACTCTTGGAGTAGACCAAGATATCATCGATGAAAACGACAACGAACTTGTCAAGAAATTCCATGAACACTTTGTTCATCATATTCATGAAGTATGCTGGAGCGTTGGTTAAACCGAAAGGCATCACGGTATACTCATATAATCCATACCTTGTGGTGAATGCTGTTTTTGGTACGTCTTGCTCTCGTATCTTGAGTTGAAAATAACCTGACCGGAGATCAATCTTCGAGAATACACATGCTCCTTCTAGCTGATCAAATAAGTCGTTAATTCTTGGCAAAGGGTATTTATTCTTGATAGTAACCTCGTTGAGTGAACGGTAGTCAATACATAACCTTTGTGTTCTATCCTTCTTCTCCACGAACAACACTGGGGCTCCCCAAGACGAAGAACTTGGTTGAATAAACCCTTTCTGTAATTGTTCTCCTAGCTGTTTCTTGAGCTCTTTCAATTCATCAACTGACATTTTGTACGGTCTCTTAGCTATTGGTCCTGATCCTGGCACCAAATCTATCAGAAATTCCACATCTCTATCTGGAGGCATTCCTGGTAGCTCTTCCGGAAACACATCCGGATACTCACATACTATTGGTACACTGTCCATGCTAACCCCCTTAAGAGAATTTAGCCTACTTCCTTTGGATTCAAAGTTTGACTTAAATTTTATTCTTTTTCCTTCGGGAGTTGTGAGTGTAACTGTACGATTGGCACAATCTAATATCCCTTCATACTTAGCCATCCAATCCATTCCCAAAATCACATCCAATCCTTGGGAATTCAGGACTATTAGGTTCACTGGAAACTTATGTTTTCCAAACTCTATGACTAAGTCATGACATCCTGAGTTCACTATCATTTCTCCCCCTGGAGAACTTACTCTTATAGGACACCCAATGGTTTCCACCGGTAGTTCAGTTCTTTCAACAAATGATTTTGAGATGAATGAATGTGATGCACCGGTATCAAAGAGTACAAATGCTGAAATTGAATTGAGTCTGAACTTACCAGCCACGGCATCAGGCTCCTCATAGACCTCCTCCACATTGATGTGGTTAACCTGTCCTTTCTGAAAAGGATTTGGTTTGTTAGGTCCTTCAACTTTCTTCTCAGGGCACTCATTAGCATAATGCCCCAGCTTCTTGCATTTGAAGCACTCGACCTGACTGATGTCCTTTTTAGGAGGTTGGCCTCCACTTCCACTACCATTTCCACCATAGTGGCTCTTATGTCCACCCTTGTGGTTCTTGTACTTGTCCTTGTCATGACTGCGGTGATGCTTGTTGTCATGACGGTTGTGGTTGTGCTTGTTGAATTTCCCATGTTTATGGGATCCCGAGCTGCCACTGTCATCATAGTGAGATCGTTTGTGAGACGATCCCGAGCTGTGCTTGTCGGAATGTTTCCTCTTCCTACTCTCGACTTGCTTCATTTTACTCTCCAAAATAGCAGCCTTGTCACACAAGGACTGATAAGTTGGAACATATGCCACAGCCAACTGCAGATTCAGCTCATCATTTAAGCCTTCTAGAAATTTTTCCTTTCTTTTGGCATCTGTGTCAACCTCATCCGGTGCATAGCGCGCCAGATTATTGAACTCCTCTATGTATTCTGCCACGCTGCGGTGGCGCTGTTTCAGGTTGTGAAACTCCTTCTTTTTCAGACTCATCATTCCTGATGAGATATGAGCGGTGCGAAAGCCATCTTCAAAGATAGCCCAACTCACCTCATCAATAGGAGTGGTGATTTGGAAGTTGTCCCACCATGTGGCGGCTGGTCCTTCCAACAGATGTGCTGCGAATCTGACTTTTTCAGCATCCGTGCAGCCCACGGTCACTAAGTCCTTGTTCACGGAACGTAGCCAGTCATTGGCCACCATGGGATCAGTTGTTCCCGCAAACTTTGCTGGCCTCAAACGCAGAAATCTAGTGAGCATATCGAAACCCGGAGGGTTGTTGTTGTTGTTGTTGTTGTTGTTGGGGTTGTTGTTGTTATTCTGGTTTTGGATGAATGTCGTCATCATTTGCATAATTTGTGTTTGCGCATTCATCATCTGTTGCATTTCCGGGGTGATGTTGTTGGGGTTGGGGTTTGCGCGACGTGGAGGCATCTGTGGTTTGTTCAAATAGATAAGAATGAGATACCCTTAGATGATTCATGCACAATACTTCATAAGCAAACACATAACAAACATCATAAGGATAAAAGTTCAACATCCACATAATAAGCTCACGAAGTAAAACACACAAGTGGCAAGCCATCCACATGTCGGATGGTCCAATAACAAGTTCACAATAATAAGTATGAACAAGAAAGGTAAACGAGTAGTCAAGTCTACTCATCAGCGTCAATCTCCTCCTCGACAAAGGTAAGACCTGCGTTCTCCATCGCGGTCTTGTTCTCCTCAATCGTAGTGGTCAAGGAATCGACCTTGGCCTTGAGAGCCCTCTTCTGGGAGCGAAGCCTCTCAATAACCATCTGCTGCTGCTCAAGCTCGAAGTCCTTGGACTTCAGTTCCTCGGTCATGTCCCGGATCTTCTTGTTCCTATCCTGGACGCGTTTCTCTTGACTCTTGAACTTGCGGTCCTGGGCCTCGAACTTTGTCTCCATTTCCTTGATCATCTCATCCTGCTGCGCAAAAAGCTTGTCCTTCTCGCGAAGCTGCACCTGAAGCTCGTCATTTCCTAGCATGACGTTCGTCCTGTCCGTATCTACGTGCCTGAGAAGAGTCTCTAAGTCCTGAAGATAAAGACGTATCGTCTCCGCAGTGCTCCTCGAGTCGTCCTCAAAGTCGATGGGCTCTCCATCAACATCACGTCTCCCAAAGACGTGGAAGTGAGTGCCTCTAACCTGACGGGAATGACGGCCTAACAGTCGTCCTATCAGATCCTGCATGACTACCTCCATGCCCCTCTCCCTGTCATCGTGCATCAGCTTAAATACGATGGCCTCAGTAGTAGGCTCCGCCTGTCGTCCGGGCTGATTCACCTTGAAGCCCCAGAGGTCCTTCCTCTCGAACTTGGTGAGTGGGTACACCGTAATGGTAGGAAGAGGGAGATCAAGCAGAGTGGTAAGCTCAATGATACGGGGACCAAAACGAGTAACCCGAAACTCCTCAACAGTGCTGATGGCAATAGGCATCTATTTATAAGAATGAAAAGTTAGAACAACACAAATCAAGGTAATTGAGACAAACATTCATACATATCCATAGAGTACAATCATCACACAAATCATGCAATCATAAGTCTATTATATTAATCAAAGGTCCAAACTTAATTAGAATATATTTTGGGAACAAGATGATAGGTGGTGGTCCAACTAATGAAATTTCTTACAGTCCAATCTCACGGGATCTATTATTAAACACAATGTTCCTAGAGGCAATCCACCAATCTTGCTCTCTTGACTCTATCACTAAGTCTATAACATCTCCCCTTATCTCTTGGTTGTTGTCTTCCAACTCTTGAGTAAGCTCCTTCTCTTTCTCTAAGTCCTTTTGGAGGTTGAGCATTCTGCACTTGACTCTAGCACTTAGTTCCTTGATAGTCCTCCAAGCTGCATCCCTGGCTGACTCAAAGAATGAGGTGTGCATTTTTGTGTTGGTGTACATGCAGAATCCCCTTTCTTTGTGGTTGTCTTCCTTGTTTTTGTACAAGTGAAGTTGCACCCACCAATACTCCACTCCTTCATCCATCACCGGAAAGCCCTTGTACACGGCTTCACCATGTGCATCCATTGCCTCCATGAGGTCCTTGAGAATGTTGGGAAACTCAGTCTCACACTCCAAGGTCATGGTCATGAGTGGTCCCTTCTTCACGGCTTCGTTGATGGAGTTCATCTACAAAGAATGTTGAAAGAGATTAGAAAAGTTTTACGAGAAGAATAGACAAGTGTAGAAGTAGTTGCAAAACTTTTTCCTTAGTGGTTTTCCAATCCTAGGGTCATAATCCTACAGGCAACACAGTGCTCTGATACCATCTTTTAGACCCCTCCTTTATAAAGGAAAGGATACCTGTGATTGCAATGCTAGTCCCTGGATCAATGCTAGCATCCACAGTTTAAGATGAAGTACACAGATACAAAGGTCGTTTATTACATTTATTCCAGAGATAAAACATAGTCTTTTACAACTCAGGGCCAAAGGCCTAATACAAGAGTTTATGGAATAAGTAAATAAACACAAGTCTTCATCTTCATGTGCCACAGGCAAGCATGTTGAGTGTAGACTCATGACTCCTATTCATCATCGGAGTAACCTGCAACATCACAAGTTACAGCCACAGAGGGTCAATACTTTGGAATAGTATTGGCAAGTGATACCTTAGTATATTTTAAGTGGACTAGATTACTATATGCATTTTGGCTAAGTGTAGTTTGGCTTGCTTTGCTTGAAAATAGGTTTTCCCTATTAGTTGAAAACTCTAGCTTTCTTCTTTGTCAAAAACTTTCCCAAGGAACCACCAATAGACATTGAGGTCCTTACCCTTGTTCACCCACAAATTTTTATTGTAGAAGTTGGAGTGATGAGATTCTTGTAGCTTCCATGTCTTGATGCTCAAAAATGTCCATTTCCTTGGACAAGGCTAAGTACTTAGGTTTTCCATCTGCAGAGGTTGTGCACTTTCCCCACCAGACTTGGTTTCCCAAGACAGGACCTTTCAGAAGCCTTTCCTTAGTCAAATGGACGCGTTCCAACCTATCATCCCATCTACCACCAACTGTCCAAATGACTAAGTTCTAGCAACCTATATGATCATGGCAGAGCCCATTTTGCCAAGTGGTTGCACTGTAAGCCTTCTCAACACTTGGCCTCCAAATCCCTTTGTGCCTGGGTGGCATACCACAAGTGAGATACACAACCCAAGTCCATGGCCTTGTGTAACCACTCAACATAACCCAATCATTCCATTCCACCCAGGAGGTTCATTTGTCTTAGTTGTTTTATTAAGAAAACATAAGTCTCTTGACTTAGAATATATTATCATAAACTATATAGATGTTTACCACCCTTGTTTGCTAAGTAGCTAGACTAGCAAGATATGGCATCCTACCATAGGATAATTTCCTTAGCATTTCTACTATTACATTCTACTTAGGATTTCCCATCGTAGCACTTGGCAAAATATCATGCAATAAATTCTAGCAAAATAACTAATGCTAGCACAAAACATAGGACAGAAATATTGATGAAAATATCACTTGCCTTGGTAGTGGGGAGAGTAGCACTCTTCACAATCACAATCACTAGCAAAATCTACACAAGAAATCAAAACATACAATTACACACAATTAAATACAACCAAAAATAATATGAATGCATGCATGCAAGAATCTACCAAGTGTGGAATTTTGAAATTTCTACCAAGTATGTTCATGACTACAGAAACTTAACATGATATAAGTTTGCCCACTAAACTTATTTGGCCCCAAAATAATATTCATAAATAAAACTATATCAAAAATAGCCCTAAACTTGTTCCACAAACAAAATCATTTTAGCTGTTACTATATACTAAACAAATTGGATATTCAGAAAGGCCTTGTTTCACTGAATCCAACGATATAAAGTTTGCAAAAATCTAACGTGGCATTTGAAAGTTATGAGCATTTGAAGTTTGAATCTAAATTAGGTTTTAAATTCTGTTTTTAATCTAAACCTTGCCACGCGTCGTGTTTTCATTCGCCCGTACCGCTTCGCATCGGATCAAGATCCACAGTCGTAGGATTTAAATGAAATCAGGCGGCTCAGATCGCGTACCGCTTCAGAGTAAGTGATTCTATCCTAGCGCTACGATGAGGATCCGATGGCTGCTATTATACTGACTAAGATCCGGTGGCGGAGCGGCGGCTACCGGCGGCGGGACTGCCAGTCGTTTACGGAGGCGGCGCTACAGGGGGTAAGGGAGAACGAGGAGTAGCTCACCGTGCTCAGGAGATCTTGGCGAGGCGCAACGTACTCGTGGTTGGTCAGGGGGCGCTCGGGCACGGCTGTGATTGCTCACCGGAGTTCGTGGCGGCGTTGGTTGCGTCAGGTGTTCGTCGTGGACGTCGCTGTGAACCACCTCAGGGCAAAAGAGCGACACGATTAGGTTCACAGGGTCAAGGGGAAGTTGTGTGCATGAACGGGGAGGCAAGGGGCGGTCTGTGCTTACCGGAAAAGCTCGTCGGAGTTGATGTCGCCGTCAGTGCTCACGGTGTCGAGTGGAACCGGCGACCTGGGGCAGTACAAGACGGACTAGTGAGATCAGAAGATGCGCAAAGATGCGTTGAGTCAGGCAGCAAGAACGATAGGCAGAGGGGAACGCGAGGCTCACCTGAATCGCTCGCCGGAGAGGGTTCCGTCAGCGGCGATTCGCGGAGGATTGCGGGCAGCCTGGTGGCGGAGTGAGCGAGGTGTTTGGGGGAAAAAGATCGCGGGGCAGAGGGGGTCTTATAGCCGGGGAATCGACAAGAAACGCTCGAGGACTACTGCCCATTTACTCCGCGCCATTACCGGCCATCACTGCCGCAGCGACGTGGTCGCAGGCGCAGTCTGGGGAAGACGAGGGTGACGTGGTCTGGTCCCGATTGTCAGCGAAACGCGCAAAGTGATTGTGGGGTCGTGTTGTCAGCGTCTATCTGCGTGTGCTCGCGCGTGTGAGAAGAAACGAGGATCCCCGGGTGGGCTTGCTTGGCTGCTGGGCCAGATTCTGGCCGCGCGGCCTTTTCCTTTTGTTTAAGTCTTTTCTTTTTCTATTTCAATTTCCTGGAAAGATTTTTGATATGAATTCAAATCCTTTTGAATCTAAACTGTTTTGGAAATTTTGTAGGGTTTTGTGGTTTCATAAACAGTCATTTTTAACTAAGTGTTTACTTGGCAAAGCCTGGTCAAGCTTGGGTTTCAAAGTAACAGAGATTTGCTCTAGTTTGCAAATATTTGAAAAAGGACTTTGAATCCATTTCTACATTTGAAAACTTGGGTTTTAAAAGTTTCTCCTAATCTTTCCATCAATGGAGGCAAGCAAACAAGTATTTAAACTTTCAAATTACAAAGGGTGATGGTCATTTGGGATAAATTATCCACATGAAATCATAGCTCCAACTTCTGTTTCTAGATGATTTTTAAGAAAACCCTAAATGGATGAATGATGCAAAGATGATATGAATGAATTTGAAACTATGATTTTTGGGATGTTACATTGGTGTACACCATGCCCACCCATTGAATTACCAATTTATGCATGCTACGAGGATAACATCCATGACCTACACATCCGGCTACATGCGAGAGGAAGAATATACAGCTGACTTCTCTATCCCATTCCAAATCTCATTGTTAATGCGTAATATATGGCACTAGAATCACTGATGTCACGGGTTGTTAAATTCCTAGATGATTATCACTGTTGCCAATAGAACCCTAAGTTCTATTGCTTCCCTATATCATCACTTAGGATGATATCATCAATTTACTTATTTGAGAAAATAATATTTTCTTTCCTTGAAAAATAGATGATAATATATTATTTATAAATACTTTGGTAAATACTCTTCAAAGGATATGAGCAAGTGATGAACTTGCCTTGTGATTGCAAGGTAGTGAAGTCGGATGCTTGCAATGGACCTTGAGCTTCCATGTCTACAAAACATCATTATTGCCCGGTAAGGACAATATTTAAAGAAGCAAAATGAATATGCATAGTAATGTAATGCATTATTTATTATTTATCTTCTTTGTGTGTTTTACCCAATATTTTAGTTTCTGGAATTTCTTTAAGTAATAAAGAAATTCATTTTTAAAGAATAACCCTTAATATTTTATAAATATTACATTCACTATTTTATCATGTAATATATTATTAATAGAGTTAAAGGCTAAATTTTTATTTAATATAAACTCTAATATTTTTTATTTAATAATTCTTTTAAGAATTAGTATTTAAATAACAGAGAATTTCTTTTGGGAATTCAAAATATTTATTTTGTATTTTTCTAAAATACTACAATAACAAGATATAATAAAAGTGTTTTTTATTTATTTTCATCCTTTTTCTTTAATTTTATAAAATTCCATAACGAATCTATATATATTAAAAAATTCTTGACCAAAAATTTGTTTATTAAAATTAGTTTCTTATTTTAATTAAATAAGTTGGATTATTATGAACCTTTATTTGTATTTTTCAGACTTATATTTTATTTTCTAAAATTTATTGAGTTCTAGGGTTATTTTGGTCTTTTATTAATTATTAAAATTTCTTTTAGGTTTTTTGGGGATAACCCATTGGGCTTATTGGGCCAGACTTGGCCCAAGTGGCTTAGCCAAAAGATCTCCCGAAGGTGTACTGGCCCTATCGGCTCATTCCTCTACCTCACCTTCTCTCGACCTTATCCTTTCTACTCCTCGACCATATGGTCGCTGGTGCCGCCGTCGTGCGATTCTTGCCGTCGTGGTCTGCCTTGGCCACCACCGTGGTGTATGGCGAGGTTGTTGACCATGCTCTTTCATCTGGTCCATTTTGATTTGGCTCCGGGGTGCTCCTACGACAAGGCTAGCCTCGTCCCGAAGCCTAGGGTTTGGGATGCTGTCGGTGATGCCTTCGCCGCTGCTCCCGTGGTGCTGTGAGGTGCTGGTGCGTTGCTGTGGGGTGCTGTGCATCCTTGTGTGTTGTTGTGTCCGCCGCCGCGGCTAGGTGCGGGTTGCAAGGCCCTTTGGGGTGCTCCCCGTGCCGCCGTGCGCTCGTCGGCCCTTCAGCTTCCTCTTCGATTCTTCAGTAAGGACCACAGGTGAGTTTGGTCTCGATCATCACCCGTGTCTTCTGCCCTCTATCCTCTGAGTTCATCTATGTGCCTCTAGTGGCCACCCCTAATTAGGGTTCATACATGTTCTAGGATTCTTCGCTGGTTCTAGGGTTCATCCCTCCGTGTGCTTGTAAAATGGTGATTTGGCATGATAGTGGTGCCTAGTAAGTATGGTGATCTACTGCACTTCATTGCTTACTGTCATGATTTGATTATCTGATTCTGTTGGTGATCTGATGCTAGTGGTTCTGTAGTGTTGCCCCTCATTGGTAATTAAGTTTGGTTAATATAATGGTTTAACAGTGAAAGCTGTGTGGTTGTGTTGATGCTTAGCACTGTCAGTAGTGATTCACTTCATCATTAGATGTTGGCTTGTAGATCCATGTGCAGATTGAGGCTAATTAGTTTCTCACAGTGATGTTCTGTACACATAAACTTGGACATGATTCCTGATGATTGTTTCCAGGAAAATGATAGTTATTGGCTTGCCGGTTTATTTATGAAGGCTAATTAATTGTTTTGGCTTGGGTTTTAGAACTTGCCCTTGTGACACCATCTAGAATGGCACACAAATTGTGGTTCTACTACTGATATTTATTTTGGTCAGTGCTTAATGCTAAAGATAAATTATAAGCTTCTTTCTTTAAGCATCAATGCCTATGATGTTGGTGTGAGGCATATATAGGAACTAAGTTCCTATTTTGCTGTCCCTCATAGAAATGCTTAAGTATCATGGTTGTTCACTGGATCTTGGATCCTAGTTGGCTAAGATGGTTTGTTTGCTCATATCTTTATGTTGCTGCATAGAGTTTATGAAATCTAAGGTGTTACTCCATTAGGAGATGTTGAAGGGAATATGCCCTGAGAGGCAATAATAAAGTGTTTATTATGTGTATTCCAAGTATATGATAGATGTTTATTTTGCATGCTATAATTGTATTAATATAGAAACATTAATACATGTGTGTTTAATAAACAAACAGAAAGTTCCTAGTTATGCCTCTTCGATAAACTAGCTCGTTGATTAACATGATCAAGGTTTCCTGATCATAGACATTGGATGTCGTTAATAACGAGGTCACAACATTAGTGTAATGATGTGATGAACATTCATCCGAAGTATAGCATTACGATCAAAGTCATTCAGTTTATATTGCTATAACAACTTACGAAGTGATCCTAATCCTTAGACCATGAGATCATGTCAATCACTAACACCGGAAGAGTTTCTTGATAACATCAAACGTCACACGGTAACAGGGTGATTATAAAGATGGGTTTAGAACTAATAAAGTCTTATGTTGAGGCCCATGGACCGAGAGTGGAATTTGTTCACCCCGATGACGGATAGATATACTCTGGGCCCTCTCGGTGATATCACATTGATTAGCTTGCAAGCAAGTGATTTGATCACTAGAATGTTTTATCATGGGAACGAGAAAAGAGTGCATGTCAGTAACGAGATCAAACTAGGTATGGAGATACCGATGATCGAACCTCGGACATGTAATATATCGCGAAACAAAAGGATTAAGATACTAGTGTAAAAGGTTCCGACGATCACAAGAAAGTCATCGTTGAATGTGTGGGAGTCAGTATGGGTCTCCAGATCCCGCGTCTGATTATTGATCTAAGAGGAGTCTCGATCATGTCCAAATTATTCGCGAACCGTAGGGTGACACACTTAAGAGACACCGACATCCAATTGGAGCAAAAGTTTCATGCCGGAAAGAATAACAAGCGCAGAAATTTATTTCACTAGATACCGAAACAGGTTTTCGGGTGAAATTGCATAAAGTGTTTTTGCATGTGAAATGGAATACTAGCAAGGGGTTATGTGAATGTTTGTCATTAAAGTAATTGAAAAAATTCTGAATAAATAAAAGGATTTTTATTTAATTAGAGTTTGCATTAAATTTGGTGGAAATTTATTAGCAATTTTGAGTGGGATTTTGAGTGGAGGGATTTGAAAGGATTTTGTGAGTGGAGTGTCCACCACATGAATGAGGGGAGGGCAAGGGGGCAGCCCCCATGCGCCGGCCACCCCCTTGGTGTTCCCCCCTCTCCTATAAAAGGCAACCCCTCCTCACTTCTCACTCACACCTCCTCGTGAAGTATCTCTCTCCCCTCTAGAATTTATCCCCCATCGTCTCGGACTAGCAAGATACATGTTCCCGGTGGCTATTCGGAAAGAAAGAGTTATTCTTTCGCTGCATCGCTGGAGCGAGGAGGCGGAGGTTGCTCGGTGCCTCGGACGTGTGTGCGAGCACAGATGCGCCGCTAAGTTGCGGTGCTAAGGACTTCCTCTCGATCTTGAGATCGGCAAGAGATCGTCTACATCAACCACGAGTTCAAACTCGTTAATCTTTGTCGATCTTCAAGGGTATGTTCTCTACGGATAAACATCCGCCCGTTGTTTGTATCTAGTAGATACATAGTTGTTCCCATCGTAGGAATTTTTTTGTTTTCTATGTTGTGAACCCTACAGATGTGCCTTTAATTTATGAACTATATGAACACAAGTTGGAATAAATGGGTTGTTTGTTATCACCAGGATCTATGATGCTGGCCTGAGATCCTGGTTGTTTTGGTAGGTTTACTTGTATGATTTTCTTATGGCTATGAATTTAGTATTCAAAATCCTCTATGATGGATCCACCCCACTTGGGTGCTTTATGAGAGGTTTAATATAAGACAACACATGAATCCTTATCTAACTTTAGATAGACAGATCATGTGATGGTTTTATACTACTCACCACAACAGTTGAGTTGTTGGTGTTGTAACTCGTTGATCTTGTGGCTTGATCTTGCGGGTTGTATTGTTGGCTTGTTCTTGTCCTTCACCTCCTGGTGCTGCTCCTGCTACTTCTAGTTCCTAGGAGCTTGGCCTTGATCTGCCCTGCACCTCCTAGCTCCTTCCACTTGACCTTTCTATCCACCTGATCCACCCCCTCCTTATGTCACCATCTGGTGATGCTAGGATGATCTGGTGTGTGGTTTTGGCTGGTGTTTTTTTTGGCTTTGCTAAGCTGAGTGTGTTCTTGGTGTGGTGTTTGAGATCCAAAGATGAACTAGTGGGGCTACCCATGGCTGTGCTGCTCCTTTTACTTGTCTGAGCTGTTGTTCCTGTGTCGACAGCACACACCATGCATTGGGTGATTGTGCTTCCTGTGTGCTTGGTGCATGGTATTGGATCAGATCAGTGAGGTGTCTCACCTTTTGATCTTTTAACTGTTAACTTTCCTGGTGAAACTTTCCCCTCTTACTTGCTGTGAATATTTGACTTGTGGCTTATTTATTATGAAAGATCCAATTCTTCTATATTGGTGAAACTTGCCCCTATAATTACTACTCAATGATGTAATCTTGAGCAGTGCAACTCACTGCTCTCTACTGAGAGTAAAACTAACAACTAAGCTTTTATTTTCCTTTTGTTTGTTTTGTATTTTTGCAGGTACAAGATCTGGACACTCAAGATTTAGTATAGGATGACCTAGATAGATTCTTTTGTAAACTTTATTTTATTCTTTTGTAAGTATGTTGTAATAGTTTATTCATATATGAATTTTCTCTTTTTGTAATATCTTTACTGTAATGAACCTTTATTGACTCAATGAGTCAATCTTTGTAATTTATTTATGGAATAAAGATAATGAGTAAGGATTCATTTCTTATTTGAGTTTCTTTATATTGAATTCTTATTGCTAAATATTATCTCTTTATCAAAACAAATAACATTACTCAAATCATTTTGGAATTCATTCAAAAATACCAAATCCTAACTTTAAAAATATAAGTTCAAATTTAAATTCAAATTCTCTCCCCCAAAACTCACCAATTCATAGAGATCATGTCAAAATTTATAACGATCACTCTCCAGAGCTATTTCTACACCTAGAGAGTGAAAGAAACTCTGATCACTTTAGGTTTTTATTTGGCGAAAAATTTACCCACATTTTTACAGATGAATGCATGCATATGCACAAATTCCTAAATCTACCCTTCGTTGGTTCCTAAATGCTGGGATGTTACACTAAGGCATCGATATCCATCTTCATCAACTGCTGCATCACCATCATCATCATCATCATCATCTCTATCCATCCCATCTAGATCTTGTTGTAATTCTTGCACAAGTTGTGGATTTATACAAGAATTATTCATCAATAATCGTTTACTTTACCATTGCCATGATGTTGTTTGCCTCCATGTCTCAGTAGATCATTAGTTCTTGGGGAGATGGAGAAATCCTAGTATATGATTGAGATGAGATAGAGATTATTATGTTATACATCATTATATGTATGAGTTAATTTTCTTCATCTTGATGTTGGGAGTTATGCACCTCCTTAATATTTGCCTCTTACGAGGACTTGATGAAGGGGATTACTTGTTGGTAGACACAGAGATGGTAACACTTATGTGACTATAAAGTCGTTGTCATCCTTTATGTACTAACTTGGGGAAGCAAGGAAAACTCATTAAGCCATGTCCATGCTGCGGGAGAAATCCCTTAATAGCGGGATAATACAATTGATGTCGTTTATCTGTCAGTTGTGGTTATGACAGATGATGTGAGCAGTGGTTGCTGCCTAATAGTCCATATATGGAGCTCCTCCCACATACATGCATATCATGAGAATATTCGTTATAATAATCTTGATCACTTAGTCTAGATTGCTAGCGGTGTATCCACCACTCCCCGAGGATGCCTTTTTCCCTATTACAGTTTCAAGCTTTCTTACACACACAACTACTACTTTCTGCATTAAGTTTTACTTCACTTTACTTTACTGTTTTGCTCAACCAAAAATCCAAAAACATTTCTACCTTTCTTGCATCTTAGAATTATTCCTTAAGTACTTCGTTTAGTTTTAGTTAAAAGAATTTTAGTCTTTCGCCTACTGCTCCCTGTGGGATCGATATCTTTCTTTCGAAACTAGCTACAAATGATGTGTGCACTTGCAGTCATCATCGGTCATGAAGAGGAGTTGGGGGAGGACTCCCGTCCCCCCAACTGCCTCTCCCCACCTATATAAGGAGGAGTAAGGCGCCCCTACCCTCACCCCAAAACCCTAGGTCGGTCGCCCCCCCCTCCCCCCCAAGTCACCGCCGCATTAATACCTCTTCAAGTCGCCGTCGCCTAGCCCTACTCTAGACACCGGCCACCTCGACCCCTTGGCCTATAAACCCTAGTTGCCAAGGACCTCTCTAAATCCACCATACCCGCTCCGGCTTAGGCGAAGCCCTGTGTGATTTCCCCTCTACTTCCATCACCACACTGTCGTGCTGTTGGAATCGCCAAGAGAGATCGACAACCTCTGCTTCTTGCTGGAACAAGGGAGAGAAAGGTCTTCATCGAGTACCGAACGTGTGACCGACTGTGGGAGCACTGCCGGAACACGACACCGGAAGGATCGTCTACGCGATCTTGAGATCGGCAAGTGAACGACTACATCAACCACGAGAATCCGATCTCGTTAAACACTTTGGATCTTCGAGGGTTAGTACTCTATCAACTCGTTGCACAGATCTAGTAGGTTATATCTTGGCTTGTGTGTGTTCATACGATAGAAATTTTTAGTTTTCCATGCTACGAACCCCTACAAGGTGGATAATAGATCAATATGAAAGTCACGAGCTGCCCCATAATTTAATCGCCAGTAGTCGCGAATATTGATGACCCACAAGTATAGGGTGTGTATCGTAGTACATTTGATAAATAGGAGTGTCGATCCCAACGAGGAGCAAAATGTGTTGACTAGTGGTATGGAGCAGGAAATCTCTGTAACTACTTAGCAAACGGATTTTTAGGGGTTTTTGATAAAGCAAGGTAATAAAGTGCAAGTAAATAAAGACAACAAATAATTGCAGCAAGTGTCCCGGTCCTTTCTTAGCAAAGGA
This sequence comes from Avena atlantica, assembly GCA_910589765.1. NCBI lineage: Eukaryota > Viridiplantae > Streptophyta > Magnoliopsida > Poales > Poaceae > Avena > Avena atlantica. The sequence continues at coordinate 1,013,326 of OU342737.1, forward strand.
CAAGCCGGTGGAAATACTTATGAGGACCAAATATTCTCGAGGACACATGGGAATACTGATACGTCGGAAACATATCTATAATTTTTGATGCTCCATGCTTGTTTAGTATCTACTTTGCTTTGCTTTGTCTACATTTTGAGGTGCTTTTTACATGTTTTCTGGTACTATCCTATTAACAAATTGCCATAGTGCCAGTTGCCTGTTTTCAGCTGTTTTTGGTTCCATAAAAGTTAGTAAAGAAATATTCTCGGAATTGGACAGGACAAACGTCAAAGTCAATAACTTTCTATGGGGAACAAGAAGTCCAGAGGGGAGCCGAAGAGGCATGCAAGGGCAGCCACACCCCCCTAGGCGCGGGTGGGCCCTGCCCCACGGTTAGGCAGGGTGTGGGGCCCCTGGCCACCGCCTCGGCCTCCCCCTTATCCTATAAGAATCCCCCGATGCAGAAACCCTAAGTACCTGATCAAATCTCCACGAAACCTTCTGTAGCCGCCGCCACCATCATCCGTAGATCAGGGGGATCTGAAGTTCTTCCCAGCACCCTACCGGAGGGGAGATCATCCCGGAGGCCTTCTCTCCCGTATGATGCGTGAGTAGTTCCACCTTGGACTATGGGTCCATGTAGTAGCTTGATGGCCGTATCTCCTGCTTGTGCTTTTATGTATAGATCTTGTGAGCTCTGTTCATGATCAAGATCTAATCTATTTGTAATCATGAATGTTGTGTTTGCGGGGATCCGATGGATATTGATATTATTATGTTGGTTTGGTTAATGGTTTGTCTTTATGATTCTATCATGTCTGTGTTGTTTGTAATCTTGCATGCTCTCCACTGTTAGTAGCTATATTGGCCAAGTAGTTTCTAGTGACTCCAAGAGGGGGTGTTTATGCTCGATAGTGGGTTCATGCCCCTAGTTTCCAAGGGAAGTGACCATAATCTCTTCGGTTTTAGATGTTTTTTTGCTACTAGGGAGAAAACAACGGTCTCTTGTTCATGGAACATGTGGACTGTTTACCTTACACACTTTGCTTAAAGCAGTTGTCTGTTGCTTGCAACTTAATACTGGAGGGGGTTCAGATGATAACCTGAAGGTGGACTTCTAGTCATAGATGTAGTTGGATGGCGGTCAATGTATCTTGTTGTATTGCCGAATCGAATCTCATAGGATCTTTCTGACTAGTAATTGCATTGTTATGCCTTGCTCAGTTCCTGTCAATTGCCCTGCTGTAATTTTTTTACCCTTCATGCCATGTTGTTTATCTAAGGAGAGCACCTCTAGTGAACTATGGACCCCGGTCCAATCTTTACCATTGATACATCTTCCACTGTTACTTGTTTACTTGCTGCAAACCACCATTACCTTCCACACCATACGTTTAATCCTTTGTTACAGCAACCGGTGAGATTCACAACCTCACTGTTAGTTGGGGCAAAGTCTTGAGTTTGTGTTGTGCAGGTCTCCGTGTTGCTTGCAACACCTGTGTGATGTTTCCTTCCTCCTACTGGTTCGATAACCTCGGTTTCTTACTGAAGGAAAACTTGTTGTTGTGCTACTTCACACCTTGCTCTTGGGGTTCCCAACAGTCTCCACGTTAAGCACCAAGTTCTCTGGCACCATCAAGGAGTCATCAACAAGTTTTCTGGCGCCGTTTCCAGGGAGGCTAAGGACGTCTTCACAAGGGGAGTCCTTCACTTCCTTTCTCTTTACTTTGTTTTTAGTTTTCTTTGTTTCTTTTGCTTGGTTTTGTTTGCCTCTTTTAAAAAACCCAAAAAAAAAATAGTTTGGTTTGGTTTGCTTTTTCTTATCAAAAACACAAAAAAATTAGTTCCTACTCTAGTTGCCACCTTTCTCTAGCTCACCATGTTATTCCCCAAGTTCATCCTGAAAGATCTTGTGATAGGTAGTGGCTCCATAATTGGGAAAAATAATATTGAAGAATTATTTAATCATGTTAGCAAGCATGAGGATATTGAGGATAGATCTATAGCATAACTTGCTCCTAATTATGAGATTGCTGCAGCTTCTTTAGTTCATATGTTGGAGGCTAGGTCATACAATTCTTATTCCTAAAACTAAAAGAAGAAAAGAATGCTGAAAAGAGAGAATTCATCCTTGAAACTTTCTCAAAAGAGTTTCATGATGTTGCTAAGGAAGCCAAAAAGGTCTTTGAAGGTTTCAATATTCTAGGTTCAAGTGTAGATGTTGTGGGTATTTCTGATAAAACTAAGCCTAGAGAGGAATTTAAGATACCCATAACCTTTAAGCCTGTTGGAATGCATGAAGCCCTTGAAAAGAATTTTGATTGGATTGCTCCTGAAAATATTTTTGATGAAAGTAGTAGACCAAAGAGAGATGATCAGGGATCCTCCAAAACCCATTTGGATTAGATACCTATTATAGTTGAAGACTTTGCAAGTATGGATGTTAATGCTTCTTCATTTGAAAATACTTGATTCTTCTTGCTTCTTGTGCCTAACTTAAAGGCATTAAAGAAAAGTACTTATTGGGAGATAACCCAAGAGTTTCCTTGAGTCTTGGAAGTTATTACTTCAGTAATGACCTCTCCTTATCATTTTTGTTTGCTTTTTGTGCCAGAAATGACCTCTAATGAGAGGGAAGTAAGATTTGGGGAGTTGCTGTCCCGAAAGAGATTTCTATCCTCCACCAAACAAATTCGTGAGGAGTCTCTGTAACTCGTATTGAGCATAAAATTTACGAATAAATCCCCAGTATGTTAGCTAACTTTATTTAGTTCAACACTTTTTGATTGGAGCAACAGAAGATGTTCAAAAAATCAGTTTCTACCTGCTGGTCTGTTTTGACGGATTTCTGCCATTATTTGCATTTGCTTCTTATTGATTCCTTTTGAGTTATCTTTAGGTGGGTTGAGATTTTTTAAGGAGTTACTGCAGTAGCTTGTGTTTTTAGTGAAAATACTTGTTGTTCCAAAGCTTTGCCAGAGGTCTAATATCTTTTGAATACACTAATGTTGCTAATGAAGATTGTGTGAAGTTTTGTATGAAGGAAAATTTTCAGGTGTAAAGAGAGAATGATGCAATGAGATGAACAATGGACAAAAGCTCAAGCTTGGAGATGCCACCATGGTGTCACCCCAAGAAATATCCAAGAGGTATAAGCGTCAAAGCTCGGGGATGCCCAAGGCATCCCCTTCTTCATCAATAAAAAGCTCAGGTCTGTTTAGACACTCCGTTTTTATTGTTTCATGCATAGTTGTGTTATTCTTGGAGCGTCTTAGTTTTTTTTGCTTTTCTTAGGTTGTTTAGTTTGCTTGAATAAAGTAGTTTGGACCCCCGTTATCGCTGTGTTGTTTGCAAATAAGTTGCTTGGTGTTGGAAAGGAGTAGTAAGTTCTTGCTTATAAGTGCAAGAGGAGCCTGCATTGACTGTGACTTAGACTTTAGAATGACATGCTAGGTGTTGTTTTGACCTTATGCTTAGTGATTATTACTGTAGCATGTCTTGTTCCAAACAATTGGGATTTCTTAGTGTGCCTTGAAGAAATTATGCGTTGTTTTAGCATGCAAAAGCATAGTATTGTGGTATTCTCCTTTGATGCTTTGCTTGGGTTGACTTGGCACATGCTCACACCATGTTTGACTATGACAAGTCACCATAGCCTCTATGATCATTTAGTACTTGACTTGTAGTACAACTCTTTGCTTTGATTAGTAATGCTTCATTGCACTGCATGATTATGGCCATTATTGCTCTCTTTGTTGGTTGCTCCCAGTCTTTTGCTAGCCTCCACTTATATGAGTAAGATCTACTCATGCTTCCAACTCCCAAGAAACCAAGTTATTCCAAAGTGTCCACTATAAACTCCTATGCATGGTGTGTTACACCATTCCAAGTATATTCTTGTTTTCAGCTATCTTCCAATTAAAAACTATTTTGTTATGTGAAAACTTAGTGATTAAAGCCCTCACAAACTTGATGGCACACTTTATATTCTTTGCCCCTAATAAACTTGAAACATTGTGTCTTTTATGTTGTATATGCTTGCCTTATACTTTGTACTCAGTTGATATCATGCTCTTTTGTCTATGGATGTCACCGGTGTGAAATAAAGAGGGAAATTGTAAGTCCATGGAGTTTGTATCCTGTGTTAGAGAAATGTCTGGGCCGCTAGCCTAAGCCATGCCTAATCATGGTGGAAACTTGCAGCATCACAATAGTGACATCTATGAAGCATTCTTCTTATAAAAAAGAGACACATTGAGAAAAGAGGAAAGAGACAAAAAAGCACCATATTACCATGGTAAATAAGAAGATTGTTGAGATGCTCATTGTCTGCTTGCCTTGTCATTTTGGTTATGGGAAATCTCCTGTACCATGTGCAAGGGGTACCCCGTTGGCGGTTCTCAATGATATTAAAATACTTATAATGACAAGAACTTACAGGTGACTAAAGTTGAGTAGGATGAGGTGTGGCCCTCGTATTCAAGGGACTTGAGATTTCCAACTTATACTTTGTCAAGCATATACTCCATCTTTGTTCACTTTAACCTTAATAACTTCAAGATTCTTATGATAGGGGCAATGAGGGCTGAAAGCTAACGAGTACCATAATTTTTGGAAGCTATTTTTGAAACTTGAAATCCCTGCTTCCTTTATAAAAGGTCTTTCTTCTACCACTAATGAGTCTCCACCTTCTACCTTTAGGCACCATTAAGAGAGCATAGTTGTCATTCTGTGTGCAGTGTTCCAAAGCTTATTGATTGATGCATATTGTGATATTACTTGTTCTTGTGCTATTTGTTTCTAGTCACCCTTGTGAACTTTGAAGGTGTCCTATGCATCTATTTGCTACCCTATGAGGGACAAGCTGATTGCCACTATGCTGTGTTTTTTGTATGTGAAACAAACAAACGTTTTTTAATGCATGTTATTCATGATCTTTGTTTGTAGCTCGTCATGTCGCATGCAGTTCTTGGCCACTGGCCCCTGGCCATCGCCTCGTCCTATGAGGGGTGTGGGGCCCCTGGCCTATGAGGGGTGTGGGGCTCCTGGCCACCGCCTCAGCCTCCCCCTTCTCCTATAAGAAGCCCCCGATGCGGTTGCTACTAGGGAGAAAACAACGGTCTCTTGTTCATGAAACATGTGGAGTGTTTACCTTACACACTTTGCTTAAAGCAGTTGTCTGTTGCTTGCAACTTAATACTGGAGGGGGTTGGACTTCTAGTCATAGATGCAGTTGGATGGCGGTATATGTATCTTGTTGTATTTCCCAATCGAATCTTATAGGATCTTTCTGACTAATAATTGCATTGTTATGTCTTGCTCAGTTCCTGTTAATTGCCATGTTGTAATTTGTTTACCCTTCATGCCATGTTGTTTATCTAAGGAGAGCACCTCTATTGAACTATGGACCCCGGTCCAATCTTTACCATTGATACATCTTCCACTGTTACTTGTTTACTTGCTGCAAACCACCATTACCTTCCACACCATACGTTTAATCCTTTGTTACAGCAACCAGTGAGATTGACAACCTCACTGTTAGTTGGAGCAAAGTCTTGAGTTTGTGTTGTGCAGGTCTCCACGTTTGAAAGAACATTTCTTAATCCCTAGCGTTTTGTGTGTTAGATAACAATACCAAGGATCATATAATGTGTGTTGAAGTGTTGCAGCTCAGAACTCTGCCTTTGGAGCGGATAATCCGGCCCCACCAGGGGCGGATAATCCGCCCCTCCCTCTGCCCAAGCAAGCGCAAGCCCCAGAAGGGGGGGGGGGCGGAATATTGGCCGAACTTTCCGGCCTGGCCGGATAATCCGCCCCTCCTGCTCATCGCCAAGGCGCAAGCCCCAGAGAGGGGGCGGAGTTTTGGCCGGACTTTCCGGCCCCGCCGGATAATCCGCCCCTCAGGGGGGCCGGATTATCCGCCCCCCCAAGATCTTCTCCAAGTTTCTCCAAGGCGCAAGCCCCAGAGAGGGGGCGGAGTTTCCCCCGGAGAATCCTCCCTTGGGGCAGAGTTTTCCCAGGGGGCGGATAATCCGTCCCAAGTGGGGGGCGGATAATCCGCCCCCAAAGGTGCGCAACGGCCAGATCTGGGGAGGGGGTATTTAAGCCAGCCATCCCCCTCCTGTCAGAACTCTTGATTCATCTCGAAAAAGAACAGATCAGATCTCAAAACTTCATACAAGAGTGCTCCACCTAGATCCACCCAAAGGCCCCATCCCTTGTGGAATAGAAGGAGGAGAACTCGATCTTCATCATCAGCAATCAAGCGCTTCATCTCCTCTCCATTCATTTGGAGAACCTCCGATCTAGTATTTCTTGCAAAGATCTAGATCCTCGTTTTTGTTTATATTGATAAACCTTGTTTTTGTGACATCTTGTTGTCATCCTGGGAGCCCCCAATTCGGTTGTGGGTGTGTGCCCCGATAGTGTTGTAAAAGGCACCGGTTCCCGCCTCGAAGGGATCCAATAGTGGAGAAGGTGGATCAGGCCTCTCGTGGCGAGATCCATCGGAGAATAGGGTGAGGCCTATTGTGGCGTGGTGGTCTTAGAACCGCCCACCCCTCCAACGCAGATGTACTTTCCTTAACAAGGAAGGAACTGCGGTAAAACAAATCCCTGTGTCTCCGCGTGCTCCACTACGGTTTCCTCGCTCCTCTTTTACGTGCTTAGTAGTTAGGGTTACATATAGGGAAATTCTCATAGTTGCATATCTAGAGAATTTACTTTGTGTCAAGCCTAAAATTGAAAAAGTATTAAAAATTGGTTAGCACCTATTCACCCCCCCTCTAGGTGCCCATACGATCCATTTCAATTGGTATCAGAGCCTCGGCTCTTATTTCGGGCTTAACCGCCTAAGAGAAGTATGGGTTCCAAGGGAGATGGGAGTGATGCTCCGGAGGTAGTCACCATGAACGATCTCAAGACGTTGGAAACAACCTTGGTGAGTTCAATGGAGGCTAAGATGGAAGAGATGCGTCAATTGATAATGCGTCTCTCCACATCCGCAGCATCACCTCCATCTAACTCTGAGGATACCACTCCGCAATCCAAGGAAACGGGTAAAACTGTTTCCAAAGATAACGAAGTGGTAGGTGATGATACTAGTAAGAGCTCCTCCTCGAAAAAGGATAGCGGTAAGGATGGATACAATGAGGTTTCTCATGTGTATTCCCCTGATCCGCCTATTCCTCACCCACACATACATAATAGGGGTGATCCACCCAAACTATCAGCTTCTACTTTCTCTCAATGGCAATTTTTGATGAAATCTCATGTGTGCAGTTCCTCCATAGAGTTGTGGAAGATCATCGAAAATGGTCTTCACGTTGGAAATCCTAACAATCTCACAAGGAGAGAAGTGGTCGATAGCCAACTCGATGCTACAGCTCTACACATGATACAGCTTGGTGTGGGTGATAAAGACATGCCACACATTCAGCATCTTAGCACAACTAAAGAAGCTTGGGATGCTCTTACCGAGCTCTTCATCGGAAATGAAAGTATGAGAAGGAATAGATATGATGCCTTGAGCAATGAAGCTGAAGGATTTTATATGCTGGATGGAGAAGACCACGAGGACATGTATAGGAGGCTCAAGGCAATAGCTACAACCTTCAGAAACCACGGCGCAGCTCATGTTGATGATGCTTGGATCAAGCGCAAGTATGTCAGTGCTCTTATGCCATTTGAGCCCACAGATTTGAAAAGTCTCCAAGGTAGGCATAATTATCACCTCATGTCATCCAATGAGGTAATGCAAGAAATGGCCGCATTCAAAGTGGCTGCCAAGAATGCCGAAGATGCTCGTGCTCGAGCTATGTGGATGCAAAAGGGTGTCAACATGGCTTTGAAGACTAGTGTGATTGATCATGATGAATATGCGGTAGAAGGCCTGGACTGTCCCGAAGATATAAAAAGGATCCACGGACAATACTTGTCTCTTTATGCAAGAAACTTTTGGAAAGATCCAGCCAAGGCTAAAGTAGAACTAGATCGCAAAAGTGGAGCCTATGGAAGAAAAGAAAATGGTCCCAAGATGAGAACATGCTTTAATTGTGGTGACCGGCTGCACTTCGTAGCTGAGTGTCCATATCAAAGTAGAGAGGATAATGGAGGAAGACTCATTTTCAAGGAAAAATCAAAAGCTCCACGTAAGAAACAGTTTGTAAAGAAAAATGCTCCTTTCAAGAAGCAACCAAAGATTGTTCTAGTAGCTCAAGAAGAATATTCATCGGGGAGTGAAGATGAGGACGAGGACGATAGCTCTCAAGAGGTGGCTGCTATAGCCACCACATCTACATCAACATCACTCTTCGACTCTCCAAACGAAAACATCATCAACAAGAATCCTACTTGTCTCATGGCAAGAAGCAACGAGGTAACTTCTTCTAACTCTTCCTTTCCCAAGGCTATGATAGACATGGATGATCCTGCTAGTCTTAAGGTTAAAGAAGAGATTATTGCCTTGGATTATTTCTATACTAACCTGCAAGGTGAGCACAAAGTTCGTTTTGAGGCTCTTATGGATCAGTTGGCCCAAAACGAAGCACTCCTCGAAGAAAAGGGCAGAATTGAAAGGGAGGATGCAATGGAAATTGCATCCCTAAAAAATGCTCTTGAAGAAGAAGAAGAAGCTCGGGTCTCTCTTGAAGAGAGGCTTGAGTCTATGGAAGAGTCACATGAAGAAATTGTGACTAAACTCGTTAAGGAACGTGACAATGCGGTCACCAAGGCAAAGAAGTTAAAGAAGGAAAGGATTGACTTTGGGGCTGCTCATGATAGACTCTCCGAGGAATTGGAGAAACTTGACAATGCTCACAAGGCGTTGAAAAACGAGTTCTCTATCCTCAATGAGTCACATGATCAGCTTCAAAGTCGATTGGACGAATATGATACTCCTAGCTCGTCCAACTCAACATATAGTAACAAGAAAAATGCTAATGTGGAAAAAGGAGTGATCAAGCACATCACTACAAAGGACAAAGGTGTGCTTGATGAAGTCCTTGACAAGCAAAGGTCAAATCATGGTAAAGAGGGACTTGGGTATGTCACCAAGTCCAAGAAGAAGAAAACCAAGAAGAACAAGACCAAGAATGTGCAATTAAAGACAAGCACTGCTGAGAAGGTTGTCACAAAAGATAAGACTAATAATATTGGTTTTGCAGGGTATCACAATCCGAATTATGAACTCTTTTGTGATGATTATAGCGATGTTTATGCTTATTATGTTGGTCCTTTTGATGAATATATTGCTTGGTCTATTTGGGTCCCAAAGACCCTTGTTACTAACATTAAAGGACCCATTGAAAAATGGGTACCTAAAACCAAGAAGTAATTTTCTTGCAGGGCTATGCTTCCGGTGGGTCGAAATGGGTGCTGGATAGTGGCTGCACTAGTCATATGACCGGAAGCAAGGAGATCATCACGGAGATGCGTCCAAATCTTGATAATATCACAGTCTCCTATGGTGATAAGTCTAAATCTCAGGTATTGGGTCTTGGCAAGGTTGTGGTTGCCCACGATATCTCCCTCATGGACGTCATGCTTGTTGAGACCCTTGGCTACAATCTTCTTTCTGTTCGTGCCCTTGGCAAGATGGGTTTTGCTGTTTTTACCGATGATGATTTGGTGGTACTCTTATGGAGCAAGTCTCTAAAGGTCACTTTCGTTGGATACGTCGAAAATGACCTGTATGTGGTGGACTTCTCGGGGAAAACCACTTCGGGTCCGATGTGTCTATTCGGAAAGGCCGACGTGGGCTGGCTATGGCATCGCCGTTTATCCCATGTCAACATGAGAACTTTGCAAAGTCTCCAAAAGGGTGGCCACATTCTTGGACTAAAAGACAATGTCTCTTTTGCCAAAGATCGTGTTTGCAGGGCCTGTGTTGAAGGAAAAATGCATGATTCTCCCCACAAGAGGAAGACTATTGTGTCATCGAAGAGGATCTTGGAATTACTCCATGTGGATTTATTTGGACCTCCTTCTCATGCAAGTCTTGGTGGGAAGAAATATTGCTTGGTCATCGTCGATGATTACTCAAGATATACATGGGTATATTTCTTCAAGCTGAAAAGTGAGACTCAACAAACTGTCATCGACTTTGCCAATGAAGTTCAACGTTAACACAATGTTCCCATCTTGGCAATTAGAAGTGACAACGGAACAGAATTCAAGAACTACACTTTAAACGAGTTTCTTAGCGAAGAGGGGATTAGACACCAATATTCCGCTGCGTACACCCCTCAACAAAATGGTGTAGCCGAGAGGAAGAACCGGACTTTGATGGATATGGCAAGATCTATGCTAGCTGAATTTAAGTCTCCTTATAATTTTTGGGCTGAAGCCATATCCACTGCTTGTCACTCATCAAACCGGCTTTACCTTCGGAAGATCTTGGACAAGACCCCATATGAAATACTTACCGGCAACAAACCCAACATCTCATACTTCAGGGTATTCGGGTGTAAGTATTTCTTTCTTATTAAAGGTGTCCGTTTGTCAAAATTTGAATCCAAGGCTTTAGAAGGTATTTTTGTTGGTTACGGTGCCGAATCCCACACTTATAGAGTCTACAACAAGCTCACTGGGATTGTTGTAGAATCTTGTAGTGTGGAGTTCGATGAAAATAACGGCTCCTTTGTAGGGCAAGTTGATGTTTGTGATGCAGATGTTGAAATACCCCAAGATGCCATAAGAAGAATGGGCGTGGGATTTTTCCGCCCCATTGAGGAACCCCTTGTGGCGGATCGGGAAGGACAATGCTCCACACATGTGGAGCCCTCATCTACACAAGATCAACAAGCTCCTACTTTTGGAGACAATCCTGCACCAACACCACAATCTGCTGAAGATCATCTGTCCTCTGGACAAGCTGGTAGTCCCAGGCAGGACTATCCGCCCCCTCCAAGGGGCGGACAATCCGCCCCTGGCACTCCAACTCGTACCAGGGGATCCGAAGGAGAAATCAACATCTCTGAAGCTCCCAGGCCGGATTCTCCGGCCCCCGACGGCGGATTATCCGGCCCTGGTTCTCCAACTCCAGTCAGGCTTTCTCAGGAAGATGTTTCTGGTACTTCATCTCCCAGGCCGGATAGTCCGGCCCCTCCAAGGGGCGGATTATCCGGGCCTTAAGAAAATGTTCAGCAACAATCTTCTGGCAGTACCGGTGACCAAGATCAAGGGCAATGCAGTAATCAAGACAAGGATACAACAATTGAATCCACTCCTCCGAGAAACAATAAGGATATTGAGGCTTGTCGCAAGGCTCGTGCTGATCGCAACCTTGAACTAAGAGGTCACACTCTTGACAAGGTAGTTGGTGATCTATGACGAAGGGTATCCACTCGAAGAGAGCTTGCTAGCTTCTGTGATCATCAAGCTCACATTTCCATGGTTGAACCAAAGAAGGTTTTTGATGCTCTTGAAGACCACGATTGGGTTGTTGCAATGCATGAAGAATTAAACAACTTCGAACGCAACAAAGTTTGGAAGCTCGTAGAAAAGCCAAAGGATTGCCGCAATGTTATCGGCACCAAGTGGATCTTCAAGAACAAACAGGATGAAAATGGCATAGTTGTGAGGAATAAAGCACGACTAGTGGCTCAAGGATTCTCTCAAGTAGAAGGAATTGATTTTGGCGAGACCTACGCTCCTGTAGCTCGCCTTGAGTCCATCCGTATCCTTCTTGCATATGCAGCCCATCATAATTTTAAATTACAACAAATGGATGTTAAGAGCGCTTTCCTTAATGGTCCTCTACATGAGTTAGTATACGTCAAGCAGCCCCCGGGGTTTGAGGACCCCAAATTTCCGAACCATGTCTACAAACTCGATAAGGCGCTCTATGGCCTTAAACAAGCCCCACGTGCGTGGTATGAGCACCTTAAAGAGCTTTTGCTAGACCGTGGATTCGAAGTTGGGCAAATCGATCCCACTCTTTTTACTAAGAAGTTCAATGGGGAGATTTTTGTATGCCAACTTTATGTAGATGACATTATTTTTGGCTCTACTAACCAAGCTTTTAACGATGAATTTTCAAAGCATATGACTGACAGGTTTGAGATGTCCATGATGGGTGAGCTAAGGTTTTTTATTGGATTTGAGATAAAACAACTTAGAGAGGGAACCTTTATTAATCAAGCTAAGTACATCCAAGACATGCTCAAAAGGTTCAAGATGTCGGATCTCAATGGCGTTGCTACCCCAATGCAAACAAAGTGTCATCTTGAGCTCAATCCCAAGGGTAAAGATGTGGATCAAAAGGTATACTGATCCATGATCGGCTCTCTCCTTTACCTCTGCGCATCTAGGCCCGATATCGTGTTAAGTGTAGGAGTGTGTGCAAGGTACCAAGCCGCTCCTAAAGAAAGCCACTTAGTGGCGGTCAAGCGAATCTTCCGATATTTGGTTCATTCCCCAAATTTTGGGTTATGGTATCCCAAGGGTTCAAGTTTCTCTCTGTGTGGTTACACTGATTCAGATTGGGCTGGTGACAAAGATGATAGGAAATCAACCTCTGGTGCATGCCAATTCTTGGGCAGGTCTCTAGTGTGTTGGTCATCAAAGAAACAGAATTGTATTTCACTCTCAACCGCCGAAGCTGAATATGTTGCTGCTGCAAGTGCTTGTACTCAATTGTTATGTATGAGGCAAACTTTAAAGGAATATGGTGTCAATTGTGACAAAGTGCCTCTTTTATGCGACAATGAAAGTGCTATCAAAATTGCTTACAATCCTGTGCAGCATACGAGAACAAAACATATAGAGATTCGCAACCACTTTATTCGGGATCATGTTGCTCGTGGAGATATTGCTCTTTACTTTGTGAGCACGAAGAACCAACTTGCTGATATTTTCACGAAGCCCCTCGATGAAGCAAGATTTTGTTATTTGCGGAATGAGCTAAATATCATAGATTCAAGGAGCTTGTCTTGACTATTCTTGCACACTCACTTGCTCTTATTCATGTATTTGGTTTAGATGCGGGCATAGACATAGGGGGAGTGTGGTCCTAATTGATTGGGCCAACCCTCCCCCCATAATGCTGAAAGCAAGTAAAATCATTTCCCTTAATATCATTTTGTGATATGTGGGTCATCGATGATCATTGGTTTTGAACTCAAGATACATCTTCGCGGTGTCATGCCATGCGCTCCAACATGGTGGCTTCGGCCACCGCCCTCTTCCTCGAGACGAGTTGGTTTTTCATGGGTCTCGTTGGATTTTCTTGCATATCTTTTTGTTCTTATGGAAAACACACTCAAATTTGGCTTTTGGTTGATTTGATTCTTGCAAATTTGGGTGCGTAGTACAATCTCAGTTTGATTCTCTCAACCCAAGCCTCTCCCTCCCTCCTTGAACCATCTATTCTTGCACACAAGTCCTCTAAAACACCATCGAGAGATTTGTTAGGGTGCTCTGGACTGATTCTGTTTTCCAGAATTTCTGGGGGGGGGGGGCGGATTCTCCGCCCTAAGTGGGGGATGGATTATCCGCCCCGGGCGAAATCAGCCCCTTATAGGCTGGGTCAGGGAGGGCAGACTCAAACAGAGCAGCCAGTCCTCCCCCAACCCTACCTCTGCCCCCCAGCCGCCGCCGGAGCATCCGCCTCTCCCGGAGTCGATTTGACCACCGGATTCTCCGGGCTCTCCCCGGATCTTCTTCACCTCGCCTCCGGGTATCTTCTCCTCCGCGATTTTCCTCCAATGAGTGAGGCTAACTCCCTCATCTCTATCCTTTTGTATGGGATGTATTCTTTTTGGTGGAAATCTCGTTGTAGAAGGTTCTTGGTGTTGTTTCTTACATGCTAGAATCAGTAGCCTTGCAACCCTAGTACTCGATCTGTTTTTCCATGGTAGATCTGCGCCAATCCAGAATTTTATTGCGGGGGGCGGATTATCTGCCCCTGCCAGGGCCGGATAATCCGGCCTGGAGAGTTACACTCTGGTCTGTTTTGGTTCTGGTTCTGCTCATGCACATCATTGGTTATGGGGTTGCATAGCTACTCTTTCTCCATGTTTTCTTTCTCCTGGACTTGTGTGTATGCTCATCTCCTTGCTACCTCTCTCGATGTTATTCACAGGTGGTTCCAAGCCGACCAAGACCTTCGTCCGCCGTCCCCGTCCCCGTTATCTCAAACCCACTGCAGAAGGGAAGTTTATTGACGAAACAGAGGTCCGCAGGGCAGCAAGAGAGGCTGCAAGGATGGCCGAGGCAAGTAAGAAATCTAAGCGAACCGCTTCTCGCAAGGGCAAACAGTCTCGGCACAATTACAAGTATATGGACAGCATTCAGTATGCCACCATCCGCCAGACAGACTACTATGATGATGTTGACAGTGATGGCCAACCCGAGGACACTATGTTTTGGAATGCTCACTTTCAGGCTATCCATGATGATGTCTATGCTACTCTCAAGATTCGCCCCATGCGTCCCATCAACTTGACTGAGGCTCAATCCAAGGCTCGGCTCCTTGAGGCATTGGATGTGACCAACAAGATGGGGCTTCACCACCTCATGACCATTCAGTGCGATTATGACTCTTCTGTGGTGCGCCAGTTCTTTTCCACACTTGTGATCTGCGGTGATGAGCGTCGCACTATGAAGTGGATGACCGGGACTACCATGCTTCAGTCAGACTTTCGCACCTTTGGACAGGTTCTTGGGCATGCTTTCCATGGCCGTGACACTCCCGCTGGTCACCGCATCATTACTCCCTTGAAGCCATCCAAGGACACTGCACTGGCTCCCTGTCTTTCTCCTGATGGTGTTGCTGGTACTTTCGCTGGTCTCTCTCCCTTGTATGCCTCTCTTGTTGGCATGTTTCGGGACTGCATCGCGCCTAGTGGTGGCAACAATGACAAGATCCGTGGCCACCTTGTTCCTCTCCTTGCGTTTGCTCACGAGTGTGCCACCAACTCTGGATCAACCACTGGTTACAAACTGGATGTCATGGACTATATTTTTCATGAGATGACGGATGATATGATCAACCGGCTCTCCATTCCTTATGCTCCGTTCATTATGATGCTTGTCAAGCATATGTTACCCCATGAAGAGTTTGGCACTGCTTTGGATGGTGTTCATAAGCCCAAGAAAATCTACAACAAGGCTCAGAAGACTCATCACCCCTCCACTGCCCCGGAGTCCTTCATGCGTGATGCTCGGGCTAGTGGTCGTTGTTCCACGGTGTCCCCAATGGCACGTGAGGTCAAGCAGCTTAATTGGTTCCCGCGGAACATTCTTTGCATGGGTATTGACATTCACAAGGGCCAATATGAGGCGTACCGCAGGGATCATGAGAGGGATCACACGCAACAGCTTATCCTCCACCATGTCTCAGGTGCCACTGGCAATCCACCTCCTCCCACTGCTCCGGACCCGTACGCTCAGTGGAACACTTCAGGGATCAACTATGGCGAGCTCGAGAGTTGTCTCTTTCCTCCTCCACCGAGGGCACCCACTCCTCCAGCTGATGACAATGATGATGAGTATGATGAAGAGGAAGGGGACGGGAATGACTACGACGAGGATGAGGAGGAGTGATATCCAGGTACGTTAGCATCGCTCTTCTTCCTTTTTGGCGTTTCAATGCCAAAGGGGGAGAAGTAGTTCTATTAGGTCTCGTGGATTTGCAAGGGTCGGGCACAAGCTCTTTCGATTTTAGTCGTTTTTATTTGCTTGCTTGTGCCTTTTCTAGCATGAACTTGTTTGCTATTTGTGGTTGTTTGTGTAAGACTTTGTCGTACTCCACAGTTTGGTACTATGTTTGGTATTCATGGATTTCTGGATTTATCTATCATGGACCCCATGGAATTCTGGAATTATGGAGCATATTTGATGTCATATGGATTCATGGGATTATCTATGTATGCCTTGGCTATATATTCCGGTGGTATGACATTTTTTCCAAACTTTAAAGTAGTGTTCTACCTAGTGTGTGTATTTGTATTCAAATGCAAATCTTAAATATGCACACATCTAGGGGGAGCGTCTTTCATTATCTAAGGTGGCAATTGCCGGTTTCATTGCAAATCCTAGTATTGTCATCCAACACCAAAAAGGGGGAGATTGAAAGAACATTTCTTAATCCCTAGTGTTTTGTGTGTTAGATAACAATACCAAGGATCATTTAATGTGTGTTGAAGTGTTGCAGCTCAGAACTCTGCCTTTGGGGCGGATAATCCGGCCCCACCAGGGGCGGATAATCCGCCCCTCCCTCTGCCCAAGCAAGCGCAAGCCCCAGAAGGGGGGGCGGAATATTGGCCGGACTTTCCGGCCTGGCCGGATAATCCGCTCCTCAGGGGGGCGGATAATCCACCCCTCCTGCTCATCGCCAAGGCGCAAGCCCCAGAGAGGGGGCGGAGTTTTGGCCGGACTTTCCGGCCCCGCCGGATAATCCGCCCCTCAGGGGGGCCGGATTATCCGCCCCCCCAAGATCTTCTCCAAGTTTCTCCAAGGCGCAAGCCCCAGAGAGGGGGCGGAGTTTCCCCCGGAGAATCCGCCCTTGGGGCGGAGTTTTCCCAGGGGGCGGATAATCCGCCCCCAAAGGTGCGCAACGGCCAGATCTGGGGAGGGGGTATTTAAGCCAGCCATCCCCCTCCTGCCAGAACTCTTGATTCATCTCGAAAAAGAACAAATCAGATCTCAAAACTTCATACAAGAGTGCTCCACCTAGATCCACCCAAAGGCCCCATCCCTTGGGGAATCGAAGGAGGAGAACTCGATCTTCATCATCAGCAATCAAGCGCTTCATCTCCTCTCCATTCATTTGGAGAACCTCCGATCTAGTATTTCTGGCAAAGATCTAGATCCTCGTTTTTGTTTATATTGATAAACCTTGTTTTTGTGACATCTTGTTGTCATCCCGGGAGCCCCCAATTCGGTTGTGGGTGTGTGCCCCGATAGTGTTGTAAAAGGCACCGGTTCCCGCCTCGAAGGGATCCAATAGTGGAGAAGGTGGATCAGGCCTCTCGTGGCGAGATCCATCGGAGAATAGGGTGAGGCCTATTGTGGCGTGGTGGTCTTAGAACCGCCCACCCCTCCAACGCAGATGTACTTCCCTTAACAAGGAAGGAACTGCGGTAAAACAAATCCCTGTGTCTCCGCGTGCTCCACTACGGTTTCCTCGCTCCTCTTTTACGTGCTTAGTAGTTAGGGTTACATATAGGGAAATTCTCATAGTTGCATATCTAGAGAATTTACTTTGTGTCAAGCCTAAAATTGAAAAAGTATTAAAAATTGGTTAGCACCTATTCACCCCCCCTCTAGGTGCCCATACGATCCATTTCAACGTTGCTTGCAACACCTGTGTGACGTTTCCTTCCTCCTACTTGTTCGATAACCTTGGTTTCTTACTGAGGTAAAACTTGTTGATGTGCTACTTCACACCTTTGTCTTGGGGTTCCCAACTGTTTCCACGTCAAGCACCAAGTTCTCTGGCGCCATCAAGGAGTCATCAAATACTGTTAAGTGCTTTCGTTTCATATAGTTGATTAATCTTCTTTGGTTTTATAATTGTTGTATGGGTGAACCTGTGCTAATGTACCGACCTTACTTGGACTAATACATACTTGTGATTAAACCCCTTGAAAGCATCTGCAACTACCAGAAAGTAATTAATATAAAAACCTAACCACAACCTTAAACTCTGAGATCCTACACTCCCTTGTGCAAAGGTTTCCTAACAGGGGTTTAGGTTTCTGTCACTCTGGCAATCCCACAATTACTAGCCAAATACACAATGCATTCCCCTAGGCCCATAAATGGTGAATTATCATGTAGTCGACATTCACATGACACCACTAGAAGAATATCACCACAACTTAAATATTAAACCATTGAATAATAGCTCATCACAATTCCACTACTAACAATATGAATTCTCCCATGTACTCAAGAACTAAATGAACTACTCACGAGACATCATATGGATCAAGATCAGAGATGATATGATGATGAATAAGCAATTTGTGATATAGAATAGTGATGCAAAATAGACATATCAAATATCTCCTTCCCTAATCAAAGATTGGAGAAAGAAGATTTAAGAGGGACCTATGGAGAATGTGGTCAGAAATCCATATTAGAGTCTGACCACAATGACCGAATTAATTATCCTCCTCGAGAAACTTAGACTCCTAAATAGAAAAGATTTGAAAATCATGGCATGGGTCTCCTTTTTTTATTTCATTATAGTTTTATATATGCACAATTTCGATGTTCCAATGAGAATTTCTTGACTTTCCATATACAGAAAGAGATAGACTATAAATGACATCTCTCATGTCAATAAGACCAAAGTGATGGATATTATATGATAGGAAGTGCTAGGAAGTGAAATAGAATGAAATAGATCCACTTTATTTCGGCTTCCCTATGCAATGAGCCATGGAACGGAGCCACTATGAAAAAATTCTAGCAGTAACGATTATGGTTCATTACCACGTTCTCTAATCCTCTGAGTTACAGGCCCATCCATTTTCATTGAATTTTTTCATAGTGGCTCCGTTCCATGGCTCATTGCATAGGGAAGCCGAAATAAAGTGGATCTATTTCATTCTATTTCACTTCCTAGCACTTCCTATCATATAATATCCATCACTTTGGTCTTATTGACATGAGAGATGTCATTTATAGTCTATCTCTTTCTGTATATGGAAAGTCAAGAAATTCTCATTGGAACATCGAAATTGTGCATATATAAAACTATAATGAAATAAAAAAAGGAGACCCATGCCATGATTTTCAAATCTTTTCTATTTAGGAGTCTAAGTTTCTCGAGGAGGATAATTAATTCGGTCATTGTGGTCAGACTCTAATATGGATTTCTGACCACATTCTCCATAGGTCCCTCTTAAATCTTCTTTCTCCAATCTTTGATTAGGGAAGGAGATATTTGATATGTCTATTTTGCATCACTATTCTATATCACAAATTGCTTATTCATCATCATATCATCTCTGATCTTGATCCATATGATGTCTCGTGAGTAGTTCATTTAGTTCTTGAGTACATGGGAGAATTCATATTGTTAGTAGTGGAATTGTGATGAGCTATTATTCAATGGTTTAATATTTAAGTTGTGGTGATATTCTTCTAGTGGTGTCATGTGAATGTCGACTACATGATAATTCACCATTTATGGGCCTAGGGGAATGCATTGTGTATTTGGCTAATAATTGTGGGGTTGCCAGAGTGACAGAAACCTAAACCCCTGTTAGGAAACCTTTGCACAAGGGAGTGTAGGATCTCAGAGTTTAAGGCTGTGGTTAGGTTTTTATCTTAATTACTTTCTGGTAGTTGCAGATGCTTGCAAGGGGTTTAATCACAAGTATGTATTAGTCCAAGTAAGGTCGGTACATTAGCACAGGTTCACCCACACAACAATTATAAAACCAAAGAAGATTAATCAACTATATGAAACGAAAGCACTTAACAGTATTTGATGACTCCTTGATGGCGCCAGAGAACTTGGTGCTTGACGTGGAAACTGTTGGGAACCCCAAGAGAAAGGTGTGAAGTAGCACAGCAACAAGTTTTACCTCAGTAAGAAACCAAGGTTATCGAACAAGTAGGAGGAAGGAAACGTCACACAGGTGTTGCAAGCAACGTGGAGACCTTCAAAGTTCACATACAAAAAACACAGCATAGTGGCAATCAGCTTGTCCCTCATAGGGTAGCAAATAGATGCATAGGACACCTTCAAAGTTCACAAGGGTGACTAGAAACAAATAGCATAAGAACAAGTAATATCACAATATGCATCAATCAATAAGCTTTGGAACACTGCACACAGAATGACAACTATGCTCTCTTAATGGTGCCTAAAGGTAGAAGGTGGAGACTCATTAGTGGTGGAAGAAAGACCTTTTATAAAGGAAGCAGGGATTTCAAGTTTCAAAAAGAGCTTCCAAAAATTATGGTACTCGTTAGCTTTCAGCCCTCATTGCCCCTATCATAAGCATCTTGAAGTTATTAAGGTTAAAGTGAACAAAGATGGAGTATATGCTTGACAAAGGATAAGTTGGAAATCTCAAGTCCCTTGAATACGAGGGCCACACCTCATCCTACTCAACTTTAGTCACCTGTAAGTTCTTGTCATTATAAGTATTTTCATATCATTGAGAACCGCCAACGGGGTACCCCTTGCACATGGTACAGGAGCTTTCCCATAACCAAAATGACAAGGCAAGCAGACAATAAGCATCTCAGCAATCTTCTTATTTACCATGGTAATATGGTGCTTTTTTTGTCTCTTTCCTCTTTTCTCAATGTGCCTCTTTTTTATAAGAAGAATGCTTCATAGATGTCACTATGGTGATGCTGCAAGTTTCCACCATGATTAGGCATGGCTTAGGCTAGCGGCCCAGACGTTTCTCTAACACAGGATACAAACTCCATGGACTTACAATTTCCCTCTTTATTTCACACCGGTGACATCCATAGACAAAAGAGCATGATATCAACTGAGTACAAAGTACAAGTGCAATGTTGAAAACGTTCCCCGTGACAGCACGGTTCTGCTAATTCCAACGTATAAGGGAAGCATATACAACATAAAAGACACAATGGTTCAAGTTTATTAGGGGCAAAGAATATAAAGTGTGCCATCAAGTTTGTGAGGGATTTAATCACTAAGTTTTCACATAACAAAATAGTTTTTAATTGGAAGATAACTGAAAACAAGAATATACTTGGAATCGTGTAACACACCATGCATAGGAGTTTATAGTGGACACTTTGGAATAACTTGGTTTCTTGGGAGTTGGAAGCATGAGTAGATCTTACTCATATAAGTGGAGGCTAGCAAAAGACTAGGAGCAACCAACAAAGAGAGCAATAATGGCCATAATCATGCAGTGCAATGAAGCATTACTAATCAAAGCAAAGAGTTGTACTACAAGTCAAGTACTAAATGATCATAGAGGCTATGGTGACTTGTCATAGTCAAACATGGTGTGAGCATGTGCCACAGTAATAATCACTAAGCATAAGGTCAAAACAACACCTAGCATGTCATGCTAAAGTCTAAGTCACAGTCAATGCAGGCTCCTCTTGCACTTACAAGCAAGAACTTACTACTCCTTTCCAACACCAAGCAACTTATTTGCAAACAACACAGCGATAACGGGGGTCCAAACTACTTTATTCAAGAAAACTAAACAACCTAAGAAAAGCAAACAAAAACTAAGACTCTCCAAGAATAACACAACTATGCATGAAACAATAAAAACAGAGTGTCTAAACAGACCTGAGCTTTTTATTGATGAAGAAGGGGATGCCTTGGGCATCCCTGAGCTTTGACGCTTATACCTCTTGGATATTTCTTGGGGTGACACCATGGTGGCATCTCCAAGCTTGAGCTTTTGTCCATTCTTCATCTCATTGCATCATTCTCTCTTTACACCTGAAAATTTTCCTTCATACAAAACTTCACACAATCTTCATTAGCAACATTAGTGTATTCAAAAGATATTAGACCTCTGGCAAAGCTTTGGAACAACAAGTATTTTCACTAAAAACAGAAGCTACTGTAGTAACTCCTTCAAAAATCTCAACCCACCTAAAGATAACTCAAAAGGAATCAATAAGAAGCAAATGCAAATAATGGCAGAAATCCGTCAAAACAGACCAGCAGGTAGAAACTGATTTTTTGAACATCTTCTGTTGCTCCAATCAAAAAGTGTTGAACTAAAGAAAGTTAGCTAACATACTAGGGATTTATTCTCTAATTTTATGCTCAATACGAGTTAAAGAGACTCCTCACGAATTTGTTTGGTGGAGGATAGAAATCTGTTTCGGGATAGCAACTCCCCAAATCTTACTTCCCTCTCATTAGAGGTCATTTCTGGCACAAAAAGCAAACAAAAAGGATAAGGAGAGGTCATTACTGAAGTAATAACTTCCAAGACTCAAGGAAACTCTTGGGTTATCTCCCAATAAGTACTTTTCTTTAACGCCTTTAAGTTAGGCACAAGAAGCAAGAAGAATCAAGTATTTTCAAATGAAGAAGCATTAACATCCATACTTGCAAAGTCTTCAACTATAATAGGTATCTAATCCAAATGGGTTTTGGAGGATCCCTGATCATATCTCTTTGGTCTACTACTTTCATAAAAAATATTTTTAGGAGCAATCCAATCAAAATTCTTTTCAAGGGCTTCATGCATTCCAACAGGCTTAAAGGTTATGGGTATCTTAAATTCCTCTCTAGGCTTAGTTTTATGAGAAATACCCACAACATCTACACTTGAACCTAGAATATTGAAACCTTCAAAGACCTTTTTGGCTTCCTTAGCAACATCATGAAACTCTTTTGAGAAAGTTTCAAGGATGAATTCTCTCTTTTCAGCATTCTTTTCTTCTTTTAGTTTTAGGAATAAGAATTGTATGAAGGGGTTAAGGCTAACAAACCTAGCCTCCAACATATGAACTAAAGAAGCTGCAGCAATCTCATAATTAGGAGCAAGTTATGCTATAGATCTATCCTCAATATCCTCATGCTTGCTAACATGATTAAATAATTCTTCAATACCATTTTTCCCAATTATGGAGCCACTACCTATCACAAGATCTTTCAGGATGAACTTGGGGAATAACATGGTGAGCTAGAGCAAGGTGGCAACTAGAGTAGGGACTAATTTTTTTGTGTTTTTGACAAGAAAAAGCAAACCAAACCAAACTAAATTTTTTGGGGTTTTTTAAAAGAGGCAAACAAAACCAAGCAAAAGAAACAAAGAAAACTAAAAACAAAGTAAAGAGAAAGGAAGTGAAGGACTCCCCTTGTGAAGACGTCCTTAGCCTCCCTGGCAACGGCGCCAGAAAACTTGTTGATGACTCCTTGATGGTGCCAGAGAACTTGGTGCTTGACGTGGAGACTGTTGGGAACCCCAAGAGCAAGGTGTGAAGTAGCACAACAACAAGTTTTCCTTCAGTAAGAAACCGAGGTTATCGAACCAGTAGGAGGAAGGAAACGTCACACAGGTGTTGCAAGCAACACGGAGACCTGCACAACACAAACTCAAGACTTTGCCCCAACTAATAGTGAGGTTGTGAATCTCACCGGTTGCTGTAACAAAGGATTAAACGTATGGTGTGGAAGGTAATGGTGGTTTGCAGCAAGTAAACAAGTAACAGTGGAAGATGTATCAATGGTAAAGATTGGACCGGGGTCCATAGTTCACTAGAGGTGCTCTCCTTAGATAAACAACATGGCATGAAGGGTAAAAAAATTACAGCAGGGCAATTGACAGGAACTGAGCAAGGCATAACAATGCAATTACTAGTCAGAAAGATCCTATGAGATTCGATTCGGCAATACAACAAGATACATTGACCGCCATCCAACTACATCTATGACTAGAAGTCCACCTTCAGGTTATCATCTGAACCCCCTCCAGTATTAAGTTGCAAGCAACAGACAACTGCTTTAAGCAAAGTGTGTAAGGTAAACAGTCCACATGTTCCATGAACAAGAGACCGTTGTTTTATGGAACCAAAAACAGAAGAAAACAGGTAACTGGCACTATGGAAATTTGTTAATAGGATAGTACCAGAAAACATGTAAAAAGCACCTCAAAATGTAGACAAAGCAAAGCAAAGCAAAGTAGATACTAAACAAGCATGGAGCATCAAAAATTATAGATATGTTTCCGACGTATCAGTATTCCCATGTATCCTCGAGAACATTTGGTCCTCATAAGTATTTCCACCGGCTTGTCCTTTGCTAAGAAAGGACCGGGACACTTGCTGCAATTATTTGTTGTCTTTATTTACTTGCACTTTATTACCTTGCTTTATCAAAAACCCCTAAAAATCCGTTTGCTAAGTATTTACAGAGATTTCCTGCTCCATACCACTAGTCAACACATTTTGCTCCTCGTTGGGATCGACACTCCTATTTATCAAATGTACTACGATACACACCCTATACTTGTGGGTCATCAATATTCACGACTACTGGCGATTAAATTATGGGGCAGCTCGTGACTTTCATATTGATCTATTATCCACCTTATAGGGGTTCGTAGCATGGAAAACTAAAAATTTCTATCGTATGAACACACACAAGCCAAGATCTAACCTACTAGATCGGTGCAACGAGTTGATAGAGTACTAACCCTCGAAGATCCAAAGTGTTTAACGAGATCGGATTCTCGTGGTTGATGTAGTCGTTCACTTGCCGATCTCAAGATCGCGTAGACGATCCTTCCGGTGTCGTGTTCCGGCAGTGCTCCCACAGTCGGTCACACGTTCGGTACTCGATGAAGACCTTTCTCTCCCTTGTTCCAGCAAGCAGCAGAGGTTGTCGATCTCTCTTTGCGATTCCAACAGCACGACAGTGTGGTGGTGGAAGTAGAGGGGAAATCCCGCAGGGCTTCGCCTAAGACGGAGCGGGTATGGTGGATTTAGAGAGGTCCTTGGCAACTAGGGTTTATAGGCCAAGGGGTGGAGGTGGCCGGCGTCTAGAGTAGGGCTAGGCGACGACGACTTGAAGAGGTATTAAGGCGGCGGTGATTTGGGGGGGGGGGGCGACCGACCTAGGGTTTTGGGGTGAGGGTAGGGGCACCTTACTCCTCCTTATATAGGTGGGGAGAGGCAGTTGGGGGGACGGGAGTCCTCCCCCAACTCCTCTTCATGACCGATGATGACTGCAAGTGCACACATCATTTGTAGCAAGTTTCGAAAGAAAGATATCGATCCCACAGGGAGCAGTAGGCGAAATACTAAAATTCTTTAAACTAAAACTAAACCAAGTACTTAAGGAATAATTCTAAGATGCAAGAAAGGTAGAAATGTTTTTGGATTTTTGGTTGAGCGAAACAGTAAAGTAAAGTGAAGTAAAACTTAATGCAGAAAGTAGTAGTTGTGTGTGTAAGAAAGCTTGAAACTGCAATAGGGAAAAAGGCATCCTCGGGGAGTGGTGGATACACCGCTAGCAATCTAGACTAAGTGATCAAGATTATTATAACGAATATTCTCATGATATGCATGTATGTGGGAGGAGCTCCATATATGGACTATTAGGCAGCAACCACTGCTCACATCATCTGTCATAACCACAACTGACAGATAAACGACATCAATTGTATTATCCCGCTATTAAGGGATTTCTCCCGCAGCATGGACATGGCTTAATGAGTTTTCCTTGCTTCCCCAAGTTAGTACATAAAGGATGACAACGACTTTATAGTCACATAAGTGTTACCATCTCTGTGTCTACCAACAAGTAATCCCCTTCATCAAATCCTCGTAAGAGGCAAATATTAAGGAGGTGCATAACTCCCAACATCAAGATGAAGAAAATTAACTCATACATATAATGATGTATAACATAATAATCTCTATCTCATCTCAATCATATACTAGGATTTCTCCATCTCCCCAAGAACTAATGATCTACTGAGACATGGAGGCAAACAACATCATGGCAATGGTAAAGTAAACGATTATTGATGAATAATTCTTGTATAAATCCACAACTTGTGCAAGAATTACAACAAGATCTAGATGGGATGGATAGAGATGATGATGATGGTGATGCAGTAGTTGATGAAGATGGAGATCGATGCCTTAGTGTAACATCCCAGCATTTAGGAACCAATGAAGGGTAGATTTAGGAATTTGTGCATATGCATGCATTCATCTGTAAAAATGTGGGTAAATTTTTCGCCAAATAAAAACCTAAAGTGATCAGAGTTTCTTTCACTCTCTAGGTGTAGAAATAGCTCTAGAGAGTGATCGTTATAAATTTTGACATGATCTTTATGAATTGGTGAGTTTTGGGGGAGAGAATTTGAATTTAAATTTGAACTTATATTTTTAAAGTTAGGATTTGGTATTTTTGAATGAATTCCAAAATGATTTGAGTAATGTTATTTGTTTTGATAAAGAGATAATATTTAGCAATAAGAATTCAATATAAAGAAACTCAAATAAGAAATGAATCCTTACTCATTATCTTTATTCCATAAATAAATTACAAAGATTGACTCATTGAGTTAATAAAGGTTTATTACAGTAAAGATATTACAAAAAGAGAAAATTCATATATGAATAAACTATTACAACATACTTACAAAAGAATAAAATAAAGTTTACAAAAGAATCTATCTAGGTCATCCTATACTAAATCTTGAGTGTCCAGATCTTGTACCTGCAAAAATACAAAACAAAAAAAAGGAAAATAAAAGCTTAGTTGTTATTTTTACTCTCAGTAGAGAGCAGTGAGTTGCACTGCTCAAGATTACATCATTGAGTAGTAATTATAGGGGCAAGTTTCACCAATATAGAAGAATTGGATCTTTCATAATAAATAAGCCACAAGTCAAATATTCACAGCAAGTAAGAGGGGAAAGTTTCACCAGGAAAGTTAACAGTTAAAAGATCAAAAGGTGAGACACCTCACTGATCTGATCCAATACCATGCACCAAGCACACAGGAAGCACAATCACCCAATGCATGGTGTGTGCTGTCGACACAGGAACAACAGCTCAGACAAGTAAAAGGAGCAGCACAGCCATGGGTAGCCCCACTAGTTCATCTTTGGATCTCAAACACCACACCAAGAACACACTCAGCTTAGCAAAGCCAAAAAAAACACCAGCCAAAACCACACACCAGATCATCCTAGCATCACCAGATGGTGACATAAGGAGGGGGTGGATCAGGTGGATAGCAAGGTCAAGTGGAAGGAGCTAGGAGGTGCAGGGCAGATCAAGGCCAAGCTCCTAGGAACTAGAAGTAGCAGGAGCAGCACCAGGAGGTGAAGGACAAGTACAAGCCAGCAATACAACCCGCAAGATCAAGCCACAAAATCAACCAGTTACAACACCAACAACTCAACTGTTGTGGTGAGTAGTATAAAACCATCACATGATCTGTCTATCTAACGTTAGATAAGGATTCATGTGTTGTCTTATATTAAACCTCTCATAAAGCACCCAAGTGGGGTGGATCCATCATAGAGGATTTTGAATACTAAATTCATAGCCATAAGAAAATCATACAAGTAAACCTACCAAATCAACCAGGATCTCAGGCCAGCATCATAGATCCTGGTGATAACAAACAACCCATTTATTCCAACTTGTGTTCATATAGTTCATAAATTATAGGCACATCTGTAGGGTTCACAACATAGAAAACAAAAAAATTCCTACGATGGGAACAACTATGTATCTACTAGATACAAACAACGGGCGGATGTTTATCCGTAGAGAACATATCCTTGAAGATCGACAAAGATTAATGAGTCCGAACTCGTGGTTGATGTAGACGATCTCTTGCCGATCTCAAGATCGATAGGAAGTCCTTAGCACCGTAACTTAGTGGCGCATCCGTGCTCGCACACACGTCCGAGGCACCGAGCAACCTCCGCCTCCTCGCTCCGGCGATGCAGCGGAAGACGATGGGGGATAAATTCTAGAGGGGGAGAGAGATACTTCACGAGGAGGTGTGAGTGAGAATTGAGGAGGGGGTTGCCTTTTATAGGAGAGGGGGGAACACCAAGGGGGTGGCCGGCGCATGGGGGCTGCCTCCTTGCCCTCCCCTCATTCATGTGGTGGACACTCCACTCACAAAATCCTTTCAAATCCCTCCACTCAAAATCCCACTCAAAATTGCTAATAAATTTCCACCAAATTTAATGCAAACTCTCATTAAATAAAAATCCTTTTATTTATTCAGAATTTTTTCAATTACTTTAATGACAAACATTCACATAACCCCTTGCTAGTATTCCATTTCACATGCAAAAACACTTTATGCAATTTCACCCGAAAACCTGTTTCGGTATCTAGTGAAATAAATTTCTATGCTTGTTATTCTTTCCGGCACTAAACTTTTGCTCCAATTGGATGTCGGTGTCTCTTAAGTGTGTCACCCTACGGTTCGCGAATAATTTGGACATGATCGAGACTCCTCTCAGATCAATAATCAGAAGCGGGATCTGGAGACCCATACTGACTCCCACACATTCAACGATGACTTTCTTCTGATCGTCGGAACCTTTTACACTAGTATCTTAATCCTTTTGTTTTGCGATATATTACATGTCCGAGGTTCGATCATCGGTATCTCCATACCTAGTTTGATCTCGTTACTGACATGCACTCTTTTCTCGTTCCCATGATAAAACATTCTAGTGATCAAATCACTTGCTTGCAAGCTAATCAATGTGATATCACCGAGAGGGCCCAGAGTATATCTATCCGTCATCGGGGTGAACAAATTCCACTCTCGGTCCATGGGCCTCAACATAAGACTTTATTAGTTCTAAACCCATCTTTATAATCACCCTGTTACGGTGTGACGTTTGATGTTATCAAGAAACTCTTCCGATGTTAGTGATTGACATGATCTCATGGTCTAAGGATTAGGATCACTTCGTAAGTTGTTATAGCAATATAAACTGAATGACTTTGATCGTAATGCTATACTTCGGATGAATGTTCATCACATCATTACACTAATGTTGTGACCTCGTTATTAACAACATCCAATGTCTATGATCAGGAAACCTTGATCATCTTGTTAATCAACGAGCTAGTTTATCAAAGAGGCATAACTAGGAACTTTCTATTTGTTTATTAAACACACATGTATTAACGTTTCTATATTAATACAATTATAGCATGCAAAATAAACATCTATCATATACTTGGAATACACATAATAAACACTTTATTATTGCCTCTCAGGGCATATTCCCTTCAACATCCTAATGGAGTAACACCTTAGATTTCATAAACTCTATGCATCCACATAAAGATATGAGCAAACCAACCATCTTAGCCAACTAGGATCCAAGATCCAGTGAACAACCATGATACTTAAGCATTTCTATGAGGGACAGCAAAATAGGAACTTAGTTCCTATATATGCCTCACACCAACATCATAGGCATTGATTCTTAAAGAAAGAAGCTTATAATTTATCTTTAGCATTAAGCACTGACCAAAATAAATATCAGTAGTAGAACCACAATTTGTGTGCCATTCTAGATGGTGTCACAAGGGCAAGTTCTAAAACCCAAGACAAAACAATTAATTAGCTTTCATAAATAAACCGGCAAGCCAATAACTATCATTTTCCTGGAAACAATCACCAGGAATCATGTCCAAGTTTATGTGTACAGAACATCACTGTGAGAAACTAATTAGCCTCAATCTGCACATGGATCCACAAGCCAACATCTAATGATGCAGTGAATCACCACTGACAGTGCTAAGCATCAACACAACCACCCAGCTTTCACTGTTAAACCATTATAGTAACCAAACTTAATTACCAATGAGGGGCAACACTATAGAACCACTAGCATCAGATCACCAATAGAATCAGATAATCAAATCATGACAGTAAGCAATGAAGTGCAGTAGATCACCATACTTACTAGGCACCACTATCATGCCAAATCACCATTTTACAAGCACACGGAGGGATGAACCCTAGAACCAGCGAAGAATCCTAGAACATGTATGAACCCTAATTAGGGGTGGCCACTAGAGGCACATAGATGAACTCAGAGGATAGAGGGCAGAAGACACGGGTGACGATCGAGACCAAACTCACCTGTGGTCCTTACTGAAGAATCAAAGAGGAAGCAGAAGGGCCGACGAGCGCACGGCGGCACGGGGAGCACCCCAAAGGGCGTTGCAACCCGCACCTAGCCGCGGCGGCGGACACAACAACACACAAGGATGCACAGCACCCCACAACAACGCACCAGCACCTCACAGCACCATGGGAGCAGCGGCGAAGGCATCACCGGCAGCATCCCAAACCCTAGGCTTCGGGACGAGGCTAGCCTGGTCGTAGGAGCACCCCGGAGCCAAATCAAAATGGACCAGATGAAAGAGCATGGTCAACAACCTCGCCATACACCACGGCGGTGGCCAAGGCAGACCACGGCGGCAAGAATCGCACGACGGCGGCACCAACGACCATATGGTCGAGGAGCAGAAAGGATAAGGTCGAGAGAAGGTGAGGCAGAGGAATCGGCCGATAGGGCTAGTACACCTTCGGGAGATCTTTTGGCTAAGCCACTTGGGCCAAGTCTGGCCCAATAAGCCCAATGGGTTAGCCCCAAAAAACCTAAAAGAAATTTTAATAATTGATAAAAGACCAAAATAACCCTAGAACTCAATAAATTTTAGAAAATAAAATATAAGTTTGAAAAATACAAATAAAGGTTCATAATAATCCAACTTATTTAATTAAAATAAGAAACTAATTTTAATAAACAAATTTTTGGTCAAGAATTTTATAATATATATATATATATATTCGTTATGGAATTTTATAAAATTAAAGAAAAAGGATGAAAATAAATAAAAAACACTTTTATTATATCTTGTTATTGTAGTATTTTAGAAAAATACAAAATAAATATTTTGAATTCCCAAAAGAAATTATCTGTTATTTAAATACTAATTCTTAAAAGAATTATTAAATAAAAAATATTAGAGTTTATATTAAATAAAAATTTAGCCTTTAACTCTATTAATAATATATTACATGATAAAAATAGTGAATGTAATATTTATAAAATATTAAGGGTTATTCTTTAAAAATGAATTTCTTTATTACTTAAAGAAATTCCAGAAACTAAAATATTGGGTAAAACACACAAAGAAGATAAATAATAAATAATGCATTACATTACTATGCATATTCATTTTGCTTCTTTAAATATTGTCCTTACCGGGCAATAATGATGTTTTGTAGACATGGAAGCTCAAGGTCCATTGAAAGCATCCGACTTCACTACCTTGCAATCACAAGGCAAGTTCATCACTTGCTCATATCCTTTGAAGAGTATTTACCAAAGTATTTATAAATAATGTGTTATCATCTATTTTTCAAGGAAAGAAAATATTATTTTCTCAAATAAGTAAATTGATGATATAGGGAAGCAATAGAACTTAGGGTTCTATTGGCAACAATGATAATCATCTAGGAATTTAACAACCCGTGACATCAGTGATTCTAGTGCCCTATATTACGCGTTAACAATGAGATTTGGAATGGGATAGAGAAGTCAGCTGTATCTTCTTCCTCTCGCATGTAGCCGGATGTGCAGGTCATGGATGTTATCCTCGTAGCATGCATCAATTGGTAATTCAATGGGTGGGCATGGTGTACACCAAGGAGGCATGCGGGGTCGCAAAGGGGGCAGTGATTGGCTTGGATCACCTACTGGGCCCCACAATATGGAATTGTGGACGGGAAACTACGCCCGGTTGTGCAATAAGGAGTTGATATCTCATGGGTAAAGTAACACACCTCTACAGAGTGTAAGAACTGTACCTTGTTACTCCCTGTTCCGGGAAGGAGCTACGAACGCGGCAGGAAAGGAACTCCATGAATGTTCTGGTAAACTTGTGAAGGCTGATGGATATAGTTTTTAACAATAAAATCAATCTTTGAAGAAAGATTTACGAAAACTGCATAGTCCCAAGGACTTATAGTCCGAGGTGGTAGATAGATCATCAAACTTCCCACCTTGCATATAATGAACTTGTTGGGTAACGTTGTTACTCACCCTTTCCTTTGATCCCCTACTTAGACTCTAAGGATCCAGAAGATACTCCGATGTATGCAACAGAATGTCAGGATGATGTATTTTATGAGGAGCCTGATCTGTCGGGTGGTGTTGAAGGAGTGGACTACGAGATCCAATATGGAGTGGACGGCAACGAGTCGGATTAGTTGCCTTAGTTATTAGTAACCAATTGAGCCGAGCAGCATGAACCTTATATAATAAGTTGATGATCTCAATTCGGAGTTGAAGTTTTCACTTTAAAACTTCCGCTAAAACACTTTATATGTGGTTTGTAATTTGAATCTTATGAAGTCTTGAACTTCTGGTATTGTAATAATAATAATGTGTGTATGTTTGTAATATGGACCCGCAATGTTTCTGTTCTACCACTCTGAGGGATGTGATAATTACGGAACGATGTTATGTAAAAGCCATGTCAACGACTATAGTGTACTACACATGCAGTGGTATGCTGGGTCATCGCACTTGGCCTCCTAGATCTGCTTAGGGAGAATATGGATCCCTAGGGCAAGTTCCCCCTCTAGATCCCTTGCGAAGGTGAGGTTTTCTGCGATTTATGGGTGTTCTGTATGTCTTCTCTCTGATCCAGTTGCACGGGGTGAAACTATTTGAGGATACGGTGTCGGCGCCAACTATACGGCGGGAACTATACTGCTGGAAAAGTTTTCCCGTCGTATAGTTGGTCGTTAACCTTTCTGTATCCTCCAATCGCTTCGGGGTTTCTTTGGTATTATTGATATTTCCCAAATAAGTGATTTACGTTGTTTTTGGCTCCTTTTCACTCCAATATAACTAGTCCAAGAATTGTGTCCATCGGATCCATCATCTGTACTGATCCGGGTGCAAATAAACATAAAAGGTGCGTGTGAACGCCGTAAAATACCAAGATCCTACCACTACAATTCAAAATAATAATATAAAACATGATGCAAAGATGCACTCATCAACTTTCCCAAGCTTGGACTCTTGCTCGTCTCAAGCAAGTTTAGATTTAATGGATGTGATCCTCATATTCATGAAGCTAAGTCGATAAAATAAATTAGGCAGTTGCAGCATGTGATTATCATATATGATACATAGGAATAAGTTCTTGAATAGTAACTTACTCGAACCATCCGAATAATATTAGCAGGCTTCCACACCTTACTGATCAACAGTTCACAAAAGATGAGTCTCAATATGATGTAAAGTGTTTCGGTTCGACTAAATGAGTTAGCGAGGTAGTCCCAAGTGTTTTAGGATTAACATATTCACTTGGGATTCAAAATCTCAAACGTTTTTTTGTCTTACCACAAGACAATGGTGTATGCCTACTTGATCTTTGCACATTCGCACTTTTTCTTCTTTCTCTTCTTCTCTTTTTCTTAAATATATATGCTCACAGTTTTGTTTAAGTGTTGTGCAAAGGAGCTAGCCATACAATCCAGTTTTCGTGTGGGGGTGCAAAGTTTAACGATCTCAATTACCAAATTCCAATGGTATATGAAGCATCTTTGTGGCTTGAAAAGTTTACCTCGACTTGTTCTCACTCTAATTTGATAGCACTTTTATTTTCTTTTTTTCAAGATTTCTCAATTTTACTGATTAAATCATTTTATTTTTTACAAATAAAACCATCAACTTACAATATATTGACTGAATTATATTTGTATGTTCCAGTAATACCAATGGTGTGGAAGACTCCCATTGCTATCATCAGGTGCAAGTAAAATTATACTCAAGCCATTCTTATATCCAATAAGACAAACTCAAACTCAATAGTGCTCCATATATTATAATAGACTCAGAATTTAATGATGCAAATTTATTTATGACCTTGAACTAATGCAAAACTAAAATAGTAAACTTATAAGATTGATTACAAGGTTTTAAAGATCTCCCTAAGCTTGGAATCAAGCTAGGAGGGATCAAATAACTCCTTGCCGATACCTATTCCTCCTCCTGGGTAGGAAGAGTATTGCCTTATTCTCTTGTGTTGCTAACTTTAGCTATGCTTGCGAGGCGGATGCTGAGCTCGGCCATGTCATACTGGAGATTAAAATTTTCCTCTGGAGGAATTTCTTCTCATTTGTCAACTCAAAAACAGTTTTAATAAAGAAACCAACTCTATCGATGTCATTGACCTTTTTGTTAAGGTCTTTGCTCATCCTCCAGTAGGAGTCAATCCCTTCTCCAATAGTTTCAACACATGCCTTTGATCTTTTTCCAATTGATAGATGTTATCATGAATCTCATCTTGCCACACCTTCTTGGGTTTAAGAGGTGGCGGACTAAGAGGAGGTTTATAATAAGATCCTATGTTGTGACAGTAAGGATTAGGGAGATAATCATCCTTGCTCCTTCCCTGATTCGCTTGCCTCATCATCTCCATCCTTTACGGGAACATGTCCTCCCAATTCGGGAGAGACTTGATCTCCAAGATGGATGAAGATGATGCTTCTTTTGGTTCTACCCCATCGATCCTCTTCATGGGCTTCTCTTCCTTCTTCCTCCAAATCTTGTTGACATGGAAAGGCTACATGGCTTCACAGATGGAGGTTGTAGCTCTGCGAAAACTTAATGAAAAAATTTAGATGCGATCAACTTTAAAAGGAGAGGTCAAAAACCCTAGCCGTGTTTCGTTACAAGCAACTATCCGGGCGCGGCCCGTATAGATCCTGACGTATAGTTATGAACCGACTATATATTTTTTATCTACGACGATACCAACTATACGACCACAACTATACGACCGGGAAATTTGTTCCCGCCGTATAGTTGGTCATTAAACCTTATGTATCTTGGCAATAAAATTTGGAGATGAGATGAATAACTATACAACCGCAACTATACGGCTGGAATTTTAATTCTCGCTGTATAGTTGGTCGTTAAGGCTACTGTATTCATCAAAATTTCACTATTTCTTTGGGAATTCTTTATTAATCTAAAACTTAATGAAATACCAAGTTTTAACAGCAAAGTGACAACTTAAATTATCGACCAACATTAACATTCACTGAATGAGATTTTTATCATAACCAGATTTCTTCTATTTCACTAGATCTTCAAGTGTTCCTTTACTCAATCTCAAACTTAACTAAAACTTACTTGAAATTTTAAAACTTACTCGTCCCTTTATTTCACATGGGTTGCCTCCCATGAAGCGATCTTTTATGGTCTATAGTTTGACCATAGTGTTGCTCAATTCATCTCGATCTTATCCTTCTTCCAGTTACCATTCCTTCCATACTTTTGATCAATCAATTCTTCTGGGGTAATTACTCGTAAGGTGATTGCACTTATATATTATTTTTCTCGATAATGATTCAAGCATTATCCATTCATCACCCATGAAAGAGAGAGTGTTTTCCCCTAGAGCTTCACTGCTCCCGATGCATAAGCTTCTTCAACTATATAGGGGCCTTCCCACTTTGATCTAAGCTTTCCCAGAAACAACTTAAGACGAGAAGTAAAGAGAAAGTCCTTATCTCCAATTGAAAGACTTTATTCTGTATTTTTATATTATGAAATATTTTTACTTTTTCCTTAAACAATCTAGCACTTTCATAAGCCTCACTCCTAAACTCATCTAAAGCATGAATGTCTAATAAACGTTTTTCTCCTACTGTTTTAAGATCATAGTTTAAGTTCTTGATTGCCCAAAAGAATCTATGTTCCAATTCTAAAGGTAGATGGCACTCCTTACCGTATACCATCTTTTATGGTGTCATACCCATCAGATTTTTAAATGCAGTTCGGTATGCCCAAAGATTGTCATTTATCTTGTATGACCAATCTTTTCTTGATTTATCCACCGTCTTCTCGAGTATGGTATTTAGTTCTCTATTAGAGAGTTCCACTGGACCACTTGTTTGAGGATGATATGGTGAAGCAACACAATGATTTACTCCATATTTGGAGAGGATCTTCCTGAAAATTCCTTTCATAAAATGAGAACCACCGTCAGTAATTAAAAATCTAGGAACTCCAAATCTGGGAAATATGACATCCTTGATCATCTTCACGGGAGTAGCTGCATCTGCATGGTTAGCTGGAATAGCTTCAACTCATTTAGTAACATAATCGATAGAAACAAGAATATGAGTGTAGCCATTTGATTCTATAAAGGGTCCCATGTAATCCATTCCCATACATCAAATGGTTCAATTATAAGACTATAATTCATTTCCATCTCTTATCTTCTACCTATATTACTGTTGCCTGTCAAAACCCACCGGCGAGCAGCGACGAGCAACACGAAGAGCCGGGAGGCTCCCAGAACTGCTGGTGGGCCCTGGTCCCTCGGGCAACGGCCCGCAAAACTCCGGCACACGTCCTGGCTTGGTTCGAGGGCGTGCCACCTGACCTATACCTGGTCAGGAAGGTGATGGGTTGCTTCGAGTGGTTTCCTGCATGGCAAACAAACACACGTAAAATTCAAGCCGCAACCGGCTCCCAGGTTTCCCTGTGAATCGGCTCCTGGAGCCGATTATCCCATGGTTCTGCATTAGATCTACGATAACATGGGGTTTTGCTTCATCAATACAAGTTAAATCGATCTACGACAGTTTAACGTTTTCACCACATAATTGGAACATCCTACACGTAGTTGAGCCTGGTAGATACAAAAGATGATAGAAGACTAACCCTAGAGAAGGCCTAAAAACCAACATAAAGTCAATTCCCGGAACAACTCCCCTCGGATTGGCAAACCATATCTTACATATTACTGGATCGTTTAACCCGTTTGCAAGGCCTGATCATGTAGATATCAAACTAAACCTTGGAGAACAAGGCACAACTATAACAGATCAAATCGACTTAAATAAAGATGAAGCAAGATGCCACCCTTACACCCGGGAAAAGGTGCAAAGGCGGCGAGATAACTAGAGGCAGCATAACTAAACGATCATAGCAAAAAGGTACCGATGCTAGCCTAAACAAATCTATGATAATAGTATTACTCGCCATCAACAAGGCTTCAGTATGAGTAACACCAAATAACGCATAAGTAGATACTGCCTAGATCGCAAGATGCGATCTAGGCAGCATGGCACTTACCCGAGAAAAACCCTAGAAACAAGGGGTGGCGATGCGCCGAGATTGTGTTTGTCGTGAACGTGATTGTCCTCCTTTTCTCAATAACCTTAGGTACATATTTATAGTCCGGAGACTTTCTATCTTTGGAATAATTCTAACAACTCTATCTCCTACCTAAACCGAAACGTAACCTATTACAATATAAGATACACGGGCAATTTAGCCCAAATCAACGCACGAGGCCGATTCAACAACACGTTGCATATACATATCTTCTAAGCCCATCTTGATTACGGCCCATCTCCTCCTTTGGCCAAAATATGGCGATAACACATGCCCCCCTGGTTTTGGCAATGATAATTCCAAAACCACTCTGTTGATGTTTTTTCTTCCCCTTCTTTTTTTTACATCGGGTTACGCGTTTCAGAGCAGAATCGTCACGCCACCCCCTCATCATGATGCCCTGTCTTCTCAACTCCTTCGCAGTGCATGATTTGATGATTTCGGCAGCACATTCTGGGAAACCGCTACGGCATTGAACCGCCTCCCACTATTCCCCTTATTTAAATTCATCTAAGCAGTTTGCAGTCCCCATCTTCCTCCAGTAGCCCAAAAAAAACCCTCTTCCTCCGCCGAAAAAACCCTCTTCCTCCGCCATGGCCTCCTCTTCTTCCGCCCGTTCCTCCCAGTCTTCCAACACCATTAGCGACCGGGAGCCGACACCGGAGCACCCGCCCACGGCGGCGTACGAGACTCTCGCCCCACAATGGTGGGACGAGAGGGATTGGGATTTCGCCGCTTGGTCGGAGGACGACGCGTCCCTGACTGACGGCGAGGAGGGCCTGCAGTTCCTCGTCGACGGGGAACTGGAGGCGAAGAGCAGCGACGACGCCTGGTCCTGGGACGGCGTCGAATCCTCCGACGAGGAGGAGGAGTTGGAGGAGGACACCTCCTCCGATGAGTATCCACCGGCGACGCGCTTCCGCGCCGGGTCCAGCGAGGACACCGAAGACGACGACGAGGATGAGGAGGCCCCCGCTGGCATCTTCAGCAGCAGCAGCGAAGACGACGCTGGCAGCAGCGCTGATGACAGCGAACAAGACGACGGCGAACACAGCGGCGACGACCTCGGCCTCTAGATTAGGAACTAGTAGTAGTAGTAGTAGATTTCCTTTTGTAAGCAATCAGCTCCACTGTAAATAATCGTCTTTTGAATGAACGAAGATTGCTTTTCCAACTCGAAGATTGCTTTTCCGACCCAATTTCGCCGATAGTCAAA
Organism: Avena atlantica; assembly: GCA_910589765.1. NCBI lineage: Eukaryota > Viridiplantae > Streptophyta > Magnoliopsida > Poales > Poaceae > Avena > Avena atlantica. Next base: position 1,051,177 of record OU342737.1, read on the forward strand.
ATAGGTCGATACTCCAAAAGCCGATAGTACTGTATCGGCTTTCACCACACTGCGCTCATACAGTCAAACAAGTCAAATCTCAAAGAGCCGATGGTAAAGCATCGGCTTTCAAAAAAACGTTGACAAGGTCAATTTTGGTCGCGTATTTAAACAAATATGAGCGGCCACTTTCCAGTTTCAAACGGTAACCTGCGACCCTCTTCAAAAAGGGGCGACCCAGATCTCCAATTGCCCACCGACCAGATCGAGCTCACAGTCGACAAGAACCCTCGATCCCCAACTGCATAGATCCATCGCCGCCGGCAAACTAGATGACGGAATCGTCCAACACCAACCCAGAGGTCTCCGGTCTGAAGGTACGCCTACTCCTCGCAGTCTGAACGCGATGCTAGAATTAATGGCGAACACCTGAATTAATGCCTTATTCCACCATTAAATTTTCTAGGTTTCAGACATTCTGCTGCCGCATCCTTCTCTCCCAAATTCTCTCTGTCTTGGCCCTCGTACAGAATCTATTCCTGCCCATCTGATCTCTTGCGAAGCAAACAGAATCCCCTTCGTAAGCCAAGACCTAGATTTAAACTCTTGGGCCGACTGCTTGCGAGCCTGGCCTAATCCTCCTGAACATTGGGTCTTTTGGTTCAGCAGGGTAGCTAGAGCTTACCAATCCCAATGGGAAACCACGGGAATAGACGATGCCTTGCATTTGTCATTGTCTCCTCTTGAGAAACATGAGAATCTTCTAAAAACCATCGGCTACTTCTGGTCTGACGCTCTGAACTGCTTCATATTCGGTCATGGCCCTATGTCACCAACTCTGTTAGACGTGGTGATGATTACTGGTCTGGATGTTACATCACCCAGCCCCTCTGCTTTTAAACTGACCAAAGTCCCCTACAAACTGTCTTCTAAAACAGACTGCACGAACTGGGGTGCCTACCTCCAATGCCATATGAAAACAAAGGGCCCTGTCACAGAGAAAGAACACACAGCCTTTCTCAACTTCTGGCTAGAACATTTCATATTCTGTGGCCCTTCCCTTGCTCCAACCAAGAATTATCTCTCCTTAGCCCACGAACTGGCCAAAGGCACTCAACTTGGCATCGGCAAACTGTTCCTTGGAGAGGTCTATCGATATCTCCAGTTGATGTCTGTCAAGCTGTTCTTCGGCATAGCAGTCAAAACAGGTGGTCCTTGGTGGTTCATTCAGCTATGGGCTCAGCTGTATTTTCAAAACCACGTCCCAAACTTCCCCCTTTTGGCGAGTTGCACCTTTCCAGATGTAAAAGGGAAGCAGATCCGATGCACCAGCTATGGCCAAGCTTTGTATAGACTGCCAGGTAGTAAACTGACCCCTCAGGAGACATCTAAATGGTTCAGCATTTTCTTTCAAGGCCTGGAAAATCCTATCTTTTTTCCTTACATGGAAGAATCGGAACATTTCGAAAATCCAATCTCCTTCAGGCTAGACAATTTTGCCGATGACACCAGCACTCGGCAACTCTTTTCCACTGTGATCCGTCCCTGTTTCCTTCCAGTTGGCATGAGTACATCCAACAGAATCATCAAGCCTGGGTATGAATTCTACCAGCCGGTCGTAGTGGCTCGGCAATTTGGCCTTGGACAAGTACCTCCCCATTTATTTCTCCACCATCTTACAGAGAGCAGAGCCGACCTGCCTGATCCTCTCACCAGCCAAAGGTGTTATTCCTTCTTCGACGCTCTGACCATCCCAATTCCTAACGACCTAACCTTCGCCTCATCAACCGATGGCTTTGAAGACTGGTGGTCGATGTGGAAGACTCACGCCTTCAGGAGAGCTCTGGGACCGTTGCTGAAACAGCTCGATGCTGACTATGACATCCCCGTGGAACAGGTACCACTACTTGTAAATTTTCTTGATGCAGCTCACAAATGACTCTTCTACTAACCCACTCTTTCTCTTTGCAGCAACAAGATGGCCCTGAACCTACGCACAGTGATGGCTCCCCCTTCGAGTTCTTTCCGCCAGCTCCTGTGGTTCTTTTCTGCAAAAACTCGCCACCTTTGAAAAAGGTCATGATGCAGAACCAGCCGATAACACCACAATCGGCTTCCAAGAACCAAGCAACTCCTAAGTCAGCTGCCCCTCGAGTTCCAACTAAAACAAGAACGATGGTGAGGAAGGTAGCTGCCAGGAAGACCTTGAGGCGCCGGAGCCCTTCTCCAGAAATCTCGCATGTAGGCTGATCCAAGCCTTGGTCGATCCTTCTCATTCTTCCATTCTTGCAGACATGCTCGTGCTTACTGGTTCTCCTTTTTTACAGGCTTCCGTCGAAGACACCTCCAGCGAGGACACTCAGACCAATCGAGGAGAACTGGGCCCAACAGATTCTGAGAGGACCATCACACCGAGCCAGCCAGATTCACCACCATCGGCTTCCAGGAAAAGGTCGGTTCCTGAACCTACTGCCCCCCGAGCCCCAGTCGAGGCGGGGCCAGTTGTGGGTCCCAAGAGAGCTCACAAAGGACTGCAAGCTTCTTCGTCGAGCCAGGAGGTTTTGAAAATCATCACCCTTCATGCTCTTACCACTTACTTCTTTTTATCTGCCGATTCATCATCATTTACATCGGCTAAACACCTTCCATGCAGACGACTGATGCTTCTAGTGGGAAAGCCGGGGCAGTGCCGATGCCTTTAGCCAAGCCGGATCTAGCAATCCCCGAAGGTGCAGACGAAACGGCTACCATTTTGGCCAAGCCTCCAGCAACTACACACAAGCCGATTGTCTCATCATCTGCTATCCCCTCGACCTTAGGAGAGGTAAGTTAGCTTTTTTCGGCTCATCCTTGCATGTTGGACGCATACTGACGCCTTTCCGGGCTGCCAGGGTTGTGATATTTCAGGCTTGCTGACGTTCGACCCTGAATCCATTGAACCAACTCCCTCTGTTGCCAACGATGAACCACGAGCTAGGGCTGTTCCACCTCAATTCCAGCGTCTTAAAGCCCTGTTGTCCTCCCCGATCGAAGAGTTGATCGAGGGTTCTGAGGAGGTGAAGAGCGTTCTTGCTGAAATCAAAGACCAACTCCCAGTAGCATTGCAGGTGAAGCTTTGGCCAGTTGTAACTCTGTCTTTCTACGGGTCAAGGGTGAAGTTAGCTCGTGAGAGGATCAGTCTGCGCCGCGCCCAACTTCCACTGAAGGCCAATATCGCAGACAGATGTCAGCAGCTTAACGAGAAAAAGGCGTCTCTTGATGCCAAAACTGACACCTCTGTCAGTACCGCCGAGCTCGCATCCTTGAAAAGGGAGCTGGAATATCTTGAAGAGAAGGTCCGGGCGACAAAACAGATCATTCGCGACAAGGAAGAATCCATCGCCCGATCCCACAACGAAGCAGAAAGCCTCAAAGCTCAACTGAAGACCGATCTGGCAGAAATACGTGCCCTGAACAAGCAGCTAGTGACGGGCAAGGACGAAGATGACGAAGCCGAGATCGCCGAGGTGCACCGTGTCCGTGCTGACGCCCTCCACGCCTTCGAGGCATTTCTTCAGTAGCTCGTTTATGTAAACTGGCATCTGCTTGTAACAGTTTGAACCTCTAGAGTCGATGACTGTGCATCGGCTATATATTTATTTATTGGCCGATTTCATGTATCGGCCCCCATATCTCACTGTCCATCATCCCACATGCTTTGGGAAATATTTTTTTTTATTGGCCGATTTCATGTATCGGCCCCCATATCTCACTGTCCATCATCCCACATGCTTGGGAAATATTTCTTGAGATGCTGACCGTTAACAGCCACTGGGAATTTCACGCCATCCAGCTCCTCCAGCATGTACGCGTTCCCCCTTAAAACCTGATCGACCCTGTATGGCCCGTGCCAATTTGGAGACCATTTACCGTATGCTGCATCCTTGGTTCCTAACGGCAATACAGCTTCCCATACGAGATCGCCAACGTGGAACTCCTTTGGTCTCACTTTCTTATTATATGCACGAGCTACCTTGGCCTTGTTTTCTTTGATTTTCTCAAGCGACCACAGCCTAAGCTCAGTCAAATCCTCAACACTGTCACTCATCAGGGCCGCATATTCTTCAGTTGTTAGATCGTTCTGAAAAGTGACACGTCTCGATCCAGCCGTAATTTCCCAGGGCAATACGGCTTCTTGTCCATAGACTAGATGGTATGGCGAGGTTTTTATCGCTCCATGACATGACATGCGGTAAGCCCATAAAGCCTCTGACAAAACCTCGTGCCAGCGCCTAGGGTGCTCGTCGACCTTCCTCTTGATCAACTTGATAAGGCTCTGGTTGGACGCTTCAGCTTGCCCATTTGCTTGAGCATAGTATGGAGACGATCGAATCAGCTTAATCCTTGTGTCCTCACAGAACTTTCTAAACTCGTGAGAAATGAAGACCGAACCTCCATCGGTCGTGATAGTCTGGGGAATCCTGAATCTATGAATGACATGTTCTTTCACAAAATCGACAACGTCCTTCGAGCTCACTGACTTCATAGGGACGGCTTCCACCCATTTAGTGAAATAATCCGTAATGGCCAAAATCCACATGTGGCCTTTGCTTGACGGAGGATTGATCTTGCCAATCATATCCATGCCCCAACCTCGGAATGGCCAAGGTTTGATGATGGGGTTCATTGCTGACACGGGTACCATCTGAATTTTCCCAAATTTCTGACATGCTTGACATCCTTTGTAGTACTTGAAACAGTCCTCAAGCATGGTGGGCCAATAAAACCCTGATCGCCTGATCAACCATTTCATCTTGTGAGCCGATTGATGAGTTCCACAGGCGCCTTCGTGTACCTCGTGTAGGAGCCGATTGGCCTCGGCTGTCCCCAGACATTTGAGCAATAACCCCTCCAGAGTCCTGTAAAACATGTCGTCCCCAATGAGCACATACTTCATGGCCTTGTACCTTATCCGTTTAGGTGCCCCCCGAGCCGAATCCTTCAAGTAATTGAAGATATCGGCTCTCCAGTCGTCTGCGTCCAGGAATTGTACCTAAACATCGGCTCCCTCTGCTACATCCTTGTAGCCTGAAGCCATTTGTGCAAGATCATTCGCCTCGGTATTCTGCGATCGCGGGATCCAGGTGAAGTTTATGTACCGGAACTGTGCCATCAGCTCACGGCATTGCAGCCATAATGGGAAGAGCGACTCGCTCTCACACTTGTATTCCTCCGTGAGTTGAGAAATCACCAACTTGGAGTCTCCAAAAATTTCCACTGCTTCTGCTCCAGCTTCGATGAGCAACTCCATTCCCTTGCGTATCGCCTCATACTTAGCGACGTTGTTGGTGCGAGGGGCTGATAACCTGATGGAGAAGGAAAATGTTGCCCCCCGGGGCGACACGAGTAGCATGCCGATGCCGCACCCATCGTCACAAACCGATCCATCGAAAAACATAGCCCACGCTCGTATAGACAGTGCTGCTATATTAGTGTTGATCCTTTCAGCGATAAGGTCGGCCAATGCATGTCCCTTAACTGCTTTCGCGGGTTGATACCGGATGTCAAACTCCGATAATGCAAACATCCATTTGCCCAGTCGGCCTTTCAACATAGGAGCCGACAGCATGTGCTTTATGACATCTGATTTGCATATGATGACAATCTCCGCTGATAGCAAAATGTGGCGCAGCTTGGTGCAGGTGAAAAACAGGCAGAGGCACAACTTGTCGATCTCAGGATACCTTGTCTCTGCATCCAGCATCCTTCTGCTGATGTAAAATACAACTCGCTCCAGCCCATCATAAACTTGCACCACCACTGAGGCGATGGACGTGTCAGCTACTGATAAGTAAATGTAGAATGGCCTATCCGGCTGGGGCGGAACCAATACTGGCGGCTTCGTCAGATATTCTTTGATCTTGTCGAAGGCTCGTTGTTGTTCTGCCCCCCAGCTGAATCCCTCGTCAGATTTAATCTTCACCAGTCCCATGAACGGCTCTATTCTTCCTGACAGATTGGAGATGAATCTTCTGACGAAGTTGATCTTGCCGATGAGAGACTGCAGTTCTTTCTTCGTGGTAGGTGGCTTCATTGTTCGCACTGCCTCCTGACTTTTCAGGCCGATCTCAATTCCGCGCTCATGGACCAAGAACCCCAAGAACTGACCGGCCGTCACCCCAAAGGCACAGTTTTTTGGATTCATCCGTAGCCCGAATTTTCTTGTTCGGTCCAGGACGCGTTGCAGATCGTCCAAGTGTCCTTGTACTGAAGCAGACTTGACCACCACGTCATCGATGTAAATTTCCACCAGCTTGCCGATCAGATCATGGAAAATGTAATTCATGGCTCTTTGGTATGTGGCGCCGGCATTCTTCAGTCCAAATGTCATGACTACATATTCAAACAACCCCACCGAACCTGGGACTCTGAACGCAGTCTTGTGTATGTCTTCTGGAGCCATAAAAATTTGGTTGTAACCGGCATTGCCATCCATGAAGCTCAAGATCTTATGACCAGCCGCTGCGTTGATTAACGTTTCTGCCACCGGCATCGGATACTCATCCTTTGGAGTAGCTCTATTGAGATCCCGAAAATCTATGGCAACACGCCAGCGGCCATCCTTTTTCTCTACAGGTACGATACTAGAAATCCACTCAGCATACCTGCATGGCCTGATTAACTTGGCTGTCAACATTTTCTCGACCTCTTTCTTGACTTCTTCCAAAATTTCAGCCTTCATCTGTCGTGCTCGCTGCTGGAATGGCCGAAATCCTTTTTTAAATGGGAGTCGATGCTCAATGATGCTCCTGTCTAATCCAGGCATCTCTATATAGTCCCAGGCGAAGCAGTCTGGATATTCTTTCAACAGAGCTATCATCGGACCCCGCAGACTCGGATCTAACTTCTTGCTGATAAATGTTGGTTGTGGCTTATCCCCAGGACCGATGTCGATTTCCTCTAGTTCATCAGCGGATGTAAACCCATACCCTAGCTTTCCGTCACCTGTTAAATCGATGCTAAACACAGGGCAAACATTAGGTGAGGATAACAAAAATAATTTGGGCCGATTGCCTGAATCGGCCCCCTTTTTGATTGCATTAGTCAAGGACGGTTTACACCTTATTTGTATTTTACAATGGCAGGGAATCTCCCTGCTACGACTACATGATCTGCTTGTCGTAAGATTGCTGCTTTTTATTTTTTGTGGCCGATCGCAGGGATCGGCCGTACCACGTACGATCGTGGACTTTGCTACTCTGTCAGGCCAGTGGATAAGACCAGCCTCACCCCGTTTTTTGTAGCTTCAATGCGCTCACAGCCGTCTAGACTGATTCCAGAGATCGGCTCTTGGTCTTCTGCTTCCCAGATGTTCATGCCAGCTATGGAGATCTCGATAGAATCATCTGCATGAATGACCTCCACCTCATCTCCATCCCACTGTATTAGGCACTGGTGCATCGTGGATGGAATGCAGCAGTTAGCATGAATCCAATCTCTCCCTAGCAAGACAGCGTAGGTGCTTTTGCTGTCCACGACGAAGAATGACGTAGGGATGGTTTTTCTGCCCACGGTCAGATCCACGTTCAGTACGCCTTGCGTTTCTGAAGTTTGGCCGTTGAAATCGCTTAACGTGATGTTGGTTTTGATCAGATCTGCAGTGGAGCGTCCCAAACGCAGTAGCATGGAGTATGGCATTATATTGACCGCCGCTCCGGTGTCCACCAACATCTTGCTGACAGGCTGCCCATTGATGTAACCGCGTAGGTACAGGGCTTTCAGATGTTTGTAGCCCTTCTCACGTGGCTTCTCAAAGATAACCGGCCGTGGGCCGCAGTCAAACTGTGCTACTGGTAGCTCGTTGGTTCTTGGCGCGCAGAACTCTGATGGAAGTATGAATACCATGTTTGTGCCAGCCGATGTCTTTGCATCAGCTTTTACCGGTTTGGGGCGCCACTCTTTCCTTTTCGGGCGATCTTCCGTTTCCAAGGTCCGCCGAATCTTAACGGCCAGATCGGGCCGTGCTTTCTTTAAAGCGTGGAGGTACTGCGCTTCGGCTTCCTCCAAGTTACGCAGCAGCTGCACTCTACGCTTTTGGGTGTGTCTGAGTCCGTCGGGACACCACCTTGGACGGTGATATCTGTCTTCTTCTTTGTCATCCATTGGCTCCTCGAGATCTTTTGCTCGAGCGGACTCCCTGTATCGGCTCTGAGGTGGGAGAGGCCCTAGACGCTTGAACACTGACACTGGCCCCGTGTCCTCCTTCTGCTGTCCACATTCCGGGCAGTTATCGATTGTAGGCAATCGGCTCATTCCCGCATCCCAGCAACACTTGAAGAAAGGACAATCCCAATGTTTGTCTGCGCCTTCCTTTTCTTTTGACGGTCCCCTAGCGAGGTTCTCATATCCTTCATCGTCTCCATCGCGCCGGCGACGTCGGTCATACTGACGCTCATACTTGTTAAGGAGATGCGTGGAATGTGGCTTCTGATATCACACGCTCCTCACCTGTTCCTCAGTTAAATACCGCCTGTCATCGTAGCTGGGCCGGTCGCGTGGACCAGCCTCCTCTCTTTCTTTGCCCCGAGAGCGACCGCCTTCCTCCTTGTACGTGCCATGGTGGTACACAGGCCCCGCCATGTTGACATCGAACGAGAAATCCAACTGGCGCCTCGTGGAGTGGCTGTGTTCTACCATGTTGACGCCGGGAAACGGGTTGGTGTCTACTTTCATGGCGAATTGCCCCAGGATCAGACGGCCCTGCTCTATCGCCGTTTGGATCTGGCGACGTAGCTCTTTGTAGTCATTGGTGGTGTGGGTGAACGAGTGATGCCACTTGCAGTATGGTCTTCCGTTCATCTCTTGAGCCGTAGGGATTTTGTGGCCTTCGGGTAACTTCAGCTGCTTTTCTTTCAGCAGTAAATCGAATATCTGCTCAGCTTTGCCCACATCGAAGTCGAACCCTTTTGCAGGCCCTTGTTGTTTCACCCATTTGCAGGATACAGGATCTGCCCCCCGAGCCCATTCAGCCACGGACACCTCCTGGTCTTGCGTAGGATCTTCTTCTTCTGTATCGACCAGGCCTATCATACATCGTCAGCTTCTAGGCCATGTGCGCCAATGAGTTGTACTCTACTTGGAAAGCCAGATCCTTGATAGGTGCTGAGAGACCCAACACTGCCAGCTCGATTGCTTCTTTTTCAGTTAAACGAGCTGAGTAACATCGGTTCTTGACAGTCCTGAAGCGCTGGATGTACTCGGCTATAGTTTCTCCCCGCTTTTGCCGCACCTGTGCCAGGTCTGCAATGCCAGCCTCGGTAGCCTCTGAATGATACTGAATGTGGAACTGCTCTTCCAGTTGCTTCCAGGTCTGGATCGAATCAGGTGGCAGCGAGGTGTACCACCCAAAAGCTGGTCCTGTTAGAGATTTTGCAAAGAACCTTACGCGCAACTGATCCGATGCTGAAATCATGCCTAACTGTGCCAGGTATCGGCTCACGTGCTCGATCGAGCTCAACCCTTCTGACCCGCTAAACCTTGAGAACTCAGGGAGCCGATACTTGGGTGGCAGCGGAATCAGGTCAAACTCGTTGGGGTACGGCTTTGAATAGCCGATTGTCCTTCTCTTCGGCACGAAGCCGAACTGGTCTCTCAAGATGGTACGGATTTGCTCCACTGTTTGGGCTGCAGGGGCTAGATTCTCATGACTCGTTCCAGTGGCATACTTGGCTAGCCACGCCTGTTTGTCGGCGTCCATCCCAGACATCGCTGCTCCAGAAACGCCTGCTCCTGAAACCCCTACTCCAGGAACTCCTGCCACAGAAATCCCTGCGGTCGCAATCTGGTTGGTGCGTGTCAGGTTATTGCAGTCCGGCACGTAGGTGCACACATATCCATGTGGGATTTCTTTAGGTGGCTCAAACAGGAACTGGCAATCGCCTGGGTCGCCTCCGACCTTGTAGACGACGTACGCCGCTACCCCTGGTGGCTCCGGAGCTGCAAGTGTGAATGGCAGCGGTGGCCTGGCCTGGAGCGGTCTTTCTCCCTGGTGAGTCCCCAGAGTAGGCCCCGACGGAGAGTACTGATGTTTCATGATCTCCTGAACTACGCGAACTGCGATCCGCTCGAAAGCGTTCACCAGGCTCTCAGAATGGCGGTGAAGAGAATGAGCCACCATGTAGTTGACTTCCTGTCGCAGAGCTCTGGTGCGCTCCTCTGAAGGAACATACAGATCCACCTCATCAAGAGCACCCTCGGGTGAGAACCCTTTCCACCTGATGCCATGCTTACGAGTCCTCTCAAAAGAGCCGATGAGATCGGCTTCGAAGAGAGCTTTGATGTCATCATACTTCGCCTTGTGCTCCTCAGGCAGCTCGTCGTAAGTGACTGGTCTGTCCCCCATCTCAGCGTCGGATGTTGATGCAGATGTTGTTGAATGTCCCACCGGGCGTGCCAGAATGTGTTGCCTGTCAAAACCCACCGGCGAGCAGCGACGAGCAACACGAAGAGCCGGGAGGCTCCCAGAACTGCTGGTGGGCCCTGGTCCCTCGGGCAACGGCCCGCAAAACTCCGGCACACGTCCTGGCTTGGTTCGAGGGCGTGCCACCTGACCTATACCTGGTCAGGAAGGTGATGGGTTGCTTCGAGTGGTTTCCTGCATGGCAAACAAACACACGTAAAATTCAAGCCGCAACCGGCTCCCAGGTTTCCCTGTGAATCGGCTCCTGGAGCCGATTATCCCATGGTTCTGCATTAGATCTACGATAACATGGGGTTTTGCTTCATCAATACAAGTTAAATCGATCTACGACAGTTTAACGTTTTCACCACATAATTGGAACATCCTACACGTAGTTGAGCCTGGTAGATACAAAAGATGATAGAAGACTAACCCTAGAGAAGGCCTAAAAACCAACATAAAGTCAATTCCCGGAACAACTCCCCTCGGATTGGCAAACCATATCTTACATATTACTGGATCGTTCAACCCGTTTGCAAGGCCTGATCATGTAGATATCAAACTAAACCTTGGAGAACAAGGCACAACTATAACAGATCAAATCGACTTAAATAAAGATCAAGCAAGATGCCACCCTTACACCCGGGAAAAGGTGCAAAGGCGGCGAGATAACTAGAGGCAGCATAACTAAACGATCATAGCAAAAAGGTACCGATGCTAGCCTAAACAAATCTATGATAATAGTATTACTCGCCATCAACAAGGCTTCAGTACGAGTAACACCAAATAACGCATAAGTAGATACTGCCTAGATCGCAAGATGCGATCTAGGCAGCATGGCACTTACCCGAGAAAAACCCTAGAAACAAGGGGTGGCGATGCGCCGAGATTGTGTTTGTCGTGAACGTGATTGTCCTCCTTTTCTCAATAACCTTAGGTACATATTTATAGTCCGGAGACTTTCTATCTTTGGAATAATTCTAACAACTCTATCTCCTACCTAAACCGAAACGTAACCTATTACAATATAAGATACACGGGCAATTTAGCCCAAATCAACGCACGAGGCCGATTCAACAACACGTTGCATATACATATCTTCTAAGCCCATCTTGATTACGGCCCATCTCCTCCTTTGGCCAAAATATGGCGATAACAATTACCTCTTTTCTGGCAAGCATCACAATATTCCACATACCCGTGTGCATCCTTGAACAAGGTGGGCCAATAGAATCCAGATTGAAGTACCTTTTCTGTAGTTCACTTGCCTGCATGATGTCCTCCACATGGGTTGTCATGACAAGCTTGCAAAATTTCATTCATTTCATGATTAGGAACACACATTCGAATCAGTCCGTCAGGTCCATGACGATAAAGAAACAGATCATCACAAAAGTAGTATTTAAGATTATTAAAGAATTTCATCATTTTATATCTTGTCATACTAGGAGGTACAAATTTTCCTACAATATAATTAGCATAATATGCAAACCAAGGATCAACGACTTCAACATTTGCTAAGTATTCTCTTGGAAATGACTCATTTATAGGTACATGGCCGGTAATTATTCCCTCCATCCTAGAGAGATGATCTGCTACTAGATTATCCTTACCCCTAATATCTACTATTTGCAAACCATATTCTTGTAGTAATAACACTCACCTAATCCACCTGGTCTTTGCATCCTTTTTCACAAGAAGGTGACACAAAGCTTGGTGATTTTTATTAATTATTACTTTAGAATTAATAATGTAAGATCTAAATTTATCACATGAAAAAATTATATCCATGAGCTCTTTCTCTGTAAGAGCATAATTTTTCTGAATGTTATTAAGAGTCCTACTAGCATAATGAATAACATTTAAATTCTTCCCGTCTCGCTGTCCTAATACAACTCCTAAAGCATAGTCACTAGCATCACACATGATTTCAAAAGGTTCATCCCATTTTGGGGATTGCATGATAGGTGATGAAACTAATTTGTTTTTAAGTTTTTCAAAAGCTGCAATGCAGTCATGGTCTAAGTAGAGAGGAGTTTATTTATCAAGAAGGTTAGTGAGAGGCATAGCTATTTTAGTAAAATCTTTTATAAAGCGCTTGTAAAAACATGCATGTCCAAAGAACATTTTCAAGTTTTTAATGTCTTGAGGTATGGGAAGATTTTCTATAGCACTTATATTTGTCTTATCTATTTCTATACCTTTTTCTGAAACCTTCTGTCCAAAAACTTTACCTTCTATTTCCATGAATCGACATTGCTCCCAATTCAAAACTAAATTTTATTGTCTGCATCTGTGCAAAACCTTGGTTAAATTGTAGAGACAATTATCAAATGTTGTTCCACAAACAATGAAATAATTTGTTAGAACTTCCATAGTCTTCTCAACAAGATCTTCAAAGATTTTTAAAACACATTCTTGAAAGGTTGCAACTGCATTACATAAGCCAAACGAAATTAATCTATAAGCATAAGTACCATAAGGACATGTGAAAGTTGTTTTCTCTTGATCTTCGGGCTATATAGCAATTTGAGAATAACTGGAATAACCATCAAGAAAACAAAAATAAGAATTATTGCGTAGTATTTCTAAAATTCTATCCATGAACGATACAGGTTTATTATTTTTCTGTGTCTCACGGTTTAGTTTTCTAAAATCGATGCACATGAAATACCCAACAATAGGTCTTTAGGTACTAGCTCACCATCCTCATTCATACCAGCACCAAGATCCCCATGTCTTGGTATGCAATGAGCTGAGCTAACCCATTTACTATCGGAAATAAGATATATTATGTCGGCATTTAATAAGCGTATAACTTCTTTTCTTAATACTTCTTTCATTTTCTGATGAAGCCTTCTCTATGTTAACTACATGTATAACATCTTCAAGCATGGTAATCTGATGTTTCACAGTGGATGGATCTATTACTTTAATGTCACTTATAGTATACCCAAATGCTTCACTTATAGTCATGTGGGTTTTGTGTTTCCGGAATAGAGTCAATGTAATCATCCATGTCTTCTCTTTCCTCATCATCTAGTGCCTCTTCCCAATTAACTAAGCTCCTCTCTAATTCATCCTAGGGAGTGCTGAAATGAATTGCGGCTAGCTCGGCAATTGTTTTCTCTTCCTTGATATCTTCCGCTTCATATGGCCTCTTCTTTAGTTCGGCGAAGTGAAATGTCATTTCCTCTTCTCCAAACATCATTTAAATAGTCTCCTTCTTATTATCAATTCGAGCTTTGGTTAGAGAGACAAAAGGCCTGCCTACAAGAATAGGACAAAAAGTATCTCGACGCATATCACCAATATGAAAATCAAGAGGGTACATGAGTGATCCAATAAAGACAGAGATATTTATAATATACCTTCTGGTTTTATATTAGTTCTATTAGACAATTTAATAGTAGTGTCTACCTCTTTCACATCTGGATTATTTAAATTGTAGCAAAGTTCCTCATAAAGTGATGAAGGCATAATAGTTATAGTGGAAATCGTCTCACAAATTCCGTTTAAGAAAGTTTCTCCACAATATATAGAAGTCATAGGTTAAGAAGTTTCTCTACCTCGTATCTTTCCTATGATGAAGTCTGAAGTTTCAAAGTCTAGCATAACTAATTCATTCTCCATGGTTTGTGCCTCCATAAGATCCTTAAATATAACAATATTTGCATTTGTAGCATCGGGGTTCTTCTCTGCTTTCTTTGATCTTCTCCTTATATGTTCTTCCTCCCTGCGCTTTTTCTTAATATTTTCTTGAATAGGATCAGAGGAAAATTCTACCAATGATGCGTTCTCTCTTTCTCGTTTCTTTTCTTCGAGGGGTTTATAAGGTTCCCATCCTGTAGGTACCTATAGATGCCCTGGATAATTCTCAATAATTTTCTTTACCGAATAAGAATCAATACTGAGGGTTTTAATCATCTCACAAGTCCTTTCATCTGCATGAAAGTCGTTAACACAAGCATATTCAGAAGAACTATTCATATTGCTCTCCTCATTTTCATGGCTTTCTGTTGTCTCCCTCATTTTCATTATTAATTTCTAGGCTTCATCATAGGAATAAGATAGAAAACTACCATTAGAAGTGGTATCTAGGCTCCTTCTATTTTTATTATTAAGCTCTCCATAGAAAGTATGAGTGATTAACCAATCAGGCAAATGGTGATGGGGTCAATTGTCTAGATAGCTTTTATACCTTAGATATCCTTCATATAAACTCTCATCAGAATTATTTTTGAAACTGATAATAGTACCTCTCATCATGTGAGCTTTGCTTTCTGAGTAATATTTTGACAGGAAATTGGTTGTCAAATCCGTCCACGTCCTTGGTGCTTCTGCAGAAAAGGATCTATACCAGTTGCAAACATTATTGGAGAGTTTGTCTAAACAACTGGATTTTAACTTTATCAAGGTCACAATCATCAAATATAAAGGAACCAAAAATATCTTCAAAGAATTGTAAGTGTCCATTGATGCGCTCAGATCACTGTAGAGCTTCGTTAGGAGACCCCAAGAGGAAGGTATGATGAGCACAGCAGCAAGTCTTCCCTCAGAAAGAAACCAATGTTATCAAACCAGTAGGAGGAAGGAAATGACCCAAAGTTGTTGCTAGAAACTTGGAAACCTGCACAACACAAACTCAAGACTTTGCCCCAATGAACAATGAGGATGTCAATCTCATCGGTTTTGCTGAAAACAAAGGATTAACTGTATGGTGTGGAAGGTAACAGTGTATTGCAGAAAGTAAACATTAACAGTGGAAGATGTATCAATGGTAAAGATTGGACCGGGGTCCATAGTTCACTAGAGGTGTTCTTCTTAAGATAAACAACATGTCATGTTGGGTAAACAAATTACAGCAGGGCAATTGACAGGACAGAGCAAGGCATACTAATGCAATACTAGACATTCATGATCTTATGAGATTTGATTGGGCAATACAACAAGATACATAGACCGCCATCCAACTGCATCTATGACTAGTAACCCACCTTAAGGTTATCATCCGAACTCCCTCCAGTATTAAGTTGCAAGCAACAGATAACTGCTTTAAGCAAAGTGTGTAGGGTAAACAATCCACCTGTTCCATGAACAAGAGATCGTTGTTTTATCCCTAGTAGCAATAACACATCTATAACTTTAGAGATTTCTGTCACTTCCTCAGATTAAATAGAGGCATGAACCCACTATCGAGCATAAATACTCCCTCTTGGAGTCACTAGCATCTACTTGGCCAAGATAGCTATGAGAAACGGAGAGCAGGCAAGATCACAAACAACACAGACATGATAGAATCAATAAGATAGAATCATTAATAAATCTGACATAGTAATCTCAATATCCATCGGATCCCTGCAAACACACCATGCATGATTACAAATAGATAATCTTGATCATGAACGGAGCTCACAAGATCTAAACATGGTAGCACAAAGGAGGAGAAACAACCAACTAGCTACTACATGGACCCGTAGTCCAAGGTAGAACTACTCACGCATCATACCATAGGCTGGCATGGTGATGAAGAAGGCCTCCGGGATGATCTCTTCCCTCTGGCAGTGTGCCGGAAAGAGCTTCAGATCCCCCTGATCTAGGGACAATGGTGGCGGCGGCTACAGAATGTTTCGTGGAAGATTGATCGGGTACTTAGGATTTTGGTATCAGGGGCTTCTTATAGGCAAAGAGGCGAGGCAGGGGCACCCGGGGTAGCCGCACCCCCCTAGGTGCGGGCCAGGCCTGGCCACACGGCCAGGGGTGTGGCCTCCTGGTGGCTCCCCTCCGATCAAGTGCAACGTAAAACATTTTATATTTCTAAACAAAAGGAGTATTTCCGTTTACTTATTTTTTCAGAAGCGGTTGATTCAAGTGGTTACTCATCAGCACACGGTCTGACACAGTACAAGAACTGTATAAGCGGTGCAAGCGTTTGTTCATGCATATTGAGGAGTCCGTTTAACTTGGTGTTTAAGGGTATCCACCTAAGGCCTCAGAGAAGATTAAATATCTACAATAAAGCACATAAAGGGATCAATTTAAGGCCTCCATATGGTCTAACTGTATCACCACTGGATGGCGAGTGAGAAATGACAGACGATACGATGGAAGATCCAAATTACTACCCACTATCCTGACACAATTAATAAATTTTGTAAAATAATAAATTGTCCGACCAGTCATATTTTGGACTTCGTCTAACTTCATGGTGAAGTGAGAGACGACATAATATGGAACATAAAATTACTCACTATCCTGACACAGTTAATGACTGCCATCAAAGAATTAAGCGTGTCTGGTAAGGCATATTTTGGACATCGCTTAAAATAGGGTCCAATCTGTACGTCCACTCCATTAGAGAGGAAGAGACAACAAAATAGGGAAAATAAAGTTCTCCACTATCCTGACAGAATTAAAGAATGCTATAAATAATCAAGGCTCTCTGTTCAAGCTATTTTGGATTTGGCTTAAAATAGGGTCCAATCCGTACCTCCACTGCAGGGAGAGTGACATACGAACAGAAGATGAAAAATCAAATTACCAAATATTAAATATTGTTGTTAAATATTAAATATTGCTGTTAAATATCCGTCCTGGAAATATTAAATATTGTTGTTAAATAACCAAATGTCCAGGCAGGCATATATTTTGGACTTCGTTTAAACTACGGTTGATTCGGTATCAGAACTTTAAGGAGACTAAGGCCTTTCACAATGGGTGTATCTTAAATCTATATCCTAGGCAATTTGCTTATGTGGCACCTTAGTTAATGATAAAAGAGAGTGTTGTTATATCTTAGATAAGCTACACCTTTTGCATGGAACAATAGATAGAAAAATTGGCTAGCCCAATCTTATGCATGCATGAGCCCCAAATCATTAAATGCATGACCCCTTTAGATAAACCCTTAAGAGCAAGTACAATAGAGTACAGTCAGCTGACTATAAGAGATAAAATATACTAGTATTGGTGAGGTGGAAAAGGGAGAAGAGGAGAGAGAGAAAGTGTAAGCGGGCTGTAAGTTAAGAGTCAGTTCCAGCGCGAGCTCCTAGGTACTTTATGTGAATGAAATGTGAGCCATATATTGATTAAGTAGTAGATTTTTATAGCTAACTATTGTAGGTACAGGCTATAGGACTAACTATAGATGATATGACATCTTCTTATAGCCAACAGCAGACTACATTATTAAACTTGCTCTAAGAAACAACGCATTGTACTAACTGTTTTTAAAATATGTCAGCGCCTATAATAACGTGCTAAGAAACGGTCCATTGTCAAAGGCATAAGAGATGTCATAATATGGAAATTAAAACTAGTATCCAATATACCGACAATATTAATGACTCCTACAAAAAAATCAAAGGTCTTGTCAGGCATATTTTGGACTTTGCTTAAAATAGGATTCAATCCTTACATCCACTGTATGGAGAGCGTGAGGTGACAGAAGATGGAACATGAATTTACCCACCGTCCTAACACAGTTAAAAAGTGCAGTAAATAATCAAATATCTCGCCTGGCATATTCTGTTGTTCGTTTGAACTTAGGGTTGGTTCGCTGCCAGAACTTCATGGAGAGTGAGACAAGACATAATATGGAAAATAAAAGTATACACTATCCTGACACAATTAATGACGGCTACAGAAAAAAATCAGGTGTCTAGTCAGCATATTTTGGACTTCTCTTAAAATAGGGTCCAATCTGTACCTCCACTGCAGGGAGAGCAAGAGACGACAGAAGATGGAAAATGAAATTACCCACTGTCCTAATACAATTAAAGAATGCTGTTAAATATTAGAATGTCTAGCATGGCATATTTTGGGGTTCGTTTAAACTAGGGTTTAATCGGTACCTGAACTTCGTGGAAAGTGAGATAAGACATAATATGGAAAATAAAATTATCGACTATCCTGGCACAATCAATGAAGACAATAAGAAATCAAGTGTCTAGTCAGGCATATTTTGGACTTCGCTTAAAATAGGATCCAATCGGTACCTACACCGTAGGGAGAGCACAGACGACAGAAGATGGAAAAGTAAATTACCCACTATGCCGACATAATTAAATAATGTTGTTAAATAATCAAATGTCTAGCCTGACATATTCAGTAGTTCCTTTAAACTAGGTTTGATTGGAATCATAACTTCAAGGAGAGTAAGAGAAGACATAATATGGAAAATAAAATAATCCACTATCGTGACACAATTAGTGATTTGCTAAAAAGCAAAATCAAGTGTCTCGTGACACAATTAGTGATTTGCTAAAAAGCAAAATCAAGTGTCTCGTCAGGCATATTTTAGACTTCGCTTAAAATATGCTCCAATCCGTCCCTCCACTATAGGAAGAGCGACAAATATGACAGAAGATGGAAAATAAAATTACCCACTGTCTTGACACAATTAAAGAATGATGTTAAATAATCAAGTTTCTAATGTGGCATATTTTGGAGTTCGTTTAAAATAGGGTTGATTTGGTACCAGATTTTCATGGAGAGTGAGAGAAGACATTATATCAAAAATAAAATTATCCACTATCCTGACACAATTACCATATGCTATAAAATAATCAATCACTAACTGGGCATACTTTGGATTTTGCTTAAAATCGGTTTCAATCCGTACCTCCACTGCATTGGAGTGAGAGATGGCAGAATAGGGAAAATGAAGTTCTGCACTATCCTGACACAGCTAAAGAATGCTATTAAGTAATCAGCTGCACGAACACAATAGAGATGAGAACATATAAACAAAAGTAGTTACCCAGTTACCTGACACAAAACTAAGCCTATACAATGATCAAGTGCCTTTTGAGGCATATTTTGCGGTGCAGTTATATTTAGAGAGAAGGGGCTTTGTGGAGGAAGGTAATATATGCTAAATATAACAAAAAAAAAACCCTAATATCTTGTGTTGTTACGAGACACACCCCTCTACCTTTTGGAAATGGGTGATGTGGGCTACTAGAGCCATTAAGGATGGTTATAAATGGCATGTGGGTAATGGTAGATATGTTAGGTTTTGGGATGATATTTGGTTTGGAAATTCACCTCTAGCTTCCCAATTCTGGGATCTATATGTGGTGTCCAATCAACAAACTAAGGAGGGCGCTCCGTGCGTGATGCTTGCTCGCTCTCATGTGCACTCCATGGAGGGCGCGAGTGGGGTCCAATTGGGAAGGACGCACCACTGGTGTACCAGTCATCGTGTCTACGGTAAACGCTGGGTAGCCAAGTGTGGAGAGGATAACTGCTAAAAGCATATAAGTAGTAAGCCCACCCCAAGATGAGTGTTCTTTCCTCCGACTTTCCTAGAGCCCACGGTATCATAGCCGAGACAGTGACGGGTTCTCCACCCATACAAAATGGAGTGATAGAAGTACAGAAATAGGATAAGTTAGCAGGCGAGACAAGCAATTTAAATAGGTGTCAAGTGGAAGTGCAACGATGTATCGATGCAGCTGATGCATCCCAACGAACGGACAATTTGAACCTTGTTCCTACACGGCCTGATCAATTCGACCAGACACTTTCCATCTATCTTTATTGTTCAACTCTCTGACGAAAATATGAAAATATCCAAATATCTTTGCACTTCCATCTCTTGGATAGATGGAGAGGGAGGGAAGAGGTCTTTGGTGTCCCTTTCAGGCAAGAATTGGGGCTTCACAAGTACTAGCCAATATTTCTCATGTGCCTTCCGCCGTTCATGGTTTGATATTCTGGTGTCCTAGGCGTAGAGGAACCACACCAATCCATCCCAAATTTTGTGGTTAAACTCTACTGCGGTGGCGATATTGTAAGGGAGGTCTTGTGGCAAAATAGCTCGATGCCAGAATGAGAAAAAGCTTAACACCACTTATTTGACTTTTTCACTATTTGAAAATACGAAAAAGATCATAATCTAAAATCCAAAGGTCATCTTATTCAAAACCTCAATATCACATCCGCTCTCTCCTACTTCACACCTCGGAATGTGCTGCTCTTATAGAGAGAAAGGCCCTTTCCCATCTTCTAAACTTGAAATGAAGTGGTACCCCTAGGAAGAGATCCAATGGAGATGGGTGGGCCTGTAGCTCAGAGGATTAGAACATGTGCCTAAGAACCAGAGTGTCTGAGGTTCGAATCCCTCCTCACTCACAACCATCCAAAGAGGGAATGGCCTTTACTTTCCCCCTAAGGGTAGGAAAATCATGATCGAGATAGCGAACGTAAAGTTATTGAACTTAGGTATGCTCTTTCCTTTTGTCAAAGTGAAATCGTTGAAAACAATGTGATACAATGAGATAGGATGCAATAGAAATAGAAAGAATGATAGGAAAGAGGGTTACCTACTCCTAAGGGTCAAAGCAAGCCATTTAATTTAATTTCTTTTCTTTCATTAAAGAATTAATAAAATCTCCCAAGTAGGATTCAAACCTACGACAGTCGGTTAACAGCCGACCGCTCTACCACTGAACTATAGAAAATAGGGGGATTCAACCTCCTAGAGTTCGACTCCCATTCTCAACCCATGAAAAATATGAATCCGAAACTTCTTTCGTAACTCCTAGAATTTTTTCATAGTGGCTCCGTTCCATGGCTATTTGCATAGGGAAGCGGAAAGAAAGTGCTCTATTTCATTCTATTTCACTTTCTAGCACTTCCTATCATATAATATCCATCACTTTGGTATTGTTGACATAAGAGACGTCATTTATTGTCTATCTCTTTCTGTATATGGAAAGTCAAGAAATTCTCATTGGAACATCGAGAAATTGTGCATATAGAAAACTATAATGAAATAAAAAAAGGAAACCCATGCCATGATTTTAAAATATTTTCTATTTAGGAGTCTAAGTTTCTCGAGAAGGATAATCAATTCGGTCATTGTGGTCAGACTCTATTATGGATTTCTAACCACATTCTCCATAGGTCCCTCTTAAATGTTCTTTCTCCAATCTTGGATTAGGGAAGGAGATATTCGCGACTACCGGCGGTTAAATTATGGGGCGGCCCATGACTTTCATATTGATCTATTATCCACCTTGTAGGGGTTCGTAGCATGGAAAACAAAAACATTCTATCGCATGAACATACACAAGACAAGATCTAACCTACTAGATCGGTGCAATGAGTTGATAGAGTACTAACCCTTGAAGATCCAAAGAGTTTAACGAGATCGTATTCTCGTGGTTGATGTAGGTGTTCACTTGCCGATCTCAAGATCGCGTAGACGATCCTTCCGGCGCCGCGTTCCAGCAGCGCTCCCACAGTCGGTCACACGTTCGGTACTCAATGAAGACCTTTCTCTCCCTTGTTCCAGCAGGAAGCAGAGGTTGTAGATCTCTCCTCGCGATTCCAACATCACGACGGTGTGGTGGTGGAAGTAGAGGGGAAATCCTATAGGGCTTTGCCTAAGCCGGAGCGGGTATGGTGGATTTAGAGAGGGCCTTGGCAACTAGGATTTAGAGGCCAAGGGGTGGAGGTGGCCGGCGGATAGAGGAGGGCTAGGCGGCGGCGACTTGAAGAGGTAAGGCGGCGGTGACTTGGGGGGCGGCCGGCCTAGGGTTTTGGCGTGAGGGGTAGGGGCGCCTTACCCCTCCTTATATAGGTGGGGAGAGGCAGTTGGGGGAAGGGGAGTCCTCCCCCAACACCTCTTCACGACCTTTGATGACTGCAAGTGCACAGATCGTTTGTAGCTAGTTTCGAAAGAAAGATATCAATCCCACAGGGAGCAGTAGGCGAAATACTAAAATTCTTTTAACTAGAACTAAACAAAGTACTTAACGAATAATTGTAGGATGCAAGAAAAGTAGAATTGTTTTTGGATTTTTGGTTGAGCGAAACAGTAAAGTAAAGTGAAGTAAAACTTTATGCAGAAAGTAGTAATTGTATATGTAAGAAAGCTTGAAACTGAAATAGGGAAAAAGGCGTCCTCGGGGAGTGGTGGATACACCGCTAGTAATCTAGACTAAGTGATCAAGATTATTATAACGAATATTCTCTTGATATGCATGTATGTGGGAGGATCTCCCTATATGGACGATTAAGCAGCAACCACTGCTCACATCATCCTTCATAACCACAACTGACAGATAAACGACATCAATCGTATTATCCTGCTATTAAGGAATTTCTCCTGCGGCATGGACATGGCTTAATGAGTTTTTATTGCTTCCCCAAGTTAGTACGTAAAGGATGACAACGACTTTATAGTTACAGTAAGTGCTACCACCTCCCTGCCTACCAACAAGTAATCTCCTTCATCAAGTCCTCATAAGAGGCAAATATTAAGGAGGTGCACAACTCCCAACATCAAGATGAAGACAATTAGCTCATACATATAATGATGTACTCCCTCTGTTTGGGATTATAGGTCCTACGCGCATACCTATATTGTTAATTTGATCAATAAAATATAACTTATATATCACAAAAGTTATATCATTAGAAAATATAACATCTAAAGTTTCTAATGGTATAATTTTTATGTTATATTATTATATTTTCTTATTAAAATTAGCAACCTAGTTATCTGCGCGGGACTTATAATCCCAAACAGAGGGAGTATAACATAATAATATCTATCTCATCTCAATCATATACTAGGATTTCTCCATCTCCCCCAGAACTAATGATCTACTCAGACATGGAGGCAAACAACATCATGGCAATGGTAATGTAAACGATTATTGATGAATAATTATTGTATAAATCCACAACTAGTGCAAGAATTACAACAAGATCTAGATGAGACAGATGGAGATGATGATGATGATGATGATGATGATGGTGATGCAGCGGTTGATGAATATAGAGATCGATGCCTTTGCCTCATAGATCTGCTTAGGGCGAAGATGGATCCCTAGGGCAAGTTCCCCCTCTAGATCCCTTCCGGAGGTGAGGTTTTCAGCGATTTCTGGGTGTTCTATATGTCGTCTCTCTGATCCAGTTGCACGGGGTGACAATATTTGAGGAGGCAGTGTCGGCGCCAACTATACGGCGGTAACTATATGGCCAAAAAAGTTTTGCCGCCACATAGTTGGTCGTTAACCCTTATGTATCCTCCAATCGCTTCGGGGTTTATTTGGTATATTGATATTTCCCAAATAAGCGATTTACGTTGTTTTTGGCTCCTTTTCACTCCAATATAACTGGTCCAAGAATTGTGTCCATCAGATCCATCATCTATCCTGATCCTGGTGAAAATAAACATACAAGGTGCGTGCGAACGCCGTAAAATACCAAGATCCTACCACTACATTGCAGCTGCTCGGACAGTCGACCCAGCTCTGCCATCAGATACTCCTCTCTGGCTGCACCACGGTCTGCCTTGGATTTCCAAACGTCAGCGCGACCGCGTAGCCCAAGCAAATCTCTCTCCAAGCTGCGCACGCGATCTCGAAGAAAAGCGAGCTGCGAGGAATCATCCAATGATGCTCGTAAGGGCCTTTCGGATGAAGTATCAACTGGGTCAGCACCCGAAGGAACCTATAACAGCAAAAAAAGAAGGCACACAGACATTCAGGCAAGGATAGAGCACAACTCGGAGGAATTCATTAAAATATATAAGGCCACTACGTGGCACAAGGATGGTACTACAAAAGATATTCACAACAGAAGGAGACTACAAACTACCCTACGTCTACTATGCCTCAGGTGCAGGACACTGAGTCGCCTCCGAACCAGACTGCCTAGCTTTGGCCTCGCCCTGCTGCCGCAGTGCGTACTCAGACAACAAGTCAATGAGCTTGGGCCCATATCGTCTGCAGCGAGCGAAGTAGGCGGCGAAAGATACCTCGGATCCATCCGCAGCCGTAGGCATCCGAGAAGTAATCTGGGTCAGGTCCAGCTCCGCCCCAGACGCCATGGCCATCGCCAGCCCGACAGCCGCGCCGATGTCCTTCTGCTTGCTCTTGTACGCTGCAGGCGCTTCGGCTGACATAGCCTCTGCCAGGGCATCCACATCTTCAAGGGGTGCGCCCTTCGGGAAGAGCTCCTGGTAAAAGCGACCAAGGACCTCTTTCGCCTTGGCAAGGGAGTTGACGACGGTGCTGCAGCGGTCTTCGACCGCCACAGTGGCATCATCTAGAGCACTCCCGTGCTCTAGAGCACCGCGGTCGAACTCGATGCCTGCGGCATCTGAGACAAAAAAGAAGAAAACATGAAGAAAGGCAACACAGAAGAAGATCCGCAGAAAAAGAAACAAGTCCAAAAGCTTGTACTCACCCGAAATAGCCTTGGCAGCAGCCATGAGATTATCTGCCACCCCTCTTTCACGAGCAGCCACAACGGTGGCCAGCTGCTCCTCACGATCTGCGGCCTCCTGCTGCAGACGCTCCTTCGCTTCGGCTGCCTTTGTCAGCTCCAGCTCAAGGTGCTCTTTCGCACCAGCGGCGGCTTCGGCCTTCTGCTCCGATTGGCCAAGGCTCTTCTTCAGAGCATCGACCTCACGGAGAGAGTCGTTATGCTCCTCTGCATTTACAACAAGAAAGTGTCAATGAACAGGACCAGGATAAGCAAGAGAAGTACTACAAGGCAGACGAATACCTTGAAGCTGCCGCAGTTTTGCCTCCAGCGTCAGGTGTTCCTCCACCAGCCGCTTGGCCTCTTGGACAAAAGGTTGCAGAAAAAGGCAATAGCAGTAAGAACAGGACTTGGGGGCTACGCCCAACACAAAGAAGCACAAACAACATCAGCACTCGAAGACACTCGGGGGCTCCCCCCGTAACATCAAGCAGAAAAACTTACGTGCTCCGAAGGCGAACCCGCAGGCCCGCCTGCGAAATTCTGGGGCGCAACCACCAGCCTCTCCTGCACAGGAGGAACTGGCACAACGTCACAAGAAGTCGCCACAGTCTGAGGAGGAGGCGACGCAATGTTCGACTCCCCCATCATCTCCTGCCCACCATCACTAGAGCCGTCGGAGGATTGCCTGCATACGAAGCCAATCAACACAGGTGCAAACACCATCAAGGAAAAAGGACAACAATGGCAACAAAAAAAAACTTACGAGCTCAACGCGCTCAGGTCGAAGATAGGATAAGCCCTTCGGGCCCTCTTCTCTTCCTTCTTTTCTTCCTTCTTCTCCTCCTTCTTTTCTTCCTTCTTCCGCTTTGCTGGCGGGTGCGGAGCAACAACTCGCACAGGAATGGCAGGAAGAGGAGAGGAAGAACCCCCATGAACATCATCATGACGCTCAAGGCCCAGAGGATTTCTGGGAGTCGGAGGAGTCGAGGCATCCGAAGACTCGATGGAGCTCCGTGATCGCTTGCGCGAATGGTCCTCACTCGACTCGTCGGCATCCTCCCCTGGGGATCGCGCTGACGGTAGCTCGGACACGGAGTCCACCACTTCATTATCCGGGGCATTCGGATACCTCTCGGGCAACGGTGGTGCCATGCCCGACACTTTGAAGCTCTGCAAAAGGAAATGGAACTTTGTAGCAAACAAAGGAAAAAGTACACAGCTGACAAAAACAAAAGGGGAGAACTACGTGCGCAAATCTACACCTTCGGTACGACCAACGCCGAAGAAAAGGGAGGAGTCTGCGACTTCCCGGGATTTCTTCGTCGGCCTTGAACTTCAACAGCGCGCGAAGAGCCTTGTCAAGTTCCACCACGGAGATTTTCTCACTCGAAACCCTCGTCGGATCACGGCGCCCAGAGTAAAGAAACATCGGATGCGCCCTCGCTTGGAGAGGCTGCACCCGACGCTCAAGAAACGTCCGGATGACGTCGACACCGTTCACCTCCTTCTCAGGAATCAGTTGGAGATCCTCCACCCGACGATACAGGGCCTCTGTCTCCGCCACCTCACCGTCTAAGATTTGGTTTTTCCAGGATCTTTTCTTCTCAATCAACTGGGAGGGGTCAAAAGGAACGAGACCAAAATCTTGCCCAGGCAGTACGGAGTCACGGATGTAAAACCATTTCCTCCGCCAGTACTGGACAGATTCGAACATGGAAAAGGAAAAGAATTGCACATTGGGACTGAGGGAGATGATGAAACCCCCAATGGGATACACACCATCCAAACCAGACTGCCTCTTCACGGAATAAAGCTTCCGGAAGAGGCCAAAGTGCGGCTCAATGCCAAGCCAACACTCGCAAAGCGTGATAAAACACGCAATGTGGAGAAGGGAGTTGGGAGACAGATGATGCAACTGAACCCCATAGAAGAAGAGCAGTCCACGAAGGAAGTCATGAACCGGATACGAAAACCCACGCAAGACGAAGGCAAGAAACATAACCCTGTACCCAGAGGGGGGACGGGGGATTACCTCATTGCCGGGGAGTTTGACGGCCGTCGCATCCTGCGGGATCAGGCTCCGCTCGCGCAGTATGCGGAGATCGCTCTCCCGCGTTTCTGATCGCCGCCAGCCACCATCGGTGATGCGAGCAGCGGCGGTGCCTTTCTTGCCTCCGGCGGCGCTGGTCCCAACCGCAGATGAGGACTTCTTTGTTTTCCCCATGGCGCTGCAGCGGTGGTGGCGATGACAACGCAGAAAGAAGGAAGGAAATGTGGAAGGAAAGCTCCGCGCGCAGCAAGAATCGCTCAAGAACAAGGAGGCAGTGAACAGATGAACTGGTACGGTGAAAAACAAACCACGATTTCACCCAGGATTATAACAGCGAAGACGACGCACGCTGGCCGTCCATCGAGAAGACCTAACGCCAACGGTAGATCTGGCCGTACACGTGTCAACACCACAACGAACCGTCGTTACCACGCCGTCCACTACGCGTGGAAATCGAGGAGGCGCCGTAATCATCTCCATGCCCCGCGTGACCGGTCAATTCAAAGTCAGCAAGAGGGACCCACGCTTCGTCCAGTCAAGTCATCTCTGGCGTAGCAGACGCTTGAGGTCATCGATCGTAAGCACTGACGTCATCAAAAGCTATACTAGCACCACTTCGGCTCCACAGCTAAAAGTACTCACTTGAATCTACGATTCGACTAAATACTTGGGGGCTACTCCTATCAGGAGCGCTGGCCGCGCACCCGATGGACAAATGAAGACAAAATTACTTCTCTGAGTCCTACGTCGAGTCTACGACTCCACTACGGACTCGGGGGCTACTCCCATAGGGAGGATGGATTTAAGCATCCGAAAATTTTCGAGTCCTACGGACCTAATGATTGAAACAATGCTTGAACTGAAAGTCTCCGCTCGAGTCTACGACTCGAACAGACACTTGGGGGCTACTCCCATAGGGAGCACTGGTCGCGCACCCTATGTAATCTTCGACTGCGATCTTTCGGATCAGCACGCAAAAACTTTGTTGGCAACTCAGCCCCAACAAAACGCTGAGTGAGCGACAATCTCCTTGGCCACCCGAAGCACCTCTGAGGTGATAAATGTTCGGATGCTGCGTCTGCGACGCAAAGATAAGACCTACAGATATCATCCGATGGCCTGGCAACGCACCTGACTGCGCTCTGCTAGTATGAATCCGTACCAGCAGGTACGATGAAAAATCCCGACGGACGCGTTGGGTACACCAATTAAAATCACTGGAATTCCACTTCTATAAGTCCTCCGTGGCCTGAGTTGAATTATGCCAGCATATGTTCCAGGCTCGGGTTAAGGGACCCGAACCTGAAGAAGATCGTGTTGTTTCGTCCTAAGACAGTTAACTGACCCTGATCCGTCGGGTGAGTCAGCAACACGCATCAACAATCCCTACACACATATACTATTAACATATAGCTGCTCCCGAAGAATGGAAGAGTCCTCAGCCGAATCTACGATTCGACTGATCACTCGGGGGCTACTGACATGGTTATACCCTACGGGTACGTAACTTTAGCATATCTGGTCCAGCCCAAGGAAGGCCCACGGTAGACATATGCTGGCCCATGAAGATTTTCGGGTGGCCAAGGCCCATGACGTCTTCGGATCCTTGGAGAGCAAGACTAGAGGAGATAGGAAATTCAAAGGGGTAAAACCCTAGAACTTGTAACCGACTAGGACTACGCCCGGGACCTGCCTAAGTCTATATAAAGGCCAGGAGGGCACGTCCTAGGGCAACTCGACTCATACTTTCGCACACGCATCCACGCCAGATCGAATCTGCGCACCCTGTAACCTTCGGTTCCGCCGTAATCAAAGAGCAGACAAGCAGGAGTACGGTTTTCCCTCCGGGGGCCTGAACCTGGGTAAATCTCGTGTCCCCTGGTTGCTTGTTTGTTAACCATGCCACGATCTCCAGCATCCCCATCTTCTCCAAAACCCAAGTCCATAACAATGGGCATTGACGAGATTAAACCTCGTCAGATAATATAAAACATGATGCAAATATGCACTTATCAACTGTCCCAAGCTTAGACACTTGCTCGTCTCGAGCAAGTTTAGCTTTAATGGATGTGATCCTCATATTCATGAAGCTAAGTCGATAAAATAAATGAGGCAGTTGCAGCATGTGATTATCATATATGATACATAGTAATAAGGTCATGAATAGTACCTTACTCGAACCATCCGAATAATATTAGCAGACTTCCACACCTTAGTGATCAACAGTTCACAAAAGATGGATCTCAATATGATGTAAAGTGTTTGGGTTCGTCCGAATGAGTTAGCGAGGTAGTCCCAAGTGTTTTAGGATTAACATATTCACTTGGGATTCAAAATCTCAAATGTTTCTTTGTCTTACCACAAGACAATGGTGTATGCACTAGTAGAAAACAGGCTATCCGTTCATGCCTCCTAACAGCATAGTCCCGGTTGCGCCACGAACCGGGACTAATGCTAGCACGCGTCCCGGTTCGAGCGGGCACGGTGGCCGAAGGCATGCGTCCCGGTTGGTAAGGGGTCATGCGTCCCGGTTTGTAACACAAACTGGGACTAAAGGTTGGGCGTCAGCCATGTGGCATGGCACACACTTTTAGTCCCGGTTTGTGTATAAACCCGCTCTCTATAAATGCGACGCCCCAGCCCTTTGCCTCCCCTCTGTTTTTTCTTGGTGGAAGGTGTGAGAGGTGTGCTAGTTTTTTTCCTATGCATGCATTCAAGGTGTTTGATGAAATGTTTGAGTGAATGATCCCGTTCAATTTCTCATAGAACAAAAATATAGAAGGTGTCCGAGACGCACTTGAGCTTTCTCCTCTTTATTTCCCTCGATCGAGGTTAGCAATCTTATCTTTTCTCTATCATTGATACAATGCATGTGTCGATCTGAATTGGTCATTTCACTATCTATGATGTCCTGTTTTTGATAAACTTACTTATATGATGCAGATGAACGGTCGGGAATGGATGTACGGTGACCGGCCTATACCCGGGTACATTAAAGGAATGGATAAATTTATCGATGTGGCTACGGCAAACAAAGAGAATGGTTTTATACGTTGTCCATGTGTTCAATGTCAGAACAACAAGGAGTACTCTTCCTCGAAAATCATTCGCGGCCACCTGATTATGAAAGGTTTCATGCCCAACTTTAATTGCTGGACCAAGCACGGGGAAAGAGGGGTTATGATGGAAGATGTTGAAGAAGAAGACGATGATAACAACTATCATCATATGTTTCCTGAATACAGTGATACTGCAATGGAAGACAATGAAGAGGAAGGAGGTGAAGAACGGGCATCAAATGAGACGGCTGATGAACTTTGTAGGGTCATTTCTGATGCAAAGCGAGACTATGAAACAGAAAATGAGAAGTTGAAGTTAGAGGGCATGTTAGGAGATCACAAGAAATTGTTGTACCCAAATTGTGAAGATGGCAACACAAAGCTGGGTACCACAATGGAATTGCTGCGATGGAAGGCAGAGTGTGGTCTAACTGACTCCTCATATGAAAAGATGCTGAAAATAATGAAGCCAAAGTTTCCAAAACATAACGAACCCAGAGAGTACCTACGAAGCAAAGAAGACTCTCTGTCCTCTAGGATTAGATGTGCAAAAGATACATGCATGCATTAATGACTGCATCCTCTACCGCGGTAAGCAG
This sequence comes from Avena atlantica, assembly GCA_910589765.1. Lineage (NCBI taxonomy): Eukaryota > Viridiplantae > Streptophyta > Magnoliopsida > Poales > Poaceae > Avena > Avena atlantica. The sequence continues at coordinate 1,081,531 of OU342737.1, forward strand.
TATGAGAATTTAGATATATGATCGGTATGCAATGCATTGCGGTATAAGATCAGACGAGATGACCCTGGTGATGTTGAGGGAGAGCCCCTCCGGAAGAGGGTTCCTGCTAAGCTTATGTGGTCTGCTCCTATAATATCAAGGTTGAAACACATGTTCAGAAACAAAGAGCATGCCAGGTTGTTGCGATGGCACAAAGAAGACCGTAAGAAAGACGGGAAGTTGAGACACCCTGCTGATGGGTCACAATGGAGAAAAATCGAGAGAGACTTCCCCGACTTTGCAGGTGACGCAAGGAACTTATGGTTTGGTCTAAGTACAGATGGCATAAATCCTTTTGGGGAGCAGAGCTGCAGTCACAGCACCTGGCCCATGACTCTATGTATCTACAACCTTCCTCCTTGGTTGTGCATGAAGAGTAAGTTCATTATGATGCAAGTGCTCATCCAAGGCCCGAAGCAACCGGGCAACAACATTGATGTGTACCTTAGGCCATTAGTTGAAGAACTCTTACAGCTGTGGGGCAAACCAGGTGTACATGCATGGGATGAGAACAAACAGGATCCATTTGATCTACGAGGGTTGCTTTTCGTAACCATCAATGATTGGCCTGCTCTTAGTAACCTTTCAGGACAGATAAACAAGGGATATAAGGCATGCACACACTGTTTATATAAGACTGAAGGTACATATTTGCATAAATGCAAGAAGGTTGTGTACCTGGCGAATCAACGATTTCTTCTGACAAATCATCCCGTAAGAAAGAAAGGCAAGCATTTCAAAGGTAAGGAAGATCACCGGAAGAAGCATGAACTCCCTGCTGGTGATGATGTATTTGGTATGGTCAAGGACATAGAAGTAATCTTTGGAAAGGGTCCCGACGGTCAATCAGTTCCGAACGATGTCGTTACAGGACACGCACCCATGTGGAAGAAGAAATCTATATTTTGGGAGCTGCCATATTGGAAAGTACTACGTGTCCGCTCTTCAATCGACGTGATGCACGTGACGAAGAATCTTTGCGTGAACCTGCTAGGATTCCTAGGCGTGTATGGGAAGACAAAAGATACACCAGAAGCACGGGAGGACCAACAAATTATGAAAGACCCAAAGAACATGCATACATAGAACAAGACGGATAAAGGGCGTCACTTAAGTCATGCCAGCTATGCTCTTACCAAAGGAGAGAAGGAAATATTTTTTGAAGTCCTTTACAGTATCAAGGTGCCGTCTGGATTCTCATCTAATATAAAGGGGATAATAAATATGGCAGAGAAAAAGTTCCAAAACCTAAAGTCTCATGACTGTCACGTGATTATGACGCAGTTGCTTCCGATTGCATTGAGGGGGCTTCTACCGAAAAATGTTCGAGTAACCATTGTGAAGCTGTGTGCATTCCTCAATGTAATATCTCAGAAGGTAATCAATCCAGATATTCTTCCAAGGTTACATAAGGATGTGGTACAATGTCTTGTTAGTTTTGAGTTGGTGTTCCCACCATCCGTCTTCAATATTATGACGCATCTCCTGGTTCACCTAGTGGAAGAGATTGCCATTCTCGGTCCTGTATTGATGCACAATATGTTCCCCTTTGAGAGGTTCATGGAAGTCTTAAAGAAATATGTTCATAACTGTGCTAGACCAGAAGGAAGCATCTCCAAGGGATATGGAACAAAGGAAGTCATTGAGTTTTGTGTTGACTTTATTCCTGACCTTAAGCCGATTAGTGTTTCTGACTCACGACATAAGGGAAGATTAAGTGGAAAAGGCACGCTGGGAAAGAAAGCAATGATATGTAGGGACAGGGATTCTTTCACTAAAGCACACTACACAGTTCTACATAATTCCACCTTGGCAGCTCCGTATATCGAGGAACACAAGAATATTGTACGCTCCAAAAACCCGGGGAAGCCTGAATCATGGATTACAGATGAACACATGAAGTCTTTCGGTGGTTGGATGCGGACACATCTCTTGAATGACACCACAGTTGGAGATCAGCTATACTTGTTGGCCGCGTCACCATCTTCTACTATATTGAATTTCCAAGGGTACGAAATAAATGGGGATACATTCTACACGATCGCCCAAGATAAAAAGAGCACCAACCAAAATAGTGGTGTCCGCTTTGATGCAACATACGAGTATGGACAAAAGGACACATACTATGGTTACATAGAGGAGATATGGGAACTAGACTATGGAGTCTCTTTTAAGGTCCCTTTGTTTCGCTGCAAATGGGTCAACCTGAATGGGAAGGGGGTAAAGATAGACCAGTTGTACGGAATGACAACAGTGGATCTCAACAATCTTGGTTATAGAGATGAACCATTCTTCCTAGCCAATGATGTATCTCAGGTTTTCTATCTGAAGAACATGTCCTCCAGACCGAAAAATAAGAAAAAATATGCAAACGAATACATCATATGATGATCCAAAGCGTCACATAGTTCTTTCAGGGAAAAGAAACATCGTGGGTATCGAGGACAAGACAGACATGTCAGAAGATTATAATAAGTTTGATGAAATTACGCCCTTCACAGTGAAAACTGACCCAAGCATTCCGTTAAGTAAAGAAGATGCTCCATGGTTATGTCTGAAGCGATCATAAGGAAGGACATATGCCAAGAAGTTCATGCTCATATTGTGTAACTCTAGTTCATGTCTGGCCGGGATATCTTATGATGTTTGCAATTTTTTCCAAGTTTAATAAATGTATTGAGTGTTAGTCCCGGTTTGTGGCATGACCGGGACTATATATAGGGGGTCCTTTAGTCCCGGTGTTGTAGTCTCGGTTTTTAATATTAATAAATGTCTTGAGTGTTAGTCTTGTTTTGTGGCTGGACCGGGACTAAAGGGGGCCTTTAGTCCCGATTCGTAGAACGACTTTCCCGAACTATGAAGAAGTTGTCCCGATTCGAACTTACCATTAAGATCTGATCTCCAAACGCGCGTGGCCACATATTAGGGAGTGCCTCTATGAACAGTTTCTTGGAGATGACGGAGGACTGGGATCCAGCAGCATCTCCCTGAAACTGGTCGTAGTGGTGTCCCTGCTCTCGCACACCATCTTGCAGCCTGTAACTTCTCTAACTAGATCAATACACCTGGGAGCTAACTAATTTCACATATTAGGGAGTGCCTCTATGACCAGTTTCTTGGAGATGCCGGAGGACTGGGATCCGGCGGCATCTACCTGAAACTGGTCGTAGTGGTGTCCCTGCTCTCGAAAACAATATTGGATATGCCTCAATCTGGCTGGAGGACTGGACTCACAGGGATGCCTATTTAAAGTACAAGCAGCTGAGCATAGTGTCGACACTTACGACATAATGTCGACACTCACCCCTATTGTTAGTGCTGACTCGTGTTTTGTCCCGGTTGGTGTCTCCAACCGGGACTAAAGGTTCATCTTTAGTCCTGATTGGTGACACCATCCAGGACAAGGTACACGCCGCACGACATAATGTCGACACTCACCCCTATCATTAGTGCTGCCTGGCCCAGCCTGCCGAAATGCCTCCAACCGGGACTAAAGATGAACCTATCAATGTTGTTGTGCCATATTATGCATGCATGTGGACATTGGTATGGAGAACAATGCTGCAGAAGGAAGTTTTCCTTTTCGTCGCACGTAAAATCCATTTTCCATTTTCCAAGCGCAAAAAACGGGTCGTTTTATGAAGTAACCACCAAAATGTTGTTTAAGAATGCTACCGTCCCATTTTTATAAAATACTAGACCACCTTACATGGACTATCTCCCAACCGGGACATCTCAAACCTTTTCTTCCATCCCAGGTAAAAAGGACAAATGTCTGCCGAATTGGTAGGAAGTGGGCCCGGTTTGTATTGCAGGTACATGCTCTAACGCCCGTGATTTTTTGAAAAAAAATCATTTTTCGACTCGCATTATGTGGTTTCTTCAGAGATCCAATGCAAGTTCTAACGATGCTCGTCACCTATCTTCATGCACGCCGGTTCGACCACAGTTAGAAATTCAAAAAATTCAAAACGGGCATAAGAAATTTTAAAAAAAATCCGAACAATGAAAATCCTTTGCGTGGTGTCATATTATGTGACATAGTTGAAAGGAAAAATACCAGACTTGGTATATTGATCATGTCTCGAAAAAACCTTCACAAAATGACCTATCACGTTCGAGGTTTCATGGCTTTTGGTCCAAATGATCGATGTTATGTGCTGAATCACGGCATAGTTTGTGATGTTGAGCCCATATTATGCATGCATGTGGACATTGGTATGGAGAACAATGTTGCAGGAGGAAGTTTTTCTTTTCGTCGCACGGAAAAGCCATTTTCCCTTTTCCGAACGCAAACAACGGGTCGTTTTGTGAAGTAACCACCAAAATGCTATTTCAGAATGCTACCGTCCCATTTTTCTAAAATACTAGACCACCTTACATGAACTATCTCCCAACCGGGACATCTCAAACCTTTTCGTCCATCCTGGGTAAAAAGGAAAAATGTCTGCCGAATCATTAGGAAGTGGGTCCGGTTTGTACTACAGGTACATGATCTAACGCCCGTGATTTTTGGAAAAAATCATTTTTAGACTCGCAATATGTGGTTTCTTCATAGATCCAATGCAAGTTCTAAATGAGCCATTTTTCTTCCTGCCATTTCTTCCGCCATTTTTTTTCCCGCCATTTTACTTCCCGCCATTTTTTCCCGCCGCTTCCCGCCATCTCTTCCCGCCATTTTTCTTCACGCCATTTTTTCCCGCCATTTCTTCCTGCCAGTTATTCACTCCAGTTATCTTCCTGCCATTTCTCACTTGTCATTGCACATCTCTAGACTCATATCTGCAACCTCATCACTCTTTCCCATGGCTTCCACCGTAGCACTAACCCCCAGGAAGGCGGAGGCGCTTTGCGCGTCGAACTACCCCTGCCCGCCGGGCTACTGTTTCCCCGTCGGCTGGATGCTGAGCGCCGGTTCCTCCTGTCCCTCTAGGTGTGGCGCTCCGGATGGCCAACACGAACCACTACTACTTTGATCTCACATCGGAGCAGCGGAGGAATCCCATATGACATCCCGACTATTTCCCGACTTAGGAAGCCTTCTTCGTGGATCAGCGTGAGAGGGCGCTCGCCAGGCACGAGGAGGACGGCCCACCTCCTACGAACTTCAACGAGGCCGGCCGTCGGCTGTGGTGGCGTGGCCGGACTCTCTAGAGCGTCATGGCCTACGACACGGTCGCCGACTCTAACCCCCACCTGCGCTACCCTCAAGTCCAGCCCACTCGTACTCAGCCTTCAAGGTTCAACTACGGCGACCCCAACGACGACAACGACGACGGCCGCGGCGAGTACGACGACTACAGTGGCGAGTATTACAGGTGTAGGATGGAGCATGACTGAATCACTCCAACATTGCAAAACAACTTCGGCCGATTGTGGCTTAATCTGGCCATGTATCTTAATTTTCAATTCTTCTATGTAACTTAGTGTTAGTTGTGTTATGTACTTTAATTCCAGTTCTATCCTAATAAAATTTCTTCCCGCCCATTATTTCTCGTCTTTTTTTCCCGCCCATTAATATATAAAAATATAAGTTAATTCAAATCCAAATTAAAAACAGAAAATGGTTTTGAATTAGTTATTCAAATCCAAACACTTTTTATGTTTAAATTTTTTCTAAATTCCAAATTAATATTCAAAAATATAAGTTAATTCATTTTTAATTTTAAATGGTTACATTAATTATTTTTAATTACATAAAATGGTTTTGAATTAGTTATTCAAATCCAAACACTTTTTATGTTTAAAGTTTTTCTAAATTCCAAACTAATATTCAAAAAATATAAGTTAATTCATTTTTAATTTTAAATGGTTCATACTTTAAATGGTTACATTAATTATTTTTAAAAACAGAAAATGGTTTTGAATTATTTATTCAAATTCAAACACTTTTTATGTTTAAATTTTTTCTAAATTCCAAATTAATATTCAAAAAATATAAGTTAATTCATTTTTAATTTTAAATGGTTACATTAATTATTTTTAAAAATAGAAAATGGTTTTGAATTAGTTATTCAAATCCAAACACTTTTTATGTTTAAAGTTTTTCTAAATTCCAAATTAATATTCAAAAAATATAAGTTAATTCTGTTTTAATTTTAAATGGTTCATATTTTAAATGGTTACATTAACTATTTTTAAAAACAGAAAATTGTTCTGAATTATTTATTCAAATTCAAACACTTTTTATGTTTAAATTTTTTCTAAATTCCAAATTAATATTCAAAAAATATAAGTTAATTCATTTTTAATTTTAAATGGTTCATAGTTTAAATGGTTACATTAATTATTTTTAAAAACAGAAAATGGTTTTGAATTAGTTATTCAAATTCAAACACTTTTTATGTTTAAAGTTTTTCTAAATTCCAAAGTAATTATCATTTAAAAAACATTAAAATTTAAACCCCAAAATAAAAAATAAGGCGGGAACAGAGAGTAAATTCCTGAAATTTTTTGAAAATAGGGTCACACGTCCCGGTTGGATCCACCAACCGGGACTAAAGACCCCTGGGCGCGCCCCTTGGGCTGATGAATAATAGGTGGAGTATACGTCCCGGTTGGTGGCTCCAACCGCGACGTATGACCCTTTAGTCCCGGTTGGAGCCACCAACCGGGACAAAAGGCACTTCGTTTATAACTGACGCGCCTCCTCTTCTTCTTCCCAATCTCACTTCTCTGCTTCTCACCAACACGCTCACAGGAACCGCCCCTGACGCCAGCAGGCTGCCGGAGCTCGCCGCCGCCCGCGTGTCCCGTCCGCCACCACCGTCGCCTCCGTCCGCGCGCGCCCTGGCTACTTTTCCCTCTCGCGCGTGACCTCAGTCGCCTAGATCGGAAGCTCCGGCCGCCATCTGTCTCCATCGATTTCGGCGTCTCCCGAGCTCGCCCGGCCTCGCCACCACCTCTGTCGTGTTCCTGGTAAGCTGCTGATCCTCACATTGCCCTCTGTTCTCTCCCTCTCCTCCTGTACTGTTCTCCCCGCGTCTGGCCGACGCCGCCGCCGCTGGAGCTCGATGGAGGCGACACTCCGGGGACCAAGAAGGAGCGGTGCCGCCAGTATCTTGCTCCCTGCATCGCCCTCTCTCTAACGCGCCCATCCGCGCATCCAGGCGTGCACTGGATCGATAGATCCATGCTCGACCTGTGAGCATCACCATTGATGACATCAGCATGATGTCATGCTGGTGTCATATTTCCCTTTTATTTTCTTTTAGTTATTTCTATAATTAATAAAATGTATGACATGTGGGCCCTGCTATCAAGATTTTAATCTTTTCTGTAAATGTTTTCTGAAATTAATAAAAGTATGACATGTGGGCCCAAGTTGTAAATTAATTTAAATATTTCAAAATGATTTAAAATGAATTAAAACTCGAGCAATTCATAACTAATTCATTTTAAATTAGAAAAACACAAATAATATACCAAAATGTTCAGAAAAATGAAACCTATCTAACTAAGCTATAATCATACATTGTTAACCTACTTTTATGGCAAGTTTAATTAGAAGAACTAATTGAACCCCATAGGTGATTCCGATGATCCCCCTGTTTTAGGGTTTGCGCATTGTATTATGCCATGTATTGATTGCTGCCTTTCTGTCCGGTATTGGTTCTTCGCGATAGGATCCGAGCCCGATGGTTTCTCCGAATTAGGGTTTCTGATATTATAAATTCATTTTTATTATTGTGTATGTATATATTAGGGTTTCTCCGAATTAGGGTTTATATCTCTCAACACCGTACCTAACATTCTCCCTTAGCCGCTTTGACTTATCCGTTTTTCCACCTATGTAGAAAATATGGACCCAAACGACAGAGACGAAGAAAAGGAAGAGTTGATCCAAGGTGTGATCCGCGGGGAAGAAAATTTAGATGTATCGACGTTTCTGAATAACTCCGGTGAGGGTGATCCTCTTTTTGCAAGAAGAGATGACTTTTTTGAGGTTGAAGGTGATGCCTTCCGCGAGGGAGAAGGCGATGCCTTGTGTGATCAAGAAGACGACCGCTCCGGCGAGGTGCATGTAATATAATTAATTCATTAATTAATCATCTGCTATTGATATAGAAATAGTAAGGACGATCTTTCTTCTTTTAGCCCTCCGGATCGAATAAATCTACTGAAAAGAGCGGACGAGGCCCAACCAAAAAGTTGGAAGACCATGAGAGGTTCAGGATCAAAGATATCGATGAAGACAGCAAAACGATTGCTCCCGAAGTTGTCACAAACAAATTTGTGGCACAATGCAGAGTAATCGTTAGGGACTTCATCCCGATCACCGTTCGAAATTGGAATAGGCCTGCTAATGCGGAAGAAGAGGGAACGTCTTTATTTCTCCCTACCGTGGACAAAGATTTACTGTGGAAGAGGCTCATGGTTAATTTCAAACTACCGAAGATAGAGCTGGATCCAAATGTGGAGGATCTAGTTGAGGACGATTTTAGAACATGCGCCAACCATGGAGGCTAAGGTCAGGGAGTGGGCTATGAAGAAGATGGCCCAGTGTTTCACCAACTAGAAGAAAAGATTGCACCTTGACTATGTCGTGAAAGAGAAGACTCCAGATTTCAAGAAGATTCAGTTTGAGAAGATAAAACCATTCTAGGCTGAGTTTGTGAATTACAAGACATCACAAAAAGCTAAGAAAATGTCTGCTACGAATAAGCTGAATGCTGCTAACAAGAAGTATCACCATACTATGGGGCAAGGTGGCTACAGGGCTGTCATTCCTAAGTGGACGAAACTTGAGGATGAACTGCGTGCTAAAAAGATCATCCTAGAGACAGACGATTGGATCGAAAGTGCAAGGAATTGGTTTTACGGGCATGGGGGCAAGTTGGACTCGGAAGGGAAGTGTATATATAACATACGACATAAAGAAGACCCCTTGCCAATCGAGAAGATGAGAAAAGTAGTAAAGGACGTGAAAGATGGGGACTTCATTCCCGATAGAGAGAATGATGAGCTCACACTCGCCCTTGGAAATAAGGAACATGATGGACGAACACGAGGCACAAGCGGCTCCCAACCATGGAGGACTGGGTTTCCCGAAGAGAGGAATAAATATCCTGATAGAAGCCGTTAGAGGAGAAAGGACAAGGCGGAAGTTGAAGCAGATATTCAGAAAGAGCGAATGCGTATAATTGAAGAACGAATAAAGCAACAACAAGATGAAATTAACGCACTTAAAGAGCAAAGTACTACCGGCCCATCTCAGCAGCACATGGTGGTAGAACCTGCATTCGATGCTACCGGCCTATCGAATAATCAAAAAAGCAGTGTGGCTTCCACCGAGGTCCCGGATGATGACAATGACGATGACGATGGTGCACCGATGATGGCTCCTATTGGCTACCCAGTGGATGATATCATACAGATGACACACTATGAGCTACATGTCAAAGTTGTGAACATATCAATGAAGGTGGCGGTCGGCTATGCCTTACCAATTGGACCCACACCAACTTACCACTGTCGTCCGGTTCCACAGGGCTACGCTTTTGTCGGGGTGGATGAAATCATGCCCACCTTTGAAGTTTTGAAGCTTGACTACCTTGCAGGTGCAGGGGATGTGACTGAACTAGGATAAGCAACAAATGTCACCATTATATGGCCAAAGGAATGTATCGTGGTTCGAAATCACACGCCAAGGCCATCTTCGCCGACGCCTCACCCTTCTCTAGTGAGATCGTCGCCGCCGCGGCAGATGTCTTCGTTGCCTCACCTGGCTCCGTCGCCTCACCTGGCTCCGTCGCCTCACCCGTCTCCGTCGCCTCACCAATCTCCGGCGCAGCAATCGCCGGCGCCTCAGGATAAAAAGTGTAAGCGTACCACCGCTACTCTGTGTCGTGGTAAGCGATCGCGGAAACGTAAACAAGAGCCTCTTCCAAAAGTACCAAAGGTTCCTCCCTAGAGAGCTTATGACTGTACTGAAGAGGAGACTACGGCTATCGTTGATGCGGAAACGACAACGTTTTTCCTAAGCTGAGGCGGCCGAAAGAGCCAGAGTTCCCCAGCACCAAAGAAGAAAAAGCCTGAGTTTTCAAAATGCTAAAGACTCTTCATCAACCCGAGCCAAAGCTGCCATCAGACTATGAGCGTTCTATTCTCAAGTCACATGCGGCACAACAAGCCTCGAAGAGCAGTACTTATGCAAGCGAGAAATCTGTTGCCCAGCTCGGAGAATAAGCAAAACAGTCTTGCGCCCCTCTCAAGGTGATTTCCCATACCAATGTGGGGTCGAGCAAATATGCGGCCGAAGAGCAGTATGATCCAGAGGTAGTTGCACAATAAGGAGAAGCTGCCGCTGCTCAAGGTATGAGTATTGCCCAGTACTTATCCCAGTTAGAGTACTTCCCCGTGAGTGAAGTAGCATACAAATACCAGTACGGCAAACCTCTCGTCAAACCTGAGGAGGTAAATAATCTTCCAACAAAAATGCGAAGATTGCATAACTGGTACATGCATGCCACAAAGGCCGGGGCTAACTGGATAGTGCTGAGGGTTACAAAAAAGCATTATGGGAAATAAATAGATGACATGATATCCATTGAATTTGATGAACTATTTCAATTATTCAATCAAGACGACTTGGACAAATCGATCATCAGTGCCTATTATCTGTAAGTACTAATTCTGTAATTAATTTAGTCTCTATCTATCTCAACTCGTTTATTGCATGTATATAATCATACTATAATATGCATAATGAAGATTCTTGAATGCAGCAGAGGACAAATCTATAACATTGGGTTCATTGACCCATATTGGGTTCATCAAGCTGATCTCAAAACAAAACCCTAGGATACAGAGGATAATGTCGTACACGCGTTAAGGTTTTCAAGAAACCAGAAGGGAAATACTATTTCCTTACAACTTCGAGTGAGTGTTATTGTCTTGTATACACTTTCTATTTCACTTACTCGATGTTAAGTATATAATTGATTAGTTATGCATGCGCAGCTTCCACTATATTCTGTTAATCATTCAACTTGACAAAGGGCATGTACTAGTCATGGACTCGAAACATAAACCCCTTGAGTCGTGGAAGGACATGCAGATGCTTTTCCAGCGGTAATTCTAATCATTACGACACTATATCGGCAATGTTCATGAATTTTATGATATCAAGTAATTAATAACTTCTTTTATTCGTTTTCTTCGCCGGGCAGCACTTGGAAACGGTGCACCAACAAGGCTAGGGGTGTTTGGAAAGAGGAGCTTACATTTCAACCAATAGATGTAAGCACCACTAGCTATATCCGCGCATCTCTTTGAATCTAGTTTTGATACCGTTATTATCATGCTTGATTATTGTTTTGATTGAACTTTGTTCTCATAAAGTGCCTGACGCAGGGACCAGGGAATAATTTATGTGGATACACTAGTAGAAAAAAGGTCATCCGTTCGCGCCCACTAAGAGCATTAGTCCCGGTTGCGCCACGAACCGGGACTAATGCTGGCACGCGTCCCGGTTCGAGCGGGCACGGGGCCTAGAGGCATGCATCCCGGTTGGTAAGGGGGCATACGTCTCGGTTTGTAACACAAACCAGGACTAAAGGTTGGGCGTCAGCCACGTGGCGTGGCACACACCTTTAGTCCCGGTTTGTGTTACAAACTGGGACGTATTCTCCCGCCGTTTATAAATGCAACGCCCCAGCCCTCTGCCTCCACTCTGTTTTTTCTTGGTGGAAGGTCTGAGGGGTGTGCTAGTTTTTTTCCCCTATGCATGCATTCAAGGTGTTTGATGAAATGTTTGAGTGAATGATCCCGTTCAATTTCTCATAAAACAAAAATATAGAAGGTGTCCGAGACGCACTTGAGCTTTCTCCTCTTTATTTTCCTCGATTGAGGTTAGCAATATTATCTTTTCTCTGTCATTGATACAATGCATGTGTCGATGTGAATTGGTCATTTCACTATTTATGATGTCATGTTTTTTGATAAACTTACTTATATGATGCAGATGAACGGTCGGGAATGGATGTACGGTGACCGGCGCGTACCCGGGTATATTTTAGGCGTGGATAAATTTATCGATGTGGCTACGGCGAACAAAGAGAATGGTTTTATACGTTGTCCATGTGTTCAATGTCGGAACAACAAGGAGTACTCTTCCTCGAAAATCATTCGCGGCCACCTGGTTATGAAAGGTTTCATGCCCAACTATAATTGCTGGACCAAGCACGGGGAAAGAGGGGTTATGATGGAATATGGTGAAGAAGAAGATGATGATAACAACTATCATCATATGTTTCCTGAATATAGTGATACTGCAATGGAAGACAATGGAGAGGAAGGAGGTGAAGAACGGGCATCAGATGAGCCGGCTGATGAACTTGGTAGGGTCATTTCTGATGCAAAGCGAGACTATGAAACAAAAAATGAGAAGTTGAAGTTAGAGCGCATGTTAGAAGATCACAAGAAATTGTTGTACCCAAATTGTGAAGATGGCAGCACAAATCTCGGTACCACACTGGAATTGTTGCGATGGAAGGCGGAGTGTGGTCTAGCTGACTCCTCATTTGAAAAGATGCTGAAAATAATGAAGCAGAAGTTTCCAAAACATAACGAACTTCCCGAGAGTACCTGCGAAGCAAAGAAGACTCTCTGTCCTCTAGGATTAGATGTGCAGAAGATACATGCATGCATTAATGACTGCATCCTCTAACGCGGTAAGGAGTATGAGAATTTATATAAATGCCTGGTATGCAATGCATTGTGGTATAAGATCAGACGAGATGACCCTGGTGATGTTGAGGGAGAGCCCCTCCGGAAGAGGGTTCCTACTAAGGTTATGTGGTATGCTCGTATAATACCAAGGTTGAAACGCATGTTCAAAAACAAATAGCATGCCAGGTTGTTGCGATGGCACAAAGAAAACCGTAAGAAAGACGGGAAGTTGAGACACCCTGCTGATGGATCACAGTGGAGAAAAATTGAGAGAGACTTCCCAGACTTTGAAGGTGACGCAAGGAACTTATGGTTTGGTCTAAGTACGGATGGCATGAATACTTTTGGGGAGCAGAGCTGTAGTCACAGCACCTGGACCGTGACTCTATGTATCTACAACCTGCCTCCTTGGTTGTGCATGAAGCGTAAGTTCATTATGATGTCAGTGCTCATCCAAGGCCCGAAGCAACCGGGCAACGACATTGATGTGTACCTTAGGCCATTAGTTGAAGAACTCTTACAGTTGGGCAAACCAGGTGTACGCGCGTGGGATGAGAACAAACAGGAGCCATTTGATCTACGAGGGTTGCTATTCGTAACCATCAATGATTGGCCTGCTCTTAGTAACCTTTCAGGACAGACAAACAAGGGATATAAGGCATGCACACACTATTTAGATAAGACTGAAGGTACATATTTGCATAAATGCAAGAAGGTTGTGTACCTAGCGAATCGACGATTTCTTTCGACCAATCATCCCGTAAGAAAGAAAGGCAAGCATTTCAAAGGTGAGGCAGATCACCGGAAGAAGCCTGAACTCCCTGCTGGTGATGATGTATTTGGTATGGTCAAGGACATAGAAGTAATCTTTGGAAAGGGTCCCGGGGGTCAATCAGTTCTGAACGACGTCGCTACAGGACACGCACCCATGTGGAAGAAGAAATCTATATTTTGGGAGCTGCCATATTGGAAAGTCCTGCGTGTCCGCTCTTCAATCGACGTGATGCACGTGACGAAGAATCTTTGCGTGAACCTGCTAGGGTTCCTAGGCGTGTATGGGAAGACAAAAGATACACCAGAAGAACGGGAGGACCAACAAATTATGAAAGACCCAAAGAACATGCATACACAGAACAAGACGGATAAGGGGCGTCACTTAAGTCGTGCCAGCTATGCTCTTACCAAAGGAGAGAAGGAAATCTTTTTTGAAGTCCTTTACAGTATCAAGGTGCCATATGGATTCTCATCTAATTTAAAGGGGATAATAAATATGGCAGAGAAAAAGTTCCAAAACCTGAAGTCTCATGATTGTCACGTGATTATGACGCAGTTGCTTCCGATTGCATTAAGGGGGCTTCTACCGGAAAATGTTCGAGTACCCATTGGGAAGCTGTGTGCATTCCTCAATGAAATATCTCAGAAGGTAATCAATCCAGATATTCTGCCAAGGTTATAGAAGGATGTGGTACAATGTCTTGTTAGTTTTGAGTTGGTGTTCCCACCATCCTTCTTCAATATTATGACGCATGTCCTGGTTCACCTAGTGGAAGAGATTGCCATTCTCGGTCCGGTATTTCTGCACAATATGTTCCCCTTTGAGAGGTTCATGGGAGTCTTAAGAAATATGTTCATAACTGTGCTAGACCAGAAGGAAGCATCTCCAAGTGATATGGTACAGAGGAGGTGATTGAGTTTTGTGTTGACTTTATTCCAGACCTTAAGCCGATTGGTGTTTCTGACTCGCGGCATGAGGGAAGACTAAGTGGAAAAGGCACGCTGGGAATGAAAGCAATGATATGTAGGGAAGGGGATTCTTTCACTAAAGCACACTACACAGTTCTACATAATTCCACCTTGGCAGCTCCGTATATCGAGGAACACAAGAATATTGTACGCTCCAAAAACCCGGGGAAGCCTGAATCATGGATTACAGATGAACACATGAAGTCTTTCAGTGGTTGGATGCGGACACATCTCTTGAATGACACCACTGTTGGAGATCAGCTATACTTGTTGGCCGCGTCACCATCTTCTACTGTATTGAATTTCCAAGGGTACGAAATAAATGGGAATACATTCTACACGATCGCCCAAGATAAAAAGAGCACCAACCAAAATAGTGGTGTCCTCTTTGATGCAATAGACGAGAATGGATAAAAGGACACATACTATGGTTACATAGAGGAGATATGGGAACTATACTATGGAGTCTCTTTTAAGGTCCCTTTGTTTCGCTGCAAATGGGTCAACCTGAATGGGGAAGGGGTAAAGATAGACCAGTTGTTCGGAATGAAAATAGTGGATATCAACAATCTTGGTTATAGAGATGAACCATTCGTCCTAGACAATGATGTGTCTCAGGTTTTCTATGTGAAGGACATGTCCTCCAGACCGAAAAAAAGAAAAAATATGCAAACGAATACATCATATGATGAGGCAAAGCGTCACATAGTTCTTTCAGGAAAAAGAAACATTGTGGGAATCAAGGACAAGACAGACATGTCAGAAGATTATAATAAGTTTGATGAAATTCCGCCCTTCACAGTGAAAACTGACCCAAGCATTCCGTTAAGTAAAGAAGATGCTCCATGGTTACGTCTGAAGCGATCATAAGGAAGGACATATGCCAAGAAGTTCATGCTCATATTATGTAACTCTAGTTCATGTCTTTCACGGTTTTTGGCTTCACCGAAGGATATCTTTCACGGTTTGTGGCTTGACCGAGACTATATATAGGGGGGCCTTTAGTACCGATTTTGTAGTCTCAGTTTTTAATATTAATAAATATCTTGAGTGTTAGTCCCATTTTGTGGCTGAACCGGGACTATGAAGAAGTTGTCCCGATTCGTACTTACCATTAAGATCTGATCTCCAAACGCGTGCGGTCACATATTAGGGAGTGCCTCTATGACCAGTTTCTTGGAGATGCCGGAGGACTGGGATCTGGCGGCATCTTCCTGAAACTGGTCGTAGTGGTGTCCCTGCTCTCGAAAACCATCTTGCAGCTTGTAACTTCTCTAACTAGATCAATACACCTGGGAGCTAACTAATTTCACATATTAGGGAGTGCCTCTATGACCAGTTCCTCGGAGATGCCGGAGGACTAGGATCCGGCGGCATCTCCCTGAAACTGGACGTAGTGATGTCCCTTCTCTCGAAAACCATCTTGCAGCTTGTAACTTCTCTAACTAGATCAATACGCCTGGGAGCTAACTAATTTCACATATTAGGGAGTGCCTCTATGACCAGTTTCTCGGAGATGCCGAAGGACTGGGCTCCGTCGACATCTCCCTGAAACTGGCCGTAGTGGTGTCCCTGCTCTCAAAAACATCTTGGAGATGCCTCAAACTGGCTGGAGGACTGGACTCATAAGGATGCCTATTTATAGTACAAGCAGCTCGGCATAGTGTGGACACTTATGAAATAATGTCGACACTCACCCCTGTTATTAGTGCTGACTCGTGTTTTGTCCCGGTTGGTGACACCATCCGGGACAAGGTACACGCCGCACGACATAATGTCGACACTCACCCCTATCATTAGTGCTGCCTGGCCCAGCCTGCCGAAATCCCTCCAACTGGGATAAAGATGAACCTTTAGTATATTGAAAATCCTTTGCGTGGTGTCATATTATGTGACATAGTTGAAAGGAAAAATACCAGACTTGGTATATTGATCATGTCTCGAAAAAACCTTCACAAAATGACCTATCATGTTCGAGGTTTCATGGCTTTCGGTCCAAATGACCGATGTTATGTGCTGAATCACGGAATAGTTTGTGATGCTATGCCCATATTATGCATGCTTGTGGACATTGGTATGGAGAACAATGTTGCAGGAGGAAGTTTTCCTTTTTGTCGCATGGAAAAGCCCTTTTCTATTTTCCGAGCGCAAAAAACGGGTCGTTTTGTGAATTAACCACCAAAATGCTCTTTCAGAATGCTACCGTCCCATTTTCCTAAAATACTAGACCACCTTACATGGACTATCTCCCAACCGGGACATCTCAAACCTTTTCGTCCATCCCGGGTAAAAAGGACAAATGTTTGCCGAATCGGTAGGAAGTGGGTCCGGTTTGTACTATAGGTACATGATCTATCGCCCGTGATTTTTTGAAAAAATCATTTTTAGACTCGCAATATGTGGATTCTTCAGAGATCCAATGCAAGTTCTAACGATGCTCGTCTCCTATCTTCATGCACGCCGGTTCGACCATAGTTAGAAATTCAGAAAATTCAAAACGGGCATAATAGATTCAAAAAAATCCGAACAATGAAAATCCTTCGCGTGGTGTCATATTATGTGACATAGTTGAAAGGAAAAATAACAGACTTGGTATATTGATCATGTCTCGAAAAAACCTTCACAAAATGACCTATCATGTTCGAGGTTTCATGGCTTTCGGTCCAAATGACCGATGTTATGTGCTGAATCACGGCATAGTTTGTGATGTTGTGCCCATATTATGCATTCATGTGGACATTGGTATGGAGAACAATGTTGCAGGAGGAAGTTTTATTTTTGTCGCACGGAAAAGCCTTTTTCCATTTTCCGAACGCAAAAAACGGGTCGTTTTGTGAAGTAACCGTCAAAATGTTGTTTCAGAATGCTACCGTCCCATTTTCCTAAAATACTAGACCACCTTACATGGACTATCTCCCAACCGGGACATCTCAAACCTTTTCGTCCATCCCGGGTAAAAAGGACAAATGTCTGCCGAATCGGTAGGAAGTGGGTCCGGTTTGTACTACAGGTACATGATCTATCGCCCGTGATTTTTTGAAAAAAATCATTTTTAGACTCGCAATATGTGGGTTCTTCAGATATCCAATGCAAGTTCTAACGATGCTCGTCCCCTATCTTCATGCACGCTGGTTCGACCATAGTTAGAAATTCAGAAAATTCAAAACGGGCATAATAAATTCAAAAAAATCCGAACAATGAAAATCCTTCGCGTGGTGTCATATTATGTGACATAGTTGAAAGGAAAAATAACAGACTTGGTATATTGATCATGTCTCGAAAAAACCTTCACAAAATGACCTATCATGTTCGAGGTTTCATGGCTTTCGGTCCAAATGACCGATGTTATGTGCTGAATCACGGCATAGTTTGTGATGCTGTGCCCATATTATGCATGCATGTGGATATTGGTATGGAGAACAATGTTGCAGGAGGAAGTTTTCCTTTTTGTCACACGGAAAAGCCCTTTTCCATTTTACGAGCGCAAAAAACGGGTCGTTTTGTGAAGTAACCACCAAAATGCTGTTTCAGAATGATACCGTCCCATTTTTATAAAATACTAGACCACCTTTCATGGACTATCTCCCAACCGGGACATCTCAAACCTTTTCGTCCATCCCGGGTAAAAAGGACAAATGTCTGGCGAATCGATAGGAAGTGGGTCCGGTTTGTACTACAGGTACATGATATATGGCCCGTGATTTTTTGAAAAAATAATTTTTAGACTCGCAATATGTGGTTTCTTCAGAGATCCAATGCAAGTTATAAATGAACCATTTTTCTTCCCGTGATTTTTCTTCCTTCCATTTCTTCCTACCATTTTTCTTCCCGCCATGTTTTCACGCCATTTCTCCCGCCATTTCTTCCCGCCAGTTTTTCCCGCCAGTTCTTCCCTCCAGTTATCTTCCTACTATTTCTCACTATATATATATATGTAGGGTTGGCCTCCATTGTCATTGCACATATCTAGACTCATATCTGCAACCTCATCACTCTTTCCCATGACTTCCACCGTAGCACTAACTCCCAGGGAGGCGGAGGCGCTTTGCTCCTCGAACTACCCCTGCCCGTCGGGCTACTGTGTCCCCGTCGGCTGGATACTGAGCGCCGGAGGCATGCCGGTTCCTCCTGTCCCTCTAGGTGTGGCGCGTCGGATGGCCATCACGAACCACTACTACTTCGAGCTCACGTCGGAGCAGCGGAGGAATCCCAGATGGCATCCCGACTATTTCCCGACTTGGGAAGCCTTCTTCGTGGATCGGCGTGAGAGGGCGCTCGCCAGGCACGAGGAGGACGACCCACCTCCTCCGAACTTCAAAGAGGCCGGCCGTCGGCTGTGGTGGCACGGCCGGACTCTCCAGAGCATCATGGCCTACGACACGGCCGCCGACTCTAGCCCCCGCCCGCGCTACCCTCAAGTCTAGCACACTCGTACTCAGCCTTCAAGATTCAACTACGACGACCCCGACGACGACAGCGACGATGGCTGCGGCGAGTACGACGACTAAAGTGGCGAGTGTTACAGGTGTAGGCAGGAGCATGACTGAATCACTCCAACATTGCAAAACAAGTTCGGCCGATTGTGGGTTAATCTGGCCATGTATCTTAATTTTCATTTCTTCTATGTAACTTTGTGTTAGTTCCGTTATGTACTTTAATTCCAGTTCTATCCTAATAAAAAAAAATTCCGCCCATTATTTCCCATCCTTTTTTTCCTCCCATTAATATATAAAAAATATAAGTTAATTCAAATCCAAATTAAAAACTTAAAATGGTTTTGAATTATTTATTCAAATCCAAACACTTTTTATGTTTAAAGTTTTTCTAAATTCCAAATTAATATTAAAAAAATAAGTTAATTCATTTTTAATTGTAAATAGTTCATATTTTAAATGGTTACATTAATTATTTTTTAAAACAGAAAATGGTTTTGAATTATTTATTCAAATCAAAACACTTTTTATGTTTAAAGTTTTTCTAAATTCCAAATTAATATTAAGAAAATATAAGTTATTTCATTTTTAATTGTAAATGGTTCATATTTTAAATGGTTACATTAATTATTTTTTAAACCAGAAAATGGTTTTGAATTATTTATTCAAATCTAAACACTTTTTATGTTTAAAGTTTTTCTAAATTCCAAATTAATATTCAAAAAATATAAGTTAATTCATTTTTAATTTTAAATGGTTACATTAATTATTTTTTGAAAATAGAAATTGGGTTTGAATTATTAATTCAAATTCAAACACTTTTTATGTTTAAAGTTTTTCTAAATTCCAAATTAATATTCAAAAAATATAAGCTAATTCATTTTTAATTTTAAATGGTTCATAGTTTAAATGGTTACATTAATTATTTTTAAAAACAGAAAATGGTTTTGAATTAGTTATTCAAATTCAAACACTTTTTATGTTTAAAGTTTTTCTAAATTCCAAAGTAATTATCATTTAAAAAACATTACAAATTTAAACCCCAAATAAAAAATAAGGCGGGAACAGAGAGAAAATTCCTGAAATTTTTTGAAAACAGGTTCATATGTCCTGGTTGGAACCACCAACCGGGACTAAAGAGCCCTGCGCGCGCTCCTTGGGCTGATGAAAAAAAAAGTGGACTATACGTCCCGGTTTGTGGCTCCAACCGGGACGTATGAACCTTTAGTCCCGGCTGGAGCCACCAACCGGGACAAAAGGCCCTTCGTTTATAACTGACGCGCCTCCTCTTCTTCTTCCCCATCTCACTTCTCTGCTTCTCACCGACGCGCGAACAGGAAACCCCGACGACGCCGGCAGGCTGCCCGAGCTCGCCGCCGCCACACCATCGCCTCCGTCCGCGCGCGCCCCGGTCGCCTCTGTCCGCGCAAGCAGAGGGCTCGAGCACGCCCCGGCCCCCTCGACGCTTTCTTCCCCAACCCCGACGAGGTTCGCCGCCGTCCATCAGCCCGATTCCGACCTCGTCGTGCTTCCCCGACCCCACCACCGCGCTCAGGGTGAGCCACCGGTCCTCTAGGACCCTTCCCTTCCTTTCCTCCCTCTCTTGTTTGCTCTAGCCTCGAGCGTCGCCATCGGCCACCACCAGACCTTGCCGTAGACGTAGCTCCGACTACCAAATAGGAGCGGCGCCGCCTCTATATCGTTCGCCGTGCTACGCTGGTTCGAACGCGCACAACCCCGCAGTCACGCGTGCTCCCCAGGGTCGCCGTTGACCACCGTATGCCGCGCCGCCCGTCGTGGTGACATGGTTCTCGCGTGGCTACCGCGTGGTGCCCGCGTGGCCCTGGTCCAACCTGCCAGCCTCAGAAGCTAGGTGCCTCTGCGGTGCAGGTTAGGAGTGGCCTGGTCCAGGTCCACCCGTCAAAGCCCTGGTCCAGGTCCCACCTGCCTGCGTGGCTAGCCCTGACCTGAGGTGTCCACGGGCCCCTCTGTCAGGCACTGTGGCTAGCAGTGGCCTCGGTGTAAAATGTTTTCTGTTTTGTTTAAATTCAGAAATGGTTTAATTAAATCCAGAAATTGATATAATATTGTAAATTCAATAATTAATTATTTATATCTCAGAAAAATACAAATAATATATCAAAATGTTCAGAAAAATGAGATCTAACTATTTAACCTATAATCTTGCATTGTTCAACAACTTTCAAGAAAATTTTAATTAGAGAACAAAATCAACCCCTCTCATATACTCCGGAGTTTCACCGAGTTAGGGATTTCACCCCTCGGAACCCCGTTTAAATTGCCGAGCATGTCTTAGGGTTACTTTTCAATACAAATTAACTTGTCATATCATCATCCTTGTTTGATCATTGCATCGATGCCATGTGTTGATTGTTCCCCTCTCTTTCAGGTGTTCGGTTCTTCGCGGTAGAATACGAGATCAAGATCAAAGACTGAGGTCAACACCATCAAAGATCAAAGATTTCTTGATAGCCATCGTATTGTAGATGCTTAACAATGATATTAGTTGTCATAGATCCCAGTTGAATCGATGTTGCACCTAGGGTTAGCCGGTGTGTCCTCGCCAGGGATTATTGTGTATGTATATATTAGGGTTTCTCTGAATTAGGGTTTATATCTCTCAACACCGTACCTAACATTCTCCCTTAGCCACTTTGACTTATCCGCTTTTCCACCTATGCAGAAAATATGGACCCACACGACAGAGACAAAGAAAAGGAAGAGTTGATCCAAGGTGTGATCCACGGGGAAGAAAATTTAGATGTATCGACGTTTCTGAACAACTCCGGTGAGGGTGATCCTCTTTTTGCCAGACGAGACGACTTGTTTGAGGTTGAAGGTGATGCCTTCCGCGAGGGAGAAGGCGATGCCTTGTGTGATCGAGAAGGGGAACGCTCCGGCGAGGTGCATGTAATATAATTAATTCATTAATTAATCATATGCTATCTATATAGAAATAGTAACGGTGATCTTTCTTCTTTTAGCCCTCCGGATCGAAGAAATCTACTGAAAAGAGCGGCCGAGGCCCAACCAAAAAGTTGGGAGACCATGAGAGGTTCAGGATCGAAGATGTCGCTGAAGACGGCAAACCGACGGCTCCCGAAGTTGTCGCAAACAAATTTGTGGCACAATGCGGAGTAATCGTTAGGGACTTAATCCCGATCACCATTCGAAATTGGAATAGGCCTGCTGATGCAGAAGAAGAAGGAACATGTTTATTTGTCCCTAACAACACCAAAGATTTACTGTGGAAGAGGCTCATGGTTAATTTCAAACTACCGAAGAAAGAGCTAGATCCAAATGCGGAGGATCCATTTGAGGACGCCTTAGAACATAGGAGAGTCATGGAGGCTAAGGTCAGGGAGTGGTCTTTGAAGAAGATGGCCCAGTGTTTCACCAACTGGAAGAAAAGATTGCACCTTGACTATGTCTTGAAAGAGAAGACTCCTGATTTCAAGAATATTAAGTTTGAGAAGATAAAACCATTCTGGGCTGAGTTTGTGAAATACAAGACATCAGAAAAAGCTAAGAAAATGTCTGCAACGAATAAGCTGAATGCTGCTAACAAGAAGTATCACCATACTATGGGGCAAGGTGGCTACATGGCTGGCATTCCTAAGTGGGAGAAACTTGAGAATGAACTGCGTGCTAAAAAGATCACCCCAGAGACAGACGATTGGGTAGAACGTGCAAGGAATTGGTTTTACGGGCATGGGGGCACGTTGGACTCGGAAGGGAAGTGTATATATAACATACGACATAAAGAAGACCCCTTGCCAATCGAGAAGATGAGAAAATCAGTAAAGGCTGTTAAAGATGGGGACTTCATTCCTGATAGAGAGAATGATGAGCTCACACTTGCCCTTGGAAATAAGGAACATGATGGACGAACACGAGGCACAAGCGGCTCCAAACCATGGAGGACTGGGTTTCCCGAAGAGAGGAAGAAATATCCTGATAGAAGTCGTCAAAGGAGAAAGGACAGGGCGGAAGTTGAAGCAGATATTCAAAAAGAGCGAATGCGTATAATTGAAGAACGAATAAGGCAACAAGAAGATGAAATTAACGCACTTAAAGAGCAAAGTACTACCGGCCCATCTCAGCAGCACACTGCATTTGATGCTACCGGCCTATCGAATAATCGAAAAAGCAGTGTGGCTTCCACCGAGGTCCCGGATGATGAAAATGGCGATGTCGATGGTGCACCGACGATGGCTCCTGTTGGCTACCCAGTGGATGATATCACAGAGATGACACACTGCGAGCTATATGTCAAAGTTGTGAACATATCAATGAAGGTGGCGGTCGGCTATGCCTTACCAATTGGACCCACACCAACTTACCACTATCGTCCGGTTCCAGAGGGCTACGCTGTTGTCGGGGTGGATGAAATCATGCCCACCTTTGAAGTTTTGAAGCTTGACTACCCTGCAGGTGAAGGGGATGTGACTGAACTGGGAGACGCAAAAAACGTCACCATTCTATGTCCAAAGGAATGTATCGTGCTTCGAAATCACACGCCAAGGCCATCTTCGCCGCTGCCTCACCCGTTTCCAGCGAGGTCGTCGCCGCCGCAGCCGTCTTCGTCGCCTCACCCGGCTCCATCGCCTCACCAATCTCCGGCGCAGCCATCGCCGGCGCCTCGGGATAAAAAGCATAAGCGTTCCGCTACTCTGCGTTGTGGTAAGCGATCGCCGAAACGTAAATTGGAGCCTCTTCCAAAAGTACCAAAGGTTCCTCCCAAGAGAGCTTATGACTGTACTGAAGAGGAGACTACGGCAATCATTGATGCGGAAACGAAAGCGTTTTTCACTAAGCTGAGGCGGCCGAAAGAGCCAGAGTTCCCCAACACCAAAGAAGAAAAAGGCAGAGTGTTGAAAATGCTAAAGACTCTTCATCAACCCGAGCCAAAGCTGTCATCAGACTATGAGCGTTCTATTCTCAAGTCATATGCGGCACAACAAGCCTCAAAGAGCAGGACTGATGCAAGTGAGAAATCTGTTGCCCAGCTTGGAGAACAAGCAAAACAGTCTTGCGCTCCTCTCAAGGTGATTTCCCATACCAATGTGGGGTCAAGCAAATATGGGGCCGAAGAGCAGTATGATCCAGAGGTAGTTGCAGAATACGGAGAAGTTGCCGCTGCTCAAGGTATGAGTATTGCCCAGTACTTATCCCAGTTAGAGTACTTCCCCGTGAGTGAAGTAGCATACAAATACCAGTACGGCAAACCTCTCATCAAACCTGAGGAGGTAAATAATCTTCCAACAAAAATGCGAAGATTGCATAACTGGTACATGCATGCCACAAAGGCCGGGGCTAACTGGATAGTGCTGAGGGTTACAAAAAAGCATCATGGGAAAGAAAAGGATGACATGATATCCATTGAATTTGATGAACTATTTCAATTATTCAATCAAGACGCCTTGTACAAATCGATCATCAGTTCCTATTGTCTATAATTACTAATTTTGTAATTAATTTAGTCTCCAGTTATCTCACCTTGTTTATTGCATGTATATAATCATATTGTAATATGCAGAATGAAGATTCTCGAATGCAGCAGAGGACAAATCTATGACATTGGCTTCATTGACCCATATTGGGTTCATGAAGCTAATCTCAAAACAAGCCCACAGGATACAGAGGATAATATAGTACACGCGTTAAGGTTTCAAGAAACCAAAAGGGAAATACTTTTTCCTTACAACTTCGAGTGAGTTTTATTGTCTTGTATACACTTTCTATTTCGCTTACTCGATGTTAAGTATATAATTGATTAGTTATGCATTCGCAGCTTCCACTATATTCTGTTAATCATTCAACTTGACAAAGGGCGTGTACTAGTCATGGACTCGAAACATAAACCCCTTGAGCAGTGGAAGGACATGCAGATGCTTCTCCAGCGGTAATTCTAATCATTACGACACTATATCGGCAACGTTCGTGAATTTTATGATATCAAGTAATTAATAACTTATTTTATTCGTTTTTTTCGCCGGGCAGCGCTTGGAAACGTTTCACCAACAAGGCTAGGGGTGTTTGGAAAGCGGAGCTTACATTTCAAGCACTAGATGTAAGCACCACTAGCTATATCCGCGCATTTCTTTGATTTTAGTTTTGATACAGTTATTGTCATGCTTGATTATTATTTTGATTGAACTATGTTCTCGTAAAGTTCCTGACGCAGGGACCAGATAACAATCTATGTGGATACTATGTTTGCGAGTTCATCTGACAGACGTGCGATGAGAAGGGCAGAAATTTAGAGAAACTCTACGTACGTAAACAATTTCTATAGTTTTTAATTACAATCAAATTGTGTTTAGTTTCATTCATATAGGCTGACTCCTTTTTTAAATCAGATCGAACGTCTACGGGACGGTCTTCTGCCAAAGGATTGCGTACGAGCAATTCAGGAGGAATTGGCGGGATTCTTGGATGCAGAAGTCCTAAACCCAAAAGGAGAATACTATTTGGCTGTGTATAGACAATAGAGATTGTACAAAAAGCAACTTTTGTAAACGGGTGCATGAACTCGATCCGTGTATCGAATATAATATTGTCATGATGATCTTGTGTAATATAATGGTTCCTTCATTGATGAGTGCAAAACACTAAATAAACAATAAAACAACATAAATAAATTCTCTGCCGCGGCACAAAAAGTGGCCAAAATGCTGCCGCGGCAACAAAAGTTGCCAAAATGAATTCTCTGCCGCGGCAGAGAAATATGTCAAATCTCTGCCGCGGCAGAAGCTTATTTGTCCCGGTTCGTATTACGAACCGGGACGGTTGCTCCTCCCCCCCTCGCGCGGAGCAGCGGCCACATGTATGATCTTTTGTCCCGGTTGGTGGGGCAACCAGGACTAAAGGTTCGGGCTTTAGTCCCGATTGCCCTGTCCTGGTTGGGTAACCGGGACTAAAGCCCCTTACCAACTAGGACCTATGGGCTGTTCTGCACTAGTGATACTATGTTTGCGAGTTCATCCGTCAGACGTGCTATGAGAAGGGCAGAAATTTAGAGCAAATCCCCGTACGTAAACAATTTATATACTTTTTAATTACCATCAAATTGTGTTTAGTTTCATTCATATAGGTTGACTCCTTTTTTAAATCAGATCAAACGTCTATGGGACAGTCTTCTGCCAAAGGATCGCGTACGAGCTATTCAGGAGGAATTGGCGGGATTCTTGGATGCAGAAGTCCTAAACCCAAAATTGGAATACTATTAGGGTGTGTATAAACAATAGGGATTGTACAAAGAGCTTATTTTGTATGTAGTGCATGAACTCGATCCGTATCGAATGTAATATGTTCGACACTTGGATCTATATTGTCATGATGATCTTGTGTAATATAATGGTTCCTTCATTGATGAGTGCAAAACACTAAATAAACAATAAAACAACATAAATGAATTCTCTGTCGCGGCACAAAAAGTGGCCAAAATGCTGCCACGGCAACAAAAGTTGCCAAAATGAATTCTCTGTCGTGGTAGAGAAATGTGTCAAATCTCTGCCGCGGTAGAGGGTTAGTTGTCCCGGTTCGGGACGGTTGTTCCTCCCCCCTCGCCCTCTGCCACGGCCACGTGTACGCCGTTTTGTCCCGGTTGGTGGGGCAACCGGGACTAAAGGTTGGGGCTTTAGTCCCGATTGTCTTGTCCCGGTTGGGGAACCGGGACTAAAGCCCCTTACCAACCGGGACACATGGGGCTGTTTCCACGAGTGATGCCTACTTGCTCTTTGCACATTCGCTCTTTTTATTCTTTCTCTTCTTCTCTTTTTCTTATATATATATATATGCTTACACTTTTGTTTAAGTGATGTGCAAAGGAGCTAGCCATACAATCCAATTTTCATGTGGGGGTGCAATGTTTAACAATCTCAATTACCAAATTCCAATTTTATGTGAAGCATCTTTGTGGCTTGAAGAGTTTACCTCGACTTGTTCTCACTCTAATTTGATAGCACTTTTATTTTCCTTTGTTAAAGATTTCTCAATTTGACTAATTAGATCATTTTATTTTTTACAAATCAAACCATCAATTTACAATATATTGACTAAATTATCTTTATATGTTCCATTAATACCAATGGTGTGGAATACTCCTATTGCTATCATCGGGTGCAAGTAAAATTATACTCAAGACATTCTTATATCCAATAAGACAAACTCAAACTCAATAGTTCTCCATATATTATAATAGAACTCAGAATTTAATAAATGGGATTGACTATTCCTGATGGGAATTCTAATGATGAAATTTTTTATTTATGAGCTTGAACTAATGCAAAACTAAAATAGTAAACTTATAAGATTGATTACAAGGTTTTAAAGATCTTCCTAAGTTTGGAATCAAGCTAGGTGGGATTAAATAACTCCTTGCTGATACCTATTCCTCCTCCTTGGTAGGAAGAGTATTGCCTTCTTCTCCTGTGTCTCTAACTTTAGCTATACTTGCGAGGCGGATGCTGAGATCGTCCATGTCATATTGGAGCTTCAAATTTTCCTCTGGAGGAATTTCTTCTCATCTGTCAACTCAAAAACAGTTTTAACAACTCTACCATCGATGTCATTGACCTTTTTTCTTAAGATCTTTGCTCATCATCTAGTAGGAGTCAATCCCTTCTCAAATACTTTCAAAACATGCCTTTGAAGCTTTTTCCAATTGATAGATCTTATCATGAATCTCATCTTGCCGCACCTTCTTGGGTTTAAGAGGTGGCGGACTAAGAGGAGGTTTATAATAAGATCCTATGTTGTGACGGTAAGGATTAGGGAGATACTCATCCTTGCTCCTTCTCTGATTTGCTTGCCTCATCATCTCCACCCTTTATGGGAACATGTCCTCCCAATTTGGGAGAGGCTTGATCTCCGAGCTGGATGACTATGATGCTTCTTTTGGTTCTACCCACTCGATCCTCTTCACGGGATTCTCTTCCTTCTTCCCCCAAATCTCGTTGACATGGAAAGGCTACATGGCTTCACTACATGGATGTTGTTATAAGGGGCTTGTATGGAGATGGCGATGGT
Organism: Avena atlantica; assembly: GCA_910589765.1. NCBI lineage: Eukaryota > Viridiplantae > Streptophyta > Magnoliopsida > Poales > Poaceae > Avena > Avena atlantica. The sequence goes on from OU342737.1 coordinate 1,109,472, forward strand.
TTTTCGAGGCTGTAGCTCTGCGAAAACTTAATGAAAAAGGTTAGATGTGATCAACTTTAAAAGGAGAGGTCAAAAACCCTAGCCGTCTTTCGTAACGAGCAACTATACGGGCGCGGCCCGTATAGATCCCGACGTGTAGTTATGAACCGACTATAGATTTTTTATCTACCACGGTACCAACTATACGGCCACAACTATACGACCGGGAAATTTCTTCCCGCCGTATAGTTGGTCGTTAAACCTTCTGTATCTTGGCATAAAAATTTGGAGATGCGATGAATAACTATACGGCCGCAACTATACGGCTGAAATTTTAATTCCTTCCGTATAGTTGGTCGTTAAGGCTACCGTATTCATCAAAATTTAACTATTTCTTTGAGAATTATTTATTAATCTGAAAATTAATGAAATACCAAGTTTTAACAGAAAAGTGAGAGCTTAAATTTTCGACCAACATTAAAATTCACTGAACAATTTTTTTATCATAACCAAATTCCTTCTATTTCACTAGAGCTTCAAGTTTTCCTTTACTCAATCTCAAACTTAACTAAAACTTACTTGAAAATTTAAAACTTACTCGTCCCTTTATTTCACATGGGTTGCCTCCGATGAAGCTCTCTCTTATGGTCTATAGTTTGACCATAATGTTGCTAACTTCGTCTCGATCTTATCCTTCTTCCAGTTACCATTCTTTCCATACTTTTGATAATCAATTCTTCTGGGGTAATTACTTGTAAGGTGATTGCACTTATATCTTCTTTTTCTCGATAATTATTCAAGCGTTGTTCATTCACCACCCATGAAAGAGAGTGTGTTTTCCCCTGGAGCTTCACTCCTCCCGATGCATAAGCTTCTTCAACTATATAGGGGCCTTCCCACTTTGATCTGAGCTTTCCCAAAAACAACTTAAGACAAGAATTATAGAGCAAAACCATATCTCTAATTTAAAGAACTTATTCTCTATTTTTCCATCATGCCATCTTTTTACTTTTTTCCTTAAAACAATCTAGCACTTTCATAAGCCTCACTCCTAAACTCATCTAAAGCATGAATGTCTAATAAACGTTTTCCCCTGCTTCTTTAAGATCATAGTTTAAGTTCTTGATTGCCCAAAAGGATCTATGTTCCAATTCTAAAGGTAGATGGCACGCCTTAACGTATACCATCTTATATGGCGTCATACCTATCGGAATTTTAAATGCAGTTCGGTATGCCCAAAGAGTGTCATTTAGCTTGTATGACCAATCTTTTCTTGATTTATCCACCGTCTTCTCGAGTATGGTCTTTAGTTCTTTATTAGAGAGTTCCACTGGACCACTTGTTTGAGGATGATATGGTGAATCAACACAATGATTTACTCCATATTTGCAGAGGATCTTCCTAAAAGTTCCTTTCATAAAATGAGAACCACCGTCACTAATTAAAAATCTAGGAACTCCAAACCTGGGAAATATGACGTCCTTGATCATCTTCATGGAAGTATCTGCATCTACATGGTTAGTTGGAATATCTTCAACCCATTTAGTAGCATAATCGATAGCAACAAGAATATGAGTGAAGCAATTTGATTCTATAAAGGGTCCCATGTAATCTATTCCCCATACATCAAATGGTTCAATTATAAGACTATAATTCATTGTCATCTCTTGTCTTCTGCCTATATTACCTCTTTTCTGGCCTGCATCACAATATTCCACATACCTGTGTGCATCCTTGAACAAGGTGGGCCAATAGAATCCGGATTGAAGTACCTTTTCTGTAGTTCACCCGCCTGCATGATGTCCTCCATACGGGCTGTCATGACAAGCTTGCAAAATTGCATTCATTGCATGATTAGGAACACACATTCAAATCATTCCGTCAGGTCCATGACGATAAAGAAATAGATCATCCCAAAAGTAGTATTTCAGATCATTAAAGAATTTATTTTTTTATTTCTTGTCATACAAGGAGGTACAAATTTTCCTGCAAGATAATTAGCATAATCTGCAAACCAAGGATCAGCTCCTTCAACATTTGCTAAGTATTCTCCTGGAAATGACTCATTTATAGGTACGGGGTCGATTATTATTCCCTCCATCCTAGAGAGATGATCAGCTACTAGATTATCCTTACCCCTCCTATCTACTATTTGCAAATTATATTTGTGATCGTCGGAACCTTTTACGCTAGTATCTTAATCCCTTTGTTTCACGATATATTACATGTCCGAGATTCGATCATCGGTATCTCCATACCTAGTTTGATCTCGTTACTGACATGCACTCTTTTTTCGTTCCCGTGATATAACATTCTAGTGATCAAATCACTTGCTTGCAATCTAATCAATGTGATATCACCGAGAGGGCCCAGAGTATATCTAACCATCATCGGGATGAACAAATTCCACTCTCGATCCATGAGCCTCAACATAACACTTTATTAGTTCTGAATCCATCTTTATAATCACCCTGTTACGGTGTGACGTTTGATGTTATCAAGAAACTCTTCCGGTGTTAGTGATTGACATGATCTCATGGTCTAAGGATTAGTATCACTTCGTACGTTGTTATAGCAATATAAACTCACTGACTTTGATCGTAATTCTATACTTCGGATGAATGTTCATCACACCATTACACTAATGTTGTGATCCCGTTATTAACAACATCCAATATCCATGATCAGGAAACCTTGATCATCTTGTTAATCAACGAGCTAGTTTATGAGAGAGGCATAACTAGGAACTTTCTGTTTGTTTATTAAACACACATGTATTAATGTTTCCGTATTAATACAATTATAGCATGCAAAATAAACATCTATCATATACTTGGAATACACATAATAAACACTTTATTATTGCCTCTCAAGGCATATTCCCTTCAGTGGCCTCCCATGCCATCGTCGTGTCGGCACTGTAGCTCCAAGCACCCGGCGGTAGGGAGAATACACCGGCGGCCATCACCGCGCCATCAAGCAGCCCTTCCGTCTCTTGCACGCCCGTCGCCGTATGCGGTGCCTCGACATTAGCCGATCTCGATGCCATCACGGTAAACAAATTGCTTTACCGCCTTTCACACCATCTATTACTATTATGGCATCTCTGACGACGCCGTACATGTTTTCCGTAGACGAATGTTCCTTGCACTCTCTTATGCTACGTCAACAACGAGCTGAGGGATGTTGCCAAGGGTACCATCGTTCAACCCTTGCAGCGCACGTTCCACTCAAGGCCGATGCCAGATAGCGTGCACAGGGTTAAAATTAGTCGGGTGCTAAGGGGCTACGACGACCTAGAACCTCCCATTCAACCCCCAGGAGCGGATGAAGAAGATTCGGTTGTCCTCAGAAGTTGCTTCGGATTATTCTTGCAATGGCCAAAGAGCATGATCCGTTTGGGGACGGCGGGGGCCATCACGCCACAGACAACAGCACCGCCTGTCGTGCCAGCGACAAGCGGTGGCAAGGCCCCCTTACCGCCCTCGCCGTCACCTCCACGCGGTGGGTCGGATGATCATGTTGATGATATGCACATGGCGCAGGATTCGGCCGAGGACGATGAAGACTGGAATGATCACTTCTTCAACACTCAGTTTAGCAACAAAGACCTAGCTGGTGGCCCCACAAAGAAAGCCACTATCACCAAGCGCCTGTTTGGTTCTCAGGAGACGCCTCCAGCTTGCGCCTTTACAGAGCCAGCTGATACAACCAACCGTCCATTTATTCTAAGCCCTGACACACTACATAGGGCGGCCGGTGCTCAGATTGCGGTGCCTGCCCGCTCTCCAAAAGGAAAAAAGGGCAGGAAAAGAAAACCTAGCAGCTCGAGCCAGCCGGTGGCGTCCACAACTGTGAATCCGATCAGGTTTCGGGACGGGCCACCAAGACACGAGGGTATTATGTGGAGGATTCCTGTGGCGGGTGAGCCCATGCTACCTAAGAATTTGCGGAGGCTCGCCAGTTCGGAACTGCAGAGTGTGCATGACGGTGTGCTAACGATAGAGAGACGGCTTCTATCGGAGAAAGATCCCTCGCACCCGGTATTCGTGGTTAAGGTGCCACCAGGATTGGGCTTCGTCGACAATGCCCCTTCAGATCTGTTCTTCCTGCGGTTCGACGACATCTTCAATATGTTCCACCTATACCCGCTGCACTATACCATGGTCCCCATGTTTTCTCTCAGCCTGGCCATGCGGATCATTAGAGAGAATACAGCGGGCATCGCTATAGTGGACCCCGCCGAATGACGTATCGTGGCGTCGTACCTAAAAAGAATCCTCGTGGCAAACAAGACAACGGAATACATTCTCGTGCCTTACTTTCTCGAGTAAGTCGTTATTCACTCGCCACCGTCGATTGGCTTTATTAGATTATCATCATTCTTTTTCCAACACATTCCATTTGATTTTTTTGCGCAGAGATGAACACTGCACGCTAATCTCCTTATCGCCGAAGCATTCCCACGCCACGTATTTCGACTCGGGGAGTCTAGAAAAGAAGAAAAAATACGACAAGATCAAGGAAGTTCTGGATGATGCTCTCACTGTCTATGCCTCGACGGAAGGCACCATCTTCGTGCGTACGAAGGTCAAGTTCGGCAGGCACGTCTTCAACCACGTAACAGAGTTCCCCTGCGTGAAGCAGCCAGAAAACAGTAAGAAGGAAGCCTACTACGCACTCCATCACATGAGGGCGTTCCTACTTGACCAGCAGAATTCTACGCTGCCAGACCATCTCAAATAGTGGGCCGAAGCAAAGGCCAAGATCACTGATTGAGATATTAGACAAGAGATGTATCGCATCCAGCAGTAGTTTGGGGCAATCATCTTTCGTGATGTCATGACTTCGGGGGGATCTTCTACGGAGGAAATATCCCGAATAACCATGACATAGAAGATCGCCTAGAGATGCAGGGTGACTATAGGAAGTTCATGACGAGACAAGGCGTCCTCCCGTTCCCTAAGCCGAGCCAGAAGGCTTGATGTTGGCCTAGTTGTAGTTACAAACTATAGATAACCTTTGTGTGTATGTGGACAAGTGTACATGCTACTATACTTATCTTATTAGGTTTATGAATCATCGCTTACTTCTTTTGCTTATTATTTATATCAATCAATGCTTTGTTTTTTGCTTACTCTTTGGTCCTTTGCTCATTTGGTCCTTCTTTTTTTCCTTACTTTATTAGTCTTTTTTCGAGAATAATGATGATGATTGAAATATCGTGGCACAATATATATGTGAATGTGCTACGACGGGATTGTAAGCCTTGTGTTATGCACAAATGTAGATGTTGTGCATCCTACTTGGCTTACGGTTCCATCATAGCATATTCCTGTGTCCAACGACCTATGTATATATATATGAGGCATTCTTTTTGATTTACTTTTGTCTTTTTCGAGAATAATGCCGATGATTGAAATGTCGTGGCACACTATATATGTGAATGTGCTACAATGGGATAGTTAGCCTTGTGATATGCACAAGTCCAAGTCTTGTGCATCCTACTTGGCTAACTGTTCCGTCGTAGCATATTCCGGTGTCCAACGACCTAGCTAGTTATATATGAGGCATTCGTTTCGAGTTACTTTGGTCTTTTTTGAGAATAATGCCGATGATTGAAATGTTGTGGCACACTATATGTGAATGTGCTGCGATGGAATTGTCCGCCTTGTGCTATGCACAGGTCCAGGTGTTGTGCATCCTACTTGGCGGACAGTTCCATCGTAGCATATTCATGTGTCGAACAATATATGAGGCATGCTTTTTGAGTTTGGTCTTTCTGATTTAGGAGTACTTTCTATAAGTGTATCTTCATATGCGACTTTAATTATATATGTTTTTTTTCAATCATCGGTTAATTATTATTGTCAACTTGTAGATGACGTGGTACGTCGTGTACAAGGGACGGGTTCCCGGAGTCTACGATGATTTGGAAGACCGCCGAAGACAGGTGCACTGTTTTAGCGGCAATAGCTACAAAGGGTACAACACTATGGCGGAGGCGGAAGCTAGATACACGCGCTATCTAGCGGGAGTTAGGACGAGGAACCGGATGAAGACCTACACCTTTGTCGCGGTGATCATGCTTATCTTCTTTGGTTATTTATCTCGCGTTTGTGTCTAGCTAGTTTAGATGTCTAGGCGAGCTTCTGAGCTCTAACTTGTTCGATCGACACATGTATTCGCATGTCACCAACTACTTTGTAACTTGATCGAAACAATGTATAACTTATGTATTCATGTATGAGACTTATCTATATGTATTTGTTTCAATCTTGTTTTGTGAATTGTGTATTTATATATATATAATTGTATATCTTATATATGTGTGTATATCTACCTATATAACCTGTATTGTATATCATCTGGCCCTGAAATTAAAAAAAAGACGGCACATGGCATAACTTCTATGGCACAGTGCCTAAAGCGCACCTGCGCAGGCTTGTGGCGCACTGACAGATGCGCCACAGAAAATAAGTCTTGTAGCGCACCTGGACAGGTATCCGTGGCGCACTATCATGTGCGCCACGCCTATCTCTACACATGCGTGGCGCACCAGGCAGTGCGTCACGGCCATGAGATAGTCGCAGCGCAAGCCTAGTGGCGCACGGGCAGTGCGCCACAGATGGCTTTTCCACGTGCGCCACTAACTGTTGTTTTCCTAGTAGTGTTAAATGCTGAGTGTTGTCCATTGTTATGGTCCTGCTACTCAAATAAAAAGTCAGTACAACGAAAGTAAATAACTAAAAGTAAAGTAGCTCTAAGATCCCCGTGCAACGGTGCCAGAAAATATCTTGATGACTGCAAGTACACAAATCGTTTGTAGCTAGTTTCGAAATAAAGATATCGATCCCACAGGGAGCAGTAGGCGAAAGACTAAAATGCTTTTAACTAAAACTAAATGAAGTACTTAACAAGAAAAGTAGAATTGTTTTTGGGGTTTTGGTTGAGAGAAATAGTAAAGTAACGTAAAACTCAATGCAGAAAGTTGTAATCGCGTGTGTAAGAAAGCTTGAAACTATTTTTTGACCAAAAACAGTAGGGAAAACTCCCTACTGTGTCATTTTTCATTTAAGAAAGCTTGAAACTGCAATAGGAAAAAGGTGTGCTCGGGGAGTGGTGGATACACAACTAGCAATCTAGACTAAGTGGTTAAGATTATTACAGCGAATATTCTCATGATATGCAAGTATGTGGGAGGATCTTCATATATGGATGATTAGGCAGCAACCACTGCTCACATCATCCTTCATAACCATAGCTGACAGATAAACGACATCAATCGTATTATCCCGCTATTAAGGGATTTCTCCCGCAGCATGGACATAGCTTAATGAGTTCTCCTTGCTTCCCCAAGTTAGTACGTAAAGGATTACAATGAATTTATAGTCACAGTAAGTTCTACCATCCCTTCGTCTACCAATAAGTAATCCCCTTCATCAAGTCCACGTAAGAGGCAAATATTAAGGAGGTGCACAATTCCCAACATCAAGATAAGGACAATTAACACATACATATTGATGTATAACTAGTAAAGTGTCCGTGCGTTGCCACGTTCTATAATTGTTTTCTTATTATATGTGAGCATATGTACACTAGTAGAAAAAGAGCCATACGTCCACCCTAGTTTGGAGCATTAATCCCGGTTGAACATTAGTCCCGGTTCCTACGGCTAGAACGTCGTATGTCTTTAGTCCCGGGTCAAACGGGACCTTTAGTCCCGGTTCGTATCACCAACCGGGACTAAAAGGGGTGCCCCGGTGCCAATCCCTTTAGTCTCGGTTCGTATCACCAATCGGGACTAAAGGTGTGACCTTTAGTCCCGATTCGTATTACCAACCCGGACTAAAGGGACACCGTGGCACCCCTTTTAGTCCCGGTTGGTGATATGAACCGGGACTAAAGGTCTCATGCATTTAGTTTGTTCGTTGTATGGTCTATATGCAAGTGTCTTCTAACAGTCGGTGGTGGCCCTAACTATAATCGTGACACTGATATGTTAATTCACAAGGAGTTTTTCCTCAATAGGAAGAATATGTTCTCGACATGTCTATTAGAGAAACTATCATGTAAGGATCAAACTTTGTTGGAAAAGAATCTAAAAAATGTATTCCACACGAGACACATATAACATCATCATCAAATATATGTCTCACTCAGTGTTTATTGTACAATATATTGTTACAATCTATGACTTTCAACATACTCTATTTTGCCCGAGTTTCAGAAATTTAGGCAAGCGCCCTTCGAACTGTAGTTAGGCCAGGTACACTGCCAGACGTTTAGATAAACGTTTAACTAATTAAATACAATACGTACAAAAAAGAAAATTAGGCAAGCGCCCTTGTCCCTCATCGCGTGGCGTTAAACCCGGGCGCTAAATAGAGTTTGTTTTTCACGTCCGTACAGTCCGCCGCAGAAAAAATTAGACGAAGCGCTCAACCTATCAAAACGTGCAGAAAAAATTAGCTCTTTGATTTCAACATACTTTGGCCGTTTTGGATTCTTAAAATTCGAAAAGAAAAAAAATTATTTCAGAAAAAAAATTATTTTAGTATTTTTTATCGCATTTTTCTGATAATAATGGATATATTATTTGTTAAATTTCGATTTACAGATTTGAAGATATTATTTATGTCATATTAAATGAATAAATGACAAAAATGAATAAAATATTAATTTAATTAGTTTTTACTTTCATTAGAATAAAATGTTATTATTAATTATTTATTGTTGTTCACTAAAAATAGTTGTTCTTAATTTCAAAAAATAAATACGTGTCACATATCGATATGAGTTAATAAGATTGATATACTAGTCTTGACAGCAAGATATATTGGTCTTTCGCGCAGGTGGGAGAGACGGAATAAAGAAGTTAAGCGGATGGGAAGTTTGACTCTTAGTACGATTTGAACTAAGATTAAGTATAATTAGTGTTAAAAATGAGAGATGTGGGAGATTAACGAGCCAAATAATTCAAAGGTTTAAGAAAAAATTGAAAAAAAAAATCAAAATTTTTTAAAAAAAAAAAAATTGGAAAAAACTTGTAGTCCCGGTTCGTATTGGTCCTCCCCCCTCGCACGGAGCTGCGGCCACGTGTGCACCCTTTTGTCCCGGTTGGTAGGGCAACCGGGACTAAAGGTTAGGGCTTTAGTCCCGATTGCCCCGTCCCGGTTGGGAAATCGGGACTAAAGCCCTTTAAAAACCGGGACGTATGGCACGTTATCCACCCGTGGTACAAAATACATAGCCACAAAGTACACACACTAAAAAACTATCTTCCAATTCACTTGAAACGATTTTTTTTTGACAATTCACTTGAAACGATTTGATAAAGCTAGAGTATGACTTACATGCATAGAAAGGCATGCATAGAAAGGAATGGTATCTCATCGATATTTGCAACGTGATTTGTCCTCGATCTAACCCCTTCAAGCAAGCTCTTTCTTCTCTGCAACGTTTCGACCATTTCCACAAGATCTCTCTGCACAGTCTATGGAACTAAAGCTTACAACTTCAGGAACAAAATATTCATTCGTAACCAAAATTTATGGAAATTCAAGATTATTTCACAATTATTTCAATCTTTTTGATGAAAAATTAATTTAATTTAAATCTAATAAAGAACTCTGAGATAAAATATTTTACTACCCTTCAAATCACTGATAAGTTCATCAACAATTTAAACCTTATATACAAAACTCCCAATTACCATTCGAAGAATGGATGTTTGCTTGTGGTTGTGACAGTTGTTTTTTGTAGTGGTATCCCATCCAGTTGTCATCGGTGTCATAGTGACACTTTAGGCAATACTTTAGACCTAATTCTTTTACATCTTCATAGAAAAATAAAATGATATAGTGATATACTAAATTAGCGACAACTAATATGGATCGAAAGAAGTATTTGAAGTATTATAGCCTGCTTACATCATTTTATTAGAGAAGAGCCAAATTCAAAATATTAAATATTAGTTTATTGCAATGAAATTATCAGTGACTTTGACCTGCCCATACATGTAATCGATCATTGAGTATTAATCTGCTATCTCAATGAGCTTAATTGCAAATTTTGAAGAATCTAAAATAAAACGAATGGATTGGAGAACGATAGTGCTCCGTAGGCTTGGAGAGCAACAGCCCTGTCGCCTTTTCCACAAATCCTCTCCCACACTTCTCTCCTCATTCTCTTCACTGCCCGTCAGCTTCTGTGACCACTGGTGATGAGCTATGACACGTGTAGGAGAAAGACATATACTCTGAACCGTGAAACTTGCATTGTTCAAACAAAAAGACAGAGAGAGATGGAGATAGGATGTAAGATAAATCTATGTATCATACTGAATTACATGGCAACTCTTAGAGAAACAAATTAGACAAAAGCCAATCCTATCGTCATGGTGGAGCTAATAAAATGAGGAACCATACTTAAGCAGAATATCCAGAACCCAAAAAAGGTGCCTGTAACACATTTGTCTCAAATGTTTACTATTAGCAATCCCTCGTCAAAGTTCATTACAGATTTAGGTGAACCATGCTCTGAATAAACAACCCTTGAATATAATCTACCAATCTACTCCCCTTTTACTATAATTCTAGTGACATATGCCATCACATTACCTGATTTTTTTTATAAGGGGTGCTTTATTAAACTAAATCGCATTACTTGATACTTGTCCTGTAAGAGAAATATCCTAACAAGACACACTTTTACTCATTTCTTTTCCCAAATCGGCGTCTCTAACTCTACATAACTGAGCATCAAAAGGAAAAATTCATGTCACACATAACATGGCTCTTCCAGTTCACAATTGACAAAATTGTGTGATTTCTTAGTCCAAAATATGTGTATAAATAAATTTCGTCATAGACTGAACTACTGAATTTCGTCAAAGACTCGGCAGCTGCAGATACTCTAGGAATACTTGCCAACAATCATGGCACGTACATGATTTATCCAGTAACAGCAGGTGTATGAACTTATTATGTATTATCTGAAACCCAAAGGCCAATATAAAGTAAATTACCTCCAATCAATAAACCCAGGCCAACCTGACAAACATGAGTACACGTTGAAAATAATAATCACCATGAATGATTTCTAAACATTGTAACGAATCAGATTATGGTTGAAGGATAGTACTTGTAGGACCCTGGAGTAAACTAAACATCTCTAGGATCTTCATTCTTGCAGGCACATATGCGCATGCAGCTTAGTTTCCAAGGAGCTGTCCAAGTATAGTCATGTTTACAAACATGGCTTCATACCACCCTTCACCTCAATCCATTTTTTGGTAGATAATATGCAAATAAACCCGTAAAACTGGGTTGAGACAAAGAAAGACTGAATATGTCTGTTATCATGTTGTCGTGTTTGGCAATAGTAAACCTGAAAAATGACATGCATTGGCTAAGTACAAGTCATAAAAATACTGAACTTTGTTGCTCGAGAAAAGACAAAAAATTCTATTCTCTTCCATAATATCTTCAGAAAAATGTTTGCACCTCGAATAAGTCCTGCTAGAACAATATATTTCATATCTGAACATATCTTTCTAGTTCTAAGAAAAAATATCTTTCTTTCCACAACACCAAATTACTTGCATCCATAAGGACAAAAATTAGATAATCAAATCATGTTGTCGGTACATATTAATAGGAAAACATAAGACTTGCGTAGATCTAGAAAGGAATATTTGTAGAACAACGGAATACATATATAAAGTTTAGAGATCCTTACCCTCACATTCATATTGGATATACTCTCTAATAGTTGGGTTAACACCCAGAGCCCGCGCTAGTACTTTGGAAGCATCTTGATCTAATTAGTATTGGGCTTGATGTAGGCATAGGCAAACTTTTTAGAAAATGATAGGCAAGTGAACTAAAAGGAAGAACATATATACCACATCTGAACCAACCTGTACCAATCAGGAAATTTTTTGACGACAAGATTGGTTGTGACATCCACCGGCACCAGGAAACTGGCGAGCAAATAGCAGCATGTCCACCTTTACTTATATTTTCCACAATTTTGCAGACGTCCAGCTATAGAACAATAACCTTGGATACTTTGGATGTCAGTGCATATTTTATACAATCAACTTGAACATTAAAAAAACCTTGGTCTCATAGGACATAATTGTTGTACATGGCACATCATTAGTCATAAAAACTGCTTGAGTTAAAATTTATCATAGCATGTTTGGCAGAAATCTCAATGGCTGCAACATCACCGGTCTATAGCCTCCAAAGCTAAATTAGTTAGTGGTGTAGCTATCCTGAATAAAACTAAAGGATCTATAAGATCTAACCTCATATTTGTGCACAATCTTGCCTCGAGTCATTAGGGTTCTCTGTTAAAACATTTAGATGGTTGAGTTGCATAAAACCATCAAGCTGGCCCTTGAGAAGTCCATATCCAGTGCTACAATTATAATCTCTATCAGATACAGCAATTGGAAGTCAACAAATGCATGTAATAAGATGAATATGTGGTTCTTGCCTCGGTAATGAATTTCTTTTGTTTGGTAGTACAGCTTACGATGTCAAGAAGTTTCTATTTGTGGTTTGTCTCTCTCTCTCTCTCTCGAATTCTATGAACACGAACAAGCAGAGGCAGAGAGTTTTGGTGCCGTAACAACTACTGGCTTTTCTGATCTTTCCTTCCTTTTATTCTGTTACAGAGAACGTGTTGAGCTCCCGCGATCCATGTTTCCCGTGCCATCCCACGAGGGCATCGTGCAGCCAACGGAATAAGTCCTGGTTGGTTAAGCCAAAGACCAGGACAACTAAGCCTATCTGAAACTTAAACAGAGAGAGAGGCTAACATCGTCAGAACCAACCCTGACGAACTGTCTAAACTGGCTACTCTGAAGATGCAGGGTTTATGCTAACAATCTCCCCCTAATCCCTGCCATCTTCACTTTATTTGAGCTACACCTATCCTACCTCGCATCTCCTGGAACTTGACTCGACCCAGAGGTTTCGTCAGGATGTCAGCGAGCTGCGACTCTGTGCTGGTGAACTCCACGAGGATCTGCCCCTTCTCCACACACTCGCGAATGTAGTGGAACCGGAGGTCAATGTGCTTGCTTCTCTCGTGAAACACCGGGTTCTTGATCAGGGAGATAGCGGACTGATTGTCCACCATCAGAGTAGCTGCTTTTGGTTCTTCTTCCCTGAAATCACCTAGCAGCCTCGCGAGCCAAATGACTGGGTTGTCGTCGAGGAAGAAGAACACTCCTGTGGTACTCTTCCTTGTGTCGACGTCGCTTGCCATGTCGCTGTCACTGAATCCTTTCAGTCCAGCACTGGTTCCTCCCTTTCTCCCATAGACACAGCCGTAGTCCAAGGTTCCTGCAACATACCGCAGAATGTGCTTCACCGCCGTCCAATGCTCCTCAGTTGGACGCTCCATGAACCTGCTCACGTATCGCACGACATAGGTGATATCTGGGCGAGTGTAAGTCAGGTACCGGAGGCTGCCAACCACACTTCTGTAGTGGGTGACGTCGACGGCCGGCGCGGTGCTGTCCTTGTTGAGCTTCAGTCGCGTCTCCATAGGGACAGAGCAAGCATTGCAACCTGCGAGTCTGGCCTTCTCCAGCACACTCTTGGCGTACAAGGTCTGGGCAAGGGTGATGCCGATCGCACTCTGACGCCCCTCGATGCCCAGATAGTAGCTGAGCAGCCCGAGGTCGCTCATGCGAAATACCCCCTTCATCTCCTCCTTGAACCGCTGGAGATCACCGTCGCTGCTCCCGGTGTTGACGAGATCGTCCACATACACCCCAACAATTAGCTTGTCGTGGATATAGACGGCGTGCTCAGACTCACTGTGCTGAAACCCGAGCGACGCCATAGTGGCATCAAGCTTGGCATTCCAGGCACGAGGAGCCTGCCACAGGCCGTACAACGCCTTGCGCAGGACCTTTCCCTCTTCTCCGGCGACGACAAATCCGGGCGGCTGCATGACGTACACCTCCTCCTGGAGGTCACCGTTCAAGAATGCCGATTTCACGTCCATGTGATGAACCGACCATCCTTCATGTTCAGCAAGAGCCAGAAGCAGACGAACAGACTCGATTCTGGCGACAGGGGCGAATACCTCGTCAAAATCGACTCCTTGTTGCTGGACGTAGCCTTTCGCCACAAGTCTCGCCTTGTGCTTGATGACGGTGCCGCGCTCGTCGTGCTTGACCTTGAAGACCCACTTCAGGACGATAGGTTTGTGACCTCGAGGCAGATTAGTCATCTCCCAGGTCTGATTCCCCTCAATTGCCGTCATCTCCTCCAACATTGCTGCACGCCAGCTTGGATCCTTCTCAGCTTCTACGACGCTTGACGGCTCCTCTGCAGAGGTGAGGAAGAGTCGCTCCGCTAACCCGGGCGCCACTGCATTGTTGGAGATATGCCCTAGAGGCAATAATAAATGTAGTTATTATTATATCTTTGTGTTTATGATGAATGTTTACATTCATGCTATAATAGTATTAACAAGGAAACATTAATACTTGTGTGATTTGTAAACTTAATTTGAAGTCCCTAGTAAAGCCTCTATGTAATACTAGCTTGTTGGTTAATAGATGATTGTGGTTTCCCTATCATGAACATTGAGATGTTATTAACAACAGGATCATATCGTTAGGAGAATGATATGGTGGACATACTCCTATAGATAAGCGTAGCATAAAGATCTAGTCATTTTAATAGTTCAATTGCTATATGCTTTCTGATACATAGTTACCTAATTCCTTCGACCATGAGATCATGCATATCACCTTTACCGGATGGATGCTTTGATGACATCAAACACCACACCGTAACTGGGTGGCTATAAAGGTGGCATTGAGTGTTCGGAAAGTATTGGTTGAGACACATGGATCAAGAGTGGGATTTGTCCATCCATATGACGGATAGATATACTCTGGGCCCTCTCGGTGGAATGTCATCCAATTAGCTTGCAAGCATGTGACTGGCTCACAAGGAATCACATATCACGGTAACGAGAAAAGAGTACTTATCGGTAACGAGGTTGAACTAGGTATGCAGAGATACCGACGATCATAACCTCGGATAAGTAAACTATCGTGAGACAAAGGGAAATTGGTATCGTATGTAAATGCTTCATTCGATCGCAAAGTAATCGTAGAAATATGTGGGAGCCATATGAATTTCCAGATTCCTCTGTTGGTTATTGTTCGGAGAAGTGTCTCGATCATGTCCGCATAATTCACGAACCGTAGGGAGACACACTTAAGGATTCGACGTTGTTTGAGTAGTTATGGTATGATGAGAAAGAGACCGAATGTTGTTAGGAGTCTCGGATGGGATCCGGGATATCACGAGGAGATCCGGAATGGTCCGGAGAATAAGATTAATATAAGGAAAGTCTCGTTTCGGAGTTAGGGAATGATTCCGGTGTTTTCATCGGGAATGTTCTAGAAGGTTCCGGATGTCCGGCACTCCGTAGGGGAAGGGGTACATGAATGTGCCATTACAAGTTGGAATGATTGCATCATGTACTAGATGTCATCGCTGTCCAAAATAAAGGGTTTATTCAAATCCTAGTTTGAAAAGTCAAACGGCTAGTTTGAAAAGTCAAACGGCTAGTTTGAAAAGTCAAACGGCAGTTTTTGGAAAGAGGAGGAGAGGTGGAAACCGAGTTGGGGAGGATTCCTTCCTCCAACCGGCGGCCCACCTCCAAGCCGAGTTGGGGAGGGACTCCCCTCCCCTTGGCCGCACCTCCCACCTATAAAGGGAGGGGCAGGGCTGCCCCTCCTAGCACACAAGTTCCCTGCCCCAAACCCTAGCTTGGCGCCACCACCTCCTGCAGCTGCCGCCGCCTCCTAGGGTTGCCCTAGCCGCCGACTTGGGCTGCCCCAAGCCCTAGCCGCCGGCTCTAGCACCTCCTCCTTGGTGTGTCTAAACCCTAGATCGCCGAGGAGCTCTCTCATAATCCACCATACTCGCTCCGGCTTAAGGCGAAGCCCTGCGAGATCTCCCCTCTACTTCTGGTACCACGCCGTTGTGCTGCCGGAATCGCGAGGAGAGTGCTACAACCTCCGCTGCCTGCTGGAACAAGGGAGAGGAAGGTCTTCGTCGAGTACCGAACGTGTGACCGACTGCGGGAGCGCTGCCGGAACGCAGCGCCGGAAGGATCGTCTACGCGATCTTGAGATCGGGAAAAGTACGACTACATCACCCACGAGAATCCGCTCTCGTTAAACACTTTGGAATCTTCGAGGGTGATTTATTCCATCGACTCGTTGATACAATATAGTAAATAGATCTTGGCTTGTTTGTTTGTATGCGGTAGAAATTTTTTGTTTTCCATGCTGGAAACCCTACAGTGGTATCAGAGCCGTGTCTATATGTAGATCTGTTGCACGAGTAGAACACAATGGTCATTGTGGGCGTTGATGCTTTTATTGTCGATTGCTTCTTGTGTACTTTGCATCTTGCGGTATGTTGGGATGAAGCGGCCCGGGCTAACCTTACATGACATCGTTCATGAGACTTGCTCCACGCTTGACATGCAACTTGTATTGCATAAGTGGCTTTGCGGGTGCCTGTTTCTCCTAGCATAGTTAAGATCCAATTTACAACGGGTGATTAACAATACTAGTATCAATGTTGTGGTTCTTGTTCGTAAGTTAGAACGACACTTATTGAAAGCCCCAAACCACGTAAAATATGCAAAGAAAGTAGAGGCGTCTAACTTTGTTTTCCAGGGGTGTGCAGTGATGTGATATGGCCATGATTGTGATTATATTTGATGTATGCAATGTTCCTTATTGTAAGTTGGCAACCGGCAGGAGCCATATGGTTGTCTTTAATTTATGTTAAGACCCGCGTGTCTATTCAAAGTAGTTGTAATAGTTGAAGCCGATGGACGGCAACCATGGAGAAGCGTCATTGACCTTGATGCAATGCCGGTGATGATGGAGATCATGTTCGTGCTAGAAGATGGAGATCGGAAGCACAATGAAGAAAGGCCATATCATATCACATATTATGAATTGCATGTGATGTTAATCCTTTATGCATCTTGTATTGCTTAGTAGACGACGGTAGCATTATAAGATGATCCCTCATGCACATGAATTTCAAGTCATAAAGTGTTCACCCTCAGTTAGCACCGTTGCTAAATCTTGTTGTTTCGAAGCACCACGTGATGATCGGGTGTGTTAGATTCCGCAAGTGTATACAGCGTGAGCAAGCCAGATTTGTTCATGCGGAAACTAAGGTTTGATCTTGACGAGCCTAGCATGTACAGACATGGTCTCAGAACACGGATCACCGAAAGGTAAAGCATGAATCATATAGTAGATATGATGAACATGTCGATTGTTCGCCATTGAAACTATATCAACTCTCGTGATGATCGGTGTTGATGTGGTGGATTTGGTTCGTGTGATCACTAAAACAATGTGAGGGATATTGTTTTGAGTGTGAGTTCACATAGATTAATTTTATTATTAATTTGAACTCAATTTGTCATAAACTTAGTCTAAACTATTGCAAATATGTTGTAGATCAATGGCAGCCCCTACCATCAATTTTAATGCGTTCCTAGAGAAAGAAAAGTTGAAAAACATTGGAAGCAACTTCGCGGATTGGTTCCGCAATTTGAGGATTGTCCTCACAGCTGGTAATTTGACCTATGTGCTGGATGCACCGCTGGGTGACCCACCTGCAGCTGATGCTCCCGATGAAGTAAAGAATGTTTAACTCACTCGGAAGACTCAGTACTCCACAGTTCAGTGTGCTATCTTGTATGGTTTAGAATCGGAGCTTCAGAAAAGGTTTGAGAATTCAGACCCATATGATATTGTCGAGGATCTCAAATTGATCTTTGAGACTCATGCGGCAATTGAAAGCTATGAGGCTTCTGAAAAGTTCTTTAACTGCAAGATGGAAGAGGGCAGCTCCGTCAGTGAGCATGTGCTTAAGATGTCTGGGCACGCAAACAAACTTCAAATCTTGGGTATTGTGATTCCTAATGCTTTGGGGATTTACCGTGTCCTCCAATCACTACCACCAAGTTACAAGAACTTTGTGATGAACTACAACATGCAAAACATGAACAAGACGTTGCCAAAACTCTTTGCCATGTTGAAATCTGCAGAAGTGGAGATCAAGAAAGAGCACCAAGTGTTGTTGGTCAATAAGACCACCAAATTCAAGAAAGGAAAGTCTAAGCAGAAGGGACACTTCAAGAAGGGTGGCAAGAAAGTTACCACGCCGATGAAGAAGACCAAGGCTGGACCTAAGCCTGATACTAAGTGCTTTTACTGCAAGGGAGAAGGTCACTGGAAGCGGAATTGCCCAAAGTACTTGGCGGATTTGAAGAACGGCAACATCAACAAGAAAGGTATATCTGATATACATGTTATTGATGTGTATCTCACTAGTACTCGTAGTAGTGCCTGGGTATTTGATACTGGTTCGGTTGCTCATATTTGTAACTCGAAACAGGTGCTGCAGAATAAACGGAAGCTAGCGAAGAACGAGGTGACGATGCGCGTGGGAAACGGATCAAAGGTTGATGTGATCACGGTCGGCACGCTACCCCTTCATCTACCATCGGGATTAGTTTTATACTTAAATAATTGTTATTTGGTGCCTGCGTTGAGCATGAACATTATATCGGGATCTTGTTTATTGCGAGACGGTTACTTGTTTCAGTCCGAGAATAATGGTTGTTCGATTTATATGAGTAATATGTTTTATGCACATGCACCTTTGATAGATGGTCTATTCTTATTGAATCTCGATAGTAGAAATACACATATAAATAACATTGAGGCTAAACGTTTGAAATCGAGCGATAACTCGACCTATATGTGGCACTGTCGTCTTGGTCACATTGGAGTGAAGGGCATGAAGAAACTCCATTCCGATGGACTTCTTCAATCACTTGATTTCGAATCACTTGATAGATGCGAAGCATGTCTGATGGGTAAAATGACCAAGACTCCATTTTCTGGTATGATGGAGCGAGCTACAGACTTATTGGAAATCATACATACCGATGTGTGTGGTCCAATGAGTGTAGCATCGCGCGGTGGTTATCGTTATGTTCTTACCTTCACGGATGACTTGAGTAGATATGGGTATATCTATTTCATGAAACATAAGTCCGAAACTTTCGAGAAGTTTAAGGAGTTTCAAAGTGAGGTAGAGAATCAACATAACAAGAAGATTAAATTTCTACGTTCTGATCGTGGAGGTGAATATCTAAGTTACGAGTTTGGCGAGCATTTGAAGAAATGCGGAATACTTTAACAATTGACACCGCCGGGAACACCACAGCGTAATGGTGTGTCCGAACGTCGTAATCGAACTCTCTTAGATATGGTTCGTTCTATGATGTCACTTACAGATTTACCGCTATCATTTTGGGGTTATGCATTAGAAACAGCCGCATTCACTTTAAATAGGGCACCATCTAAATCCGTTGAAACGACACCGTGAATTATGGTTTGGGAAGAAACCTAGATTGTCGTTCCTTAAAGTTTGGGGATGCGAAGCCTATGTAAAGAAGTTACAGCCGGACAAGCTTGAACCCAAAGCGGAAAAATGCGTCTTCATAGGATACCCGAAGGAAACTATTGGGTATACCTTCTATCATAGATCCGAAGGCAAAATCTTCGTTGCCAAGAATGGATCCTTTCTAGAGAAGGAATTTCTCTCGAAAGAAGTGACTGGAAGGAAAGTAGAACTCGACGAGGTTGTCAAACCTTCTCTCGAAATTGCGAGTAGCGCAGCACCGAAATAAGTTCGTGTGGTGCCTGCACCAATAAGAGAGGAAGCTAATGATGATGATCATGAAACTTCGGTTGAAGTTACTATAGAGCCTCGCAGGTCAACGAGAACTCGTACCACTCCAGATTGGATCCCGTTATGAGTGTCATGTTGGTGGACAACACCGATGACCCTGAGACATATGAGGAAGTGATGATGAGCCCAGATTCCAATAAATGGCAAGAAGCCATGAAATCCGAGATTGGATCCATGTATGAAAACCAAGTGTGGACTTTGGTGGACTTACCGGATGGCCGAAAGGCTGTCGAGAACAAATGGATTTTCAAGAAGAAAACAGATGCTAATGGTAATGTTACTGTCTATAAAGCTCGACTTGTCGCAAAGGGGTTTCGACAAATTCAAGGAGTTGACTACGATGAGACTTCCTCACCAGTAGCGAAGCTAAAGTCTGTGAGGATTATGTTAGCAATCGCTGCATATTATGATTATGAGATATGGCAGATGGATGTCAAAACAACATTCCTCAATGGAGACATTGATGAAGTGTTGTATATGATGCAACCCAAAGGTTTTGTCGATCCTAAAGATGCTAACAAGGTATGCAAACTTCAACGGTCCATCTATGGATTGAAGCAAGCATCCCGAAGTTGGAATCAACGTTTTGATAAGGTGATCAAAAGTTTTTGGTTTTATACAAACTTATGGAGAAGCTTGTATTTACAAGAAAGTGAGTGGGAGCTCTGTAGCATTCTTAATACTATATGTAGATGACATATTGTTGATTGGGAATGATGTAGACCTTCTTAATAGTGTCAAGGAATATTTGAATAATAGTTTTTCAATGAAGGATCTTGGCGAAGCAGCTTATATATTAGGCATAAAGATTTATAGAGATAGATCGAAACGCCAAATATCATTGTCACAAAGTATATATTTGTACAAAGTTCTAAAGAGGTTTGGAATGGAAGATAGCAAGAAAGGGTTCTTGCCCATGTTGCCCAATATGACCTTGAGTAAAACTCAAAGTCCGACATCGGCAGAAGATAGAGAAAGGATGAGTAAGACTCCCTATGCCTCAGCCATAGGATCTCTAATGTATGCCATGCTATGTACTAGACCCGACATTGCATATGCTGTTAGTTTGACTAGCAGATATCAAAGTGATCAAGGAGTGGATCATTGGACAGCGGTCAAAAAACATCCTTAAGTACTTGAGAAGAACTAAGGATATGGTTCTTTCTTATGGAGGTGATGAACAGCTCGTTGTTAATGGTTACACCGATGCTAGTTGGAACACCGATCCGGATGATTCTAAATCACAATCCGGATACGTATTTATTTTGAATGGTGCAGCAGTTAGCTGGAGGAGTGCAAAGCAAAGCGTTGTGGCGAGATCTTCAACTGAATCGGAATACATGGCTGTTTCGGAGGCTTCACAAGAAGCGATATGGATGAAAGAGTTCATTGCAGAGCTGGGTGTGGTTCCTAGTGCGCTGGACCCAATGTCTATCTACTGTGATAACATGGGCGCCATAGCCAATGCGCAAGAACCAAGGTCACACAAGAAGCTGAAGCATATCAAGCTACGTTTTCACGCTATTCGAGAACATATCCAAGATGGGGATATAAAGATTTGCAAAGTACACACAGATCTGAATGTGGCGGATCCGTTGACTAAACCTCTCCCGAGGGCAAAACATGACCAGCACCAAACTGCCATGGGTGTTCGGTATATTACCATGTAATATAGATTAGATGACTCTAGTGCAAGTGGGAGACTGTTGGAGATATGCCCTAGAGGCAATAATAAATGTAGTTATTATTATATCTTTGTGTTTATGATGAATGTTTACATTCATGCTATAATAGTATTAACAAGGAAACATTAATACTTGTGTGATTTGTAAACTTAATTTGAAGTCCCTAGTAAAGCCTCTATGTAATACTAGCTTGTTGGTTAATAGATGATTGTGGTTTCCCTATCATGAACATTGAGATTTTATTAACAACAGGATCATATCGTTAGGAGAATGATATGCTGGACATACTCCTATAGATAAGCGTAGCATAAAGATCAAGTCATTTTAATAGTTCAATTGCTATATGCTTTCTGATACATAGTAACCTAATTCCTTCGACCATGAGATCATGCATATAACCTTTAACGGATGGATGCTTTGATGACATCAAACACCACACCGTAACTGGGTGGCTATAAAGGTGGCATTGAGTGTTCGAAAAGTATTGGTTGAGACACATGGATCAAGAGTGGGATTTGTCCATCCATATGATGGATAGATATATTCTGAGCCCTCTCGGTGGAATGTCATCCAATTAGCTTGCAAGCATGTGACTGGCTCACAAGGGATCACATATCACGGGAACGAGAAAAGAGTAATTATCGGTAACGAGGTTGAACTAGGTATGCAGAGATACCGACGATCATAACCTCGGATAAGTAAACTATCGTGAGACAAAGGGAAATTGGTATCATATGTAAATGGTTCATTCGATCGCAAAGTAATCGTAGAAATATGTGGGAGCCATATGAATTTCTAGATTCCTCTGTTGATTATTGTCCGGAGAAGTTTCTCGATCATGTCCGCATAATTCACGAACCGTAGGGAGACACACTTAAGGATTCGACGTTGTTTGAGTAGTTATGGTATGATGAGAAAGAGACCAAATGTTGTTCGGAGTCTCGGATGGGATCCGGGATATCACGAGGAGATCCGGAATGGTCCGGAGAATAAGATTCATATAAGGAAAGTCTCGTTTCGGAGTTGGGGAATGATTCCGGTGTTTTCATCGGGAATGTTCTAGAAGGTTCCAGAATGTCCGGCACTCCGGAGGGGAAGGGGTACATGAATGTGTCATTACAAGTTGGAATGATTGCATCATGTACTATATGTCATCGCTGTCCAAAATAAAGGGTTTATTCAAATCCTAGTTTGAAAAGTCAAACGGCTAGTTTGAAAAGTCAAACGGCAGTTTTTGGAAAGAGGAGGAGAGGTGGAAACCGAGTTGGGGAGGATTCCCTCCTCCAACCGGCGGCCCACCTCCAAGCCGAGTTGGGGAGGGACTCCCCTCCCCTTGGCCGCACCTCCCACCTATAAAGGGAGGGGCAGGGCTGCCCCTCCTAGGACACAAGTTCCCTGCCCCAAACCCTAGCTTGGCGCCACCACCTCCTGCAGCTGCCGCCGCCTCCTAGGGTTGCCCTAGCCGCCGACTTGGGCTGCCCCAAGCCCTAGCCGCCGGCTCTAGCACCTCCTCCTTGGTGTGTCTAAACCCTAGATCGCCGAGGAGCTCTCTCATAATCCACCATACTCGCTCCGGCTTAAGGCGAAGCCCTGCGAGATCTCCCCTCTACTTCCGGTACCACGCCGTTGTGCTGCCGGAATCGCGAGGAGAGTGCTACAACCTCCGCTACCTACTGGAACAAGGGAGAGGAAGGTCTTCGTCGAGTACGGAACGTGTGACCGACTGCGGGAGCGCTGCCGGAACGCAGCGCCGGAAGGATCGTCTACGCGATCTTGAGATCGGGAAGAGTACGACTACATCACCCACGAGAATCCGCTCTCGTTAAACACTTTGGAATCTTCGAGGGTCATTTATTCCATCGACTCGTTGCTACAATCTAGTAGATAGATCTTCGCTTGTTTGTTTGTATGCGGTAGAAAATTTTTGTTTTCCATGCTACGAAATCCTACATGCATCTGGCCCAATCAGATTGGCGATGCGGCGGTAGCGCTGCGGGATTTCTGGGTCGAAGGTGCCGTCGTGGAGCTCAGGATCTGGTGTTGACGAAGGTGTGGCGAGCTCTATCGCAGTGGCAGCTGGTGTTGCGGCAGTTCTCGATGCGGAGACTAGTGTGGTAGGGGCTGGCGTGGTAGGAGCGACATCATCTGTTCCCGTGGCGTCTCCCGCGTCTGGATCTAGGCCATTCGGGTCGCCGCGCGCCTCAGAGCGATTGTCGTCGTCACCGCTGCTCGCTGTGGCTCCCCCGTACTCCGTGTACTCGATGACGAAGTCGCCGCTGTCACGGGTATCTGGATCTTCGGACCAGTCCCACGCACGTCCTTCTTCAAAGACGACGTCGCGCGACACCACCACACGCTTAGTCGCAGGGTCGTACAACTTGTATGCTTTGCTTCCTGGCTCGTAGCCGAGGAACATAGCTGGAGCGCTGCGATCATCAAGCTTCTTGAGGCCTGGCCTCGTCGTCTTCACATGTGCCCTGCAACCGAAGACACGAAGGTAATGGACATCTGGTTTGTGCCCGTGCCACGCCTCGAAGGGGGTGCGCCCGTACACGCTGCGGGTGAATGAGCGGTTGAGAACGAAGACAGCGGTGGTCACCGCCTCCCCCAAGGACGCAGCTGGCATGCCCATTGCCTTCAACATGCTTCGCGCCATCCTGACGATTGTCTGATTCCGGCGCTCCACCACCCCGTTTTGTTGTGGTGAGTACAGGGCTGTGAGGTGCCGGGCTGTTCCACGGTCAGCGCAGAAGGAGGCGAACTCCCTCAACGTGAATTCTCCGCCACGATCAGTGCGGAGGGTGCGGAGGCGCTGCCCTGACTCCATCTCCGCTGCTGCTGTGAAGCGTCGAAGCACAGCAGCGGCCTCGTCCTTGGTTCTCAGGAGAGTGATCCACATCATCCTGCTATGATCATCGACCAGGAGCAGGAAGAACCGTCTGCCTCCGTGCGTCAGTGGCGATATGGGCCCGCAGAGGTCACCGTGAACAAGTTCCAGGGCGGCAGATGCCCTGAACTTTGCTGCCTGCGGGAACGGCATCCTATTTTGCTTCCCAGCAAGGCACGCGTCGCAGATCTCCTCTGGGTGCGTGATCTGAGGCATGCCGCGCACCGTTGCCTTGGCCGCGAGGCGCTCGAGCCCCTAGAAGTGTTGGTGGCCGAACCTGGCGTGCCAGAGCCAAGCGGTGTCTCCGGTGCGTGCCGGCATGCAGGTTGGTCTCACGATTGGCAGGCGAGTGGGGTACATGCGATTGTGAGCCCGAGGAGCGCTGACTATCACCCGCCTGAGCCTGTCGCACACCGTCATGGTGTCGTCCTTGACGTGCGTGGGGCACCATATCTCATCGAGCTGCCCTATGCTGACGATGCTGCTCCGAAGCCTCGGGATCCAGTACACATTTGTCAACGCGCGGTGCTGCCCTCCAGCGGCGGCGAAGAGCACCGTCCCACGCCCGTGTATCTCAACGAGCGAGCCGTCGCCAAACTTGACGCGGCCAGAGATCTTGTTGTCGAGATCGGAGAAGACGTTGGCGTCGCCGGTCATGTGGTTCGACGCGCCAGTGTCGAGGAACCACACAGCATCAGCAACTTTCGTGCCATGGCGTAGCTTGACGTGCGCGCGTTCTTCGTTGAGGTAGACGCGCACTAGAGGAAAAAGGGCCATCCGTTCGCGACCCCTCGGAGCATTAGTCCCGGTTGCGCCACCAACCGGGACTAATGCTGGCATGCGTCCCGGTTGGAGCGGGCACGGGGCCAGGGGGCATGGGTCCCGGTTGGTAAGGGGTCTTTAGTCCCGGTTGGAGCCACCAACCGGGACTAAAGGTTTGGCCACAGCCACGTGGCGTGGCACGCACCTTTAGTCCCGGTTGCTGGCTCCAACCGGGACTAAAGACCCCTTGCCCTCTATAAATGCAACGCCCCAGCCCCCTCTGCCTCCACTCTGTTTTTTTGAATGGTGTAAGGTGTGAGGGTGTGTGCTAGTTTTTTCTCATGCATGCATTGAAGGTGTTTGTTGAAATGTTTGAGTGAAAAATCCCGTTGAATTTCTCATAGAACAAAAATATAGAAGGTGTCCGAGACGCACTTGAGCTTTCTCCTCTTTATTTCCCTCGATCGAGGTTAGCAATCTTATCTTTTCTAGGTCATTGATACAATTCATGTGTCGGTGTGAATTGGTTATTTCACTATTTATGATGTCCTGTTTTTTGATAAACTTACTTATATGATGCAGATGAACGGTCAGGAATGGATGTACGGTGACCGGCGGGTAGCCGGGTATATCAAAGGCGTGGATAAATTTATCGATTTGGCTACGGCAAACAAAGATAATGGATTTATACGTTGTCCATGTGTTCAATGTCGGAACAACAAGGAGTACTCTTCCTCGAAAATCATTCGCGGCCACCTGATTATGAAAGGTTTCATGCCCAACTATAATTGCTGGACCAAGCACGGGGAAAGAGGGGTTATGATGGAAGATGGTGAAGAAGAAGATGATGATAACAACTATCATCATATGTTTCCTGAATACAGTGATACTGCAATGGAAGACAATGGAGAGGAAAAAGGTGAAGAACGGGCATCAGATGAGCCGGCTGATGAACTTGGTAGGGTCATTTCTGATGCAAAGCGAGACTGTGAAACAGAAAATGAGAAGTTGAAGTTAGAGGGCATGTTAGAAGATCACAAGAAATTGTTGTGCCCAAATTGTGAAGATGGCAGCACAAAGCTCGGTACCACACTGGAATTGTTGCTATGGAAGGCAGAGTGTGGTCTAACTGACTCCTCATTTGAAAAGATGCTGAAAATAATGAAGCCGAAGTTTCCAAAACATAACGAACTTCCCGAGAGTACCTACGAAGCAAAGAAGACTCTCTGTCCTCTGGGATTAGATGTGCAAAAGATACATGCATGCATTAATGACTGCATCCTCTACCGCGGTAAGGAGTATGAGAATTTAGATAAATGCCCGGTATGCAACGCGTTGCGGTATAAGATCAGACGAGATGACCCTGGTGATGTTGAGGGAGAGCCCCTCCGGAAGAGGGTTCCTGCTAAGGTTATGTGGTATGCTCCTATAATACCAAGGTTGAAACGCATGTTCAGAAACAAAGAGCATGCCAGGTTGTTGCGATGGCACAAAGAAGACCGTAAGAAAGACGGGGAGTTGAGACACCCTGCTGATGGGTCACAGTGGAGAAAAATCGAGAGAGACTTCCCAGACTTTGCAGGTGACGCAAGGAACTTATGGTTGGGTCTAAGTACGGATGGCATGAATCCTTTTGGGGAGCAGAGCTGCAGTCACAGCACCTGGCCCGTGACTCTATGTATCTACAACCTGCCTCCTTGGTTGTGCATGAAGCGTAAGTTTATTATGATGCCAGTGCTCATCCAAGGCCCAAAGCAACCGGGCAACGACATTGATGTGTACCTTAGGCCATTAGTTGAAGAACTCTTACAGTTGTGGGGCAAACCAGGTGTACGTGCGTGGGATGAGAACAAACAGGAGCCATTTAATCTACGAGGGTTGTTATTCGTAACCATCAATGATTGGCCTGCTCTTAGTAACCTTTCAGGACAGACAAACAAAGGATATAAGGCATGCACCCACTGTTTAGATAAGACCGAAGGTACATATTTGCATAAATGCAAGAAGGTTGTGTACCTAGCGAATCGACGATTTCTTCCGACCAATCATCCCGTAAGAAAGAAAGGCAAGCATTTTAAAGGTGAGGCAGATCACCGGAAGAAGCCTGAACTCCCTGCTGGTGATGATGTATTTGGTATGGTCAAGGACATAGAAGTAATCTTTGGAAAGGGTCCCGGCGGTCAATCAGTTCCGAACGACGTCGCTACAGGACACGCACCCATGTGGAAGAAGAAATCTATATTTTGGGAGCTGCCATATTGGAAAGTCCTGCGTGTCCGCTCTTCAATCGACGTGATGCACGTGACGAAGAATCTCTGCGTGAACCTGCTAGGATTCCTAGGTGTGTATGGTAAGACAAAAGATACACCTGAAGCACGGGAGGACCAACAAATTATGAAAGACCCAAAGAACATGCATACAGATAACAAGACGGATAAAGGGCGTCACTTAAGTCGTGCCAGCTATGCTCTTACCAAAGCAGAGAAGGAAATCTTTTTTGAAGTCCTTTACAGTATCAAGGTGCCGTCGGGCTTCTCATCTAATATAAAGGGGATAATAAATATGGCAGAGAAAAAGTTCCAAAACCTGAAGTCTCATGACTGTCACGTGATTATGACGCAGTTGCTTCCGATTGCATTGAGGGGGCTTCTACCGGAAAATGTTTGAGTACCCATTGTGAAGCTGTGTGCATTCCTCAATGCAATATCTCAGAAGGTAATCAATCCAGATATTCTGCCAATGTTACAGAAGGATGTGGTACAATGTCTTGTTAGTTTTGAATTGGTGTTCCCACCATCCTTCTTCAATATTATGACGCATCTCCTGGTTCATCTAGTGGAAGAGATTGCCATTCTCGGTCCGGTATTTCTGCACAATATGTTCCCCTTTGAGAGGTTCATGGGAGTCTTAAAGAAATATGTTCATAACCGTGCTAGACCAGAAGGAAGCATCTCCAAGGGATATGGAACAGAGGAGGTCATTGAGTTTTGTGTTGACTTTATTCCTGACCTTAATCCGATTGGTGTTTCTGACTCGCGGCATGAGGGAAGACTAAGTGGAAAAGGCACGCTGGGAAAGAAAGCAATGATATGTAGGGACGGGGATTCTTTCACTAAAGCACACTACACAGTTCTACATAATTCCACCTTGGCAACTCCGTATATCGAGGAACACAAGAATATTGTACGCTCCAAAAACCCGGGGAAGCCTGAATCATGGATTACAGATGAACACATGAAGTCTTTAGGTGGTTGGATGCGGACACATCTCTTGAATGACACCACTGTTGGAGATCAGCTATACTTGTTGGCCGCGTCACCATCTTCTACTGTATTGAATTTCCAAGGGTACGAAATAAATGGGAATACATTCTACACGATCGCCCAAGATAAAAAGAGCACCAACCAAAATAGTGGTGTCCGCTTTGATGCAATAGACGAGAATGGACAAAAGGACACATATTATGGTTACATAGAGGAGATATGGGAACTAGACTATGGAGTCTCTTTTAAGGTCCCTTTGTGACTACATCCGGGACTAAATGTGTGCCGAACAATGATCATGTTTCGAAAAAACCTTCACAAAATGACCTATCATGTTCTAGGTTTCATGGCTTTCGGTCCAAATGACCGATGTTATGTGCTGAATCACGGCATAGTTTGTGATGTTGTGCCCATATTATGCATGTGTGTGGACATTGGTATGTAGAACAATGTTGCAGGAGGAAGTTTTCCTTTTTGTCGCACGGAAAATCCCTTTTCCATTTTCCGAGCGCAAAAAACGGGTCGTTTTGTGAAGTAACCACCAAAATGCCGTTTCAGAATGCTACCGTCCTATTTTCCTAAAATACTAGACCACCTTACATGGACTATATCCCAACTGGTACATCTCAAACCTTTTCGTCCATCCCGGGTAAAAAGGACAAATGTCTGCCGAATCGGTAGGAAGTGGGTCCGGTTTGTACTACAGGTACATGATCTATCGCCCGTGATTTTTTGAAAAAATCATTTTTAGACTCGCAATATGTGGTTTCTTCAGAGATCCAATACAAGTTCTAACGATGCCCGTCCCCTATCTTCATGCACACCGGTTCGACCATACACTTCTTCAGAGAAAATGTGTTTGAATTATTTATTTAAATCCAAACACTTTTTATGTTTAAATTTTTTCTAAATTCCAAATTAATATTCAAAAATATAAGTTAATTCATTTTAAAAGGTTACATTAATTATTTTTGAAAAATAGAATATGTTTTTGAATTATTTATTCAAATCCATACACTTCTTATGTTTAAAGTTTTTCTAAATTCCAAATTGATATTAAAAAAATATAAGTTAATTCATTTTTAATTGTAAATGGTTCATATTTTAAATGGTTACATTAATTATTTTTTAAAACAGAAAATGTTTTTGAATTATTTATTTAAATCCAAACACTTTTTATGTTTAAAATTTTTCTAAATTCCAAATTAATATTCAAAAATATAAGTTAATTCATTTTAAAAGGTTACATGAATTATTTTTTAAAAATAGAATATGTTTTTGAATTATTTATTCAAATCCATACACTTCTTATGTTTAAAGTTTTTCTAAATTCCAAATTGATATTAAAAAAATATAAGTTAATTCATTTTTAATTGTAAATGGTTCATATTTTAAATGGTTACATTAATTATTTTTTAAAACAGAAAATGGTTTTGAATTATTTATTCAAATCCAAACACTTTTTATGTTTAAAGTTTTTCTAAATTCCAAATTAATTATCATTTAAAAAACAATACAAATTTAAACTCCAATATAAAAAATAAGGTTGGAACAGAGAGAAAATACCTGAATTTTTTTGAAAACAGGGGAATATGTCACGGTTGGAGCCACCAACCGGGACTAAAGACCCCCTGCGCGCCAACCCTTAGTCTGCTGAAAATATTGAAGTATAGGTCCCGGTTGGTGGCTCCAACCGGGACGTATGACCCTTTAGTCCCGGTTGGAGCCACCAACCGGGACAAAAGGTCCTTTGGTTATAACAGCGCGCCTCTTCTTCTTCTTCTTCCCTTCCCCATCACTTCTCTGCTTCACCGACGCGCGCACAACCGCCCCAGACGCCGGCAGGCTGCCCGAGCTCGCCGCCCCCGACGCCGTCAGGCTGCCTGCGCCGCCGCCTCACCGTCAGCTGCCCGTGGTCGTCAGTGCCACCGCTTCGTCAAGCTTCCCGCGCCGCCGCCCCGCCGTCAGGCTGCCCAACGACGTCCGTCGCCACCACCTCCAACGACCGTCGCCGCGCGTCGTCACCGGCCGCCAGAAGGTACGGCCTGCCTCCGTCCTCCCCCTCTCCATCATGCCTCTGTCCTCCCCCTCCTCCTCCTCCCCCTGCCGCCACGGGCAGGCACCGACGGGTGGGTGCGGCGGCGCGAGATGTGCGGCGGCGGCGTCAGCGGTGCGGCGGCGGCGTCAGCGGTGCCGTGCGAGATGTGCGGCGGCGGCTGCTCCCCTGTTTCCCCTTTGCTTGCGTGGCTGCTGAGGTGGCTCCGGGCCCCACCTGTCAACCACTATGGCTAGTTCTTACTATGGTGCAAAAGGTTTAAACATTTGATTTAATAATTTCAGAATTTGAATAAAACTTGTAAATTCAATAACTTTTAATCTGTAATTCAGAAAAATACAAATAATATACCAAAATGTTCAGAAAAATGAGAACTATCTATCTATGCCATAATCATGCATTGTTCAACAACTTAAATAACAAGTTTAATTAGAACACCCTAGTAACCCTAACAGGTGATTCCGGAGTTCCTTGAGTTAGGGTTTGCGCCCCTCGGAACCCCGATTAACTTGTCGAGCATGCTTTAGGGTTACATTCCAATGCACATTAACTTGTCGTATCATCATCATTGCTTGAGCATTGCATCGATGCCATGTGTTGATTGTTTCCCTTTCTTTCCGGTGATTTGGTTCTTCTCGGTAGAATACGATATCGAGATCGAGATCGATTCCAATATGGTATTTTGTTAGTATCTAGTGTTACCTATCTGCTGGATAGTTTCCCTTTTGTAGCCTTATACTCATGTTCCCCTCTCATATGCATCGGAGGTTTCTCCGAACTAGGTTACACCCCTCGGAACTCCGGAATATTGATTTTAGTTGATTTTAGCTAGAGTTACCTATCTACTACACGGTTTCCTTTTTGTAGCTAGGTTTAGGGTTTCTCTTCATTTTTATTATTGTGTATGTATATATTAGGGTTTCTCCTTAACTTTCTCCTTTAGCCGCTTTGACTTATTCGTTTTTCCACCTATCCAGAAAATATGGACCCACACATCAGAGACGAAGAAAAGGAAGAGTTGATCCAAGGTGTGATCCGTGGGGAAGATAATTTAGACGTATCAACGTTTTTGAACAGCTCCGGTGAGGGTGATCCTCTTTTTACCGGAGTAGACAACTTGTTTGAGGTTGAAGGTGTTGCCTTCCGCGAGGGAGAAGGCGATGCCTTGTGTAATCGAGAAGACGACCGCTCCGGCAAGGTGCATGTAATATAAATCAATTCATTAATTAATCATCTGCTATCTATATAGAAATAGTAACGACGATCTTTCTTCTTTTAGCCCTCCGGATCGAAGGAATCTACTGAAAAGAGCAGACGAGGCCCAACCAAAAAGTTGCAAGACCATGAGAGGTTTAGGATCGAAGATGTCGCTGAAGACGGCAGACCGACAGCTCCTGAAGTTGTCGCAACCAAATTTGTGGCACAATGCGGAGTAATCGTTAGGGACTTAATCCCGATCACCATTAGAAATTGGAATAGGCCTCCTAAAGCGGATGAAGAGGGAACATGTTTATTTGTCCCTAACCACGCCAAAGATTTACTGTGGAAGAGGCTCATGGTTAATTTCAAACTACCGAAGATAGAGCTGGATCCAAATGCGGAGGATCCAGTTGAGGACGCCTTACAACATGGGAGAGCCATGGAGGCTAAGGTCAGGGAGTGGGATTTGAAGAAGATGGCCCAGTGTTTCACCAATTGGAAGAAAAGATTGCACCTTGACTATGTCGTCAAAAAGAAGACTCCGATTTCAAGAATATTCAGTTTGAGAAGATAAAACCATTCTGGGATGAGTTTGTGGAATACAAGAAATCAGAAAAAGCTAAGAAAATGTCTGAAACGAATAAGCTGAATGCTGCTAAGAAGAAGTATCACCATACTATGGGGCAAGGTGGCTACAAGGTTGGCATTCCTAAGTGGGAGAAACTTGAGCAGGAACTGCGTGATAAAAATATCACCCCAGAGACAGACGATTGGGTAGAACGTGCAAGGAATTGGTTTTACAGGCATGGGGGCACGTTGGACTCGGAAGGGAGGTGTATATATAACATACGACATAAAGAAGACCCCTTGCCAATCGAGAGGATGAGAAAAGCAGTAAAGGCTGTTAAAGATGGGGACTTCATTCCCGATAGAGAGAATGATGATCTCACACTCGCCCTTGGAAATAAGGAACATGATGGACGAACACGAGGCACAATAGGCTCCCAATCATGGAGGACTGGGTTTCCCGAAGAGAGGAAGAAATATCCTGATAGAAGTCGTCAGAGGAGTAAGGACAGGGCGGCAGTTGAAGTAGAAAGTCAGAAAGAGCGAATGCATTTAATTGAAGAACGATTAAAGCAACAACAAGATGAAATTAACTCACTTAAAGAGCAAAGTACTACCGAC
Organism: Avena atlantica; assembly: GCA_910589765.1. Taxonomy (NCBI): domain Eukaryota; kingdom Viridiplantae; phylum Streptophyta; class Magnoliopsida; order Poales; family Poaceae; genus Avena; species Avena atlantica. Next base: position 1,142,342 of record OU342737.1, read on the forward strand.
CCATCTCAGCAGCACACTGCATTCGATGCTACCGGCCTATCGAATAATCGAAAAAGCAGTGTGGCTTCCACCGAGGTCCCGGGTGATGACAATGGCGATGCCGATGATGCACCGACGATGGCTCCTGTTGGCTACCCAGTGGATGATATCACAGAGATGACACACTGCGAGCTACATGTCAAAGTTGTGAACATATCAATGAAGGTGGCGGTCGGCTATGCCTTTCCAATTGGACCCACACCAACTTACCACAGTCGTCCGGTTCCAGAGGGCTACGCTGTTGTCGGCGTGGATGAAATCATGCCCACCTTTGAGGTTTTGGATCTTCACTACCCTGCTGGTGAAGGGGATGTGACTGTGCTGGGTGACGCAAAAAACGTCACCATTCTATGGCCGAAGGATTGTATCGTGCTTCGAAATCACACGCCAAGGCCATCTTCGCCGCCGCCTCACCCGTCTCCAGCGAGGTCGTCGCCGCCGCGACAGCCGTCTTCATCGCCTCACCCGGCTCCGTCGCCTCACCAATCTCCGGTGCAGCCATCGCCGCGGGAGCCATCGCCGGCGCCTCAGGATAAAAAGCGTAAGCGTACCGCTACTGTGCGTCGTAAGCGATCGCCGAAACGTAAACAAGAGCCTCTTCCAAAAGTACCAACGGTTCCTCCCAAGAGAGCTTATGACTGTACTGAAGAGGAGACTGCGGCGATCGTTGATGCGGAAACGACAGCGTTTTTCGCTAAGCTGAGGCGGCTGAAAGAGCCAGAGTTCCCCAGCACCAAAGAAGAAAAAGCCAAAGTGTTGAAAATGCTAAAGACTCTTCATCACCCGAGCCAAAGCTGTCATCAGACTATGAGCGTTCTATTCTCAAGTCACATGCAGCAAAAAAAGCCTCGAAGAGCAGTACTAATGCAAGCGGGAAATCTGTTGCCCAGCTTGGAGAACAAGCAAAACAGACTTGCGCCCCTCTCAAGGTGATTTCTCAAACCAATGTGGGGTCGAGCAAATATGGGGCCGAAGAGCAGTATGATCCAGAGGTATTTGCACAATACGGAGAAGCTGCCGCTGCTCAAGGTATGAGTGTTGCCCAATACTTATCCCAGTTAGAGTTCTTCCCTGTTAGTGAAGTAGCATACCAATACCAGTACGGAAAACCTCTCGTCAAACCTGAGGAGGTAAACAATCTTCCAACAAAAATGCGAAGATTGCATAACTGGTACATGCATGCCACAAGGGCCGGGCTAACTGGATAGTGCTGGGGGTTACAAAAAAGCATCATGGGAAAGATAAGGATGACATGATATCCATTGAATTTGATGAACTATTTCAATTATTCAATCAAGATGCCTTGGACAAATCGATCATGAGTGCCTATTGTCTGTAAGTACTAATTCTGTAATTAATTTAGTCTCCATCTATATTATTTTGTTTATTGCATGTATATAATCATACTTTAATATGCAGAATGAAGATTCTCGAATGCAGCAGAGGACAAATCTATGACATTGGCTTCATTGACCCATATTGGGTTCATGAAGCTAATCTCAAAATAAGCCCCCAGGATATGGAGGATAATATAGTACACGCGTTAAGGTTTCAAGAAACCAAAAGGGAAATACTATTTCCTTACAACTTCCAGTGAGTGTTATTGTCTTGTATACACTTTCTATTTCGCTTACTCGATGTTAAGTATATAATTGATTAGTTCTGCATTCGCAGGTACCACTATATTCTGTTAATCATTCAACTTGACAAAGGGCGTGTACTAGTCATGGACTCGAAACATAAACCCCTTGAGACGTGGAAGGACATGCAGATACTTCTCCAGCGGTAATTCTAATCATTACGACACTATATCGGCAACGTTCGTGAATTTTATGATATCAAGTACTTAATAACTTATTTTATTCGTTTTCTACGCCGGGCAGCGCTTGGAAACGGTTCACCAAGAAGGCTAGGGGTGTTTGGAAAGAGGAGCTTACATTTCAACCACTAGATGTAAGCACCACTAGCTATATCCGCGCATCTCTTTGATTCTAGTTTTGATACAGTTATTATCATGCTTGATTATTATTTTGATTGAACTCTGTTGTCGTAAAGTGCCTGACGCAGGGACCAGGTAACAATCTATGTGGATACTATGTATGCGAGTTCATCCGGCAGACGTGCGATGAGAAGGGCAGAAATTTAGAGCAACTCCACGTACGTAAACAATTTCTATAGTTTTTAATTACAATCAAATTGTGTTTAGTTTCATATTCATATAGGCTGACTCCTTTTTTAAATCAGATCGAACGTCTACGGGACGGTCTTCTGCCAAAGGATCGCATACGAGCAATACAGGAGGAATTGGCGGGATTCTTGGATGCAGAAGTCCTAAACACACAAGGGGAATACTACTCGGCTGTGTATAGACAATAGGAATTGTAAAAATAGCAACTTTCAAGAAATTGGTCGGTAGCATCGAATAGCAACTTTTGTATGTAGTGCATGAACTCGATCCGTGTATTGAATGTAAAATGTTGTCATGATGATCTTGTGTAATATAAGGTTCCTTCATTGATAAGTGCAAAACACTAAATAAACAATAAAACAACCTAAATGAATTCTCTGCCGCGGCACAAAAAGTGGCGAAAATGCTGCCGCGGCAACAAAATGTGCCAAAATGAATTCTCTGCCGCGGCAGAGAAATGGGCCAAATCTCTGCCGCGGCAGCAGGTTATTAGTCCCGGTTCGTGTTACGAACCGGGACTAATGCCCCCCCCCTCGCACGGAGCAGATGCCACGTGTGTGGCCTTTTGTCCCGGTTGGTGGGGCAACCGGGACTAAAGGTTCGGGCTTTAGTCCCGATTGCCCCGTCCCGGTTGGGCAACCGGGACTAATGCCCCTTACCAACCGGGACCTATAGGGCGTTTTCTACCAGTGGCGCTGCGCATCTGCAGGCCCCACGTCGCCCATGTCATCCGGCACGCGCACCGCCATGCGCATGGCAGGGTCGGTATCGTCCTCGCCTTGCACGAGATGCGCCTGGGCCTCCTCGTCCTGTTTCTTCTTCCTGCATTCACGGGCCCAATGGCCCTTCTTCTTGCAGTAACGACACTTGTCGTCTTTGGACGCGCCGCCGCCGCCGCGCACGCCGTCCTCGCCCCCGCTCGGGCGATGATTCTTCTGCTTGCCGCCGGAGCCGGACCCGCCTGATCCGTGCTGGCGGCCACCGCTGCGGGCAAGCCACTCCTCCTCCGTGAGGAGCAAGCGCCCGCCCGCGTCGGTCTCTGGTTCGCCGCGTCCCTCGGAGGCAGCGAGCCGCCCGCTCAGCTCATCGATCGACAAATCCTTGAGGTCAAGTAGAGTTTCAATGGAACATGCCATCTGCGCATACCTGGGAGGGATGACCCGCAGTATCTTCTGCACGCCATCGAGTTCCGACATGGTGTCGCCCAAGGACTGCAGCTCAGTGACCAGGCTGGACACGCGCAGGGAGAAGTCCTCAACGCTCTCCTCGCTCTTGAATGCCATCGAGTCGAAGTCCTTGCGGAGCTTCTGGCGGCGCGCCTCCCGGACGCGATCCACCCCCACGCGCATTGTCTTGATGGTGTCCCAGGCCACCTTGGCGTTGTCCTTCGCTGCCAATATCTGCACCATCTCCGGTGGCACAGAGCGCAGAATGGCGCCGAGCGCCTGCCGCTCCTGCCGCTCCGGTGCATCATCCGCATCGACAGCGTCCCAGAGCCCAGCGCCCTGGAGCTAGACACGCATCAGGATCACCCACTCGGTGTAGTTGGTGCGTGTGAGAGTGGGCCAGTTCGCATATCCGCTGCCGCCCGTCTCCAGTACGACCGTCTCCCTCACCACGACCTCGCCGCCGCCGCCATCCCTTCTCCTGCGCCGTCCGCGGCTCTGAGAGCGCACGCGACAAGAGGACCCCGCTGCAGGGGGCGTGTTGGTCTTGGCTGCTGCCGCCGACGCGCTCGGTGGTGGTGCCCCAACCATGGGGTTAGGGCTCTCATGCCAGATGTGGTCTGTCTGTCTCTCTCTCGAATTCTATGAACACGAACAAGCAGAGGCAGAGAGTTTTGGTGCCGTAACAACTACTGGCTTTTCTGATCTTTCCTTCCTTTTATTCTGTTACAGAGAACGTGTTGAGCTCCCACGATCCATGTTTCCCGTGCCATCCCACGAGGGCATCGTGCAGCCAACGGAATAGGTCCTGGTTGGTTAAGCCAAAGACCAGCACAACTAAGCCTATCTGAAACTTAAACAGAGAGAGAGGCTAACAGCGTCAGAACCAACCCTGACGAACTGTCTAAACTGGCTACTCTGAAGATGCAAGGTTTATGCTAACACTATTCACATATGCATCCCAGTAAGAAAAATGAATCTCCAAAACCTGACAAATCCAAAGTACTATATTGGAGTTGTAGTCTTAATGATGTCAGGATACAGTTCAGTGAAAATTTATCCATAAATTTATTTTTTCAGAGAAGCAAAAACACCTAGTTCGCATTAGCTTCCTTGCAAGTTGGCTCTACCAAAAATACACGACTTATTAAAAATCATCAACAATGGGAATCTGAGAATAATATCGTAAACTTTAGATTGGATCCCGATGAAGCATTTGATCCGCATCATCAAGCACGAGTACCTGTCCCATACCAAAGATACATGATTTTAGATTATGTTAAGCTCATAATTTGGAAATTGCAACTAACCAAATATCAAATTATGTGAGGTAACCTGGACAAGTGAGGTGCCGTACATATTGCTTTGCAGCGGCTTGCCATGATCCTAAGAGGAGCTACACAGTCAAGATGCAAAAAATACACCCTTACATGGCAGAATCAGCAGAGCTAAATCCGGAAGTGTGATAATACAATGGTACCTGGGGTATTGTTGAACATCCAGGCCGCAGAGCGCGTGGGGAGGGCGGCACGCCAGATTTCGCTCATCTCTTTCTACCCCGCCTTTCGCAGCGCGTCTTTAGAGTTCTTCGACAGTGTCAACTCGTCGAACCATGTGCACGCGCCATATTACGAGTACTCCCAGTCACCTCTGGATCCCTTGTGGACGTCCTTGCCGAGCTACGGAGATCCGACGCAGCTCCATACCGACAGTTACTCTGGTCGACCACAACGAACGCTGGATCTGGGATTGTGTTGGGGTGGGTTGGGACATGGCTGGGACGACGAACTCGGGCGATTGGGATGGGCCAGCGTCGGGATCAACGGATTTTACGCGAGCGTTTATTTTTGGGCGTTCCTTTTGTGGGGGAATTGCAGGCGTCAAACAAAGGGAAAGGTGCGGGGCGACCGAGAGTAGTGGACGAAGCGGACGAAGGAGGCCCAACGTAGTGGCAGAAAATGGAACCCTCTTCTCTTTTTTAGATAGTAGAGATATAATAATCTCTATCTCATCTCAATCATATACTAGGTTTTCTCCATCTCCCCAAGAACTAATGATCTACTCAGACATGGAGAAAAACGGCATCATGGTAATGGTAATGGAAACAATTATTGATGAATAGTTCTTGTATAAATCCACAACTAGTGCAAGAATTACCACAACATCTAGATGGGATGGATGGAGATGATGATGGGATGGATGGTGTAGGGGTTCGTAGCATGAAAAACAAAAATTTTCTATCGCATACAAACAAACAAGCCAAGATCTATCTACTAGATTGTAGCAACGAGTCGATGGAATAACTTAACCTCGAAGATTCCAAAGCGGTTAACGAGAGCAGATTCTCGTGGGTGATGTAGTCGTACTCTTTCCGATCTCAAGATCGCGTAGATGATCCTTCCGGTGCCACGTTCCGGCAGCGCTCCCGCAGTCGGTCACACGTTCGGTACTCGACGAAGACCTTCCTCTCCCTTGTTCCAGCAGGCAGCGGAGGTTGTAGCACTCTCCTCGAGATTCCGGTAGCACAACGGCGTGGTACCGGAAGTAGAGGGGAGATCTCGCAGGGCTTCGCCTTAAGCCGGGGCGAGTATGGTGGAGTATGAGAGAGGCTTTAGTGGTCTAGGGATTAGACACACCAATTAGAAGGCTCTAAACCGAAGGCTAGGGCAATTAGAAGCTCTAAACCAAAACGGCTCTAAACCGGAGGCTGTGGCTAGGGTTTAGATTTAGAGGATAGGAACTTGTGTGTCTAGGAGGGGAGCCCTGCCCCTCCTTTTATAGGTGGAGGGAGGCGCGCCTGGGGAGGGGAGTCCCTCCCCAACTCGGCCTCAAGGAGGGCCGGCGGTGGGAGGAGGAACTCCTCCCCCAAGTCGGCTTCAAACTTCCTTCTCCTCTTTTCCCTGTCACATCCCAAGATTTTCCAAATCTTGTAATGTGAAAATAAACGAATAAAATAAAACTTTGTTTGATTTTCAAGGCCAGAAGAAACTTTTTGAATACAATTGGAAACTTTCAAAACCTATTTGGATCAAATGAAATCCTAAAGGGATTTAAAAAGTTAAATAAACAATAAACTTCAAAATATTTAGACTACTATTTTGGATCTTTTAAATAAAAGGTTTTGGCTTTCAAAAGAAAAAGTGGATTTATAAATAAAGATTATTTTACAGAGCCAAATTAAACCTTGGCCAAGTATTTTAAAAAAAAATATGTTTTGTTTTGACTAAAAATAGTAAAGGTTTATTTAAATAAAATAATAAGGAATTAATATCCAAATTTTATTCAAATAAAAGGTTTTACCATTTTAAATTAAAACATCAAAACTTATTAAATTATTTTAAATAGGTTTTCCAAGTATTTTATATTCTCTAATAAAACCTACTAAAGTGTTTTGGCTTTATTTTAGATTTCAAAATAAATATCTCAATAGAACAAATCCTATTTGATTTAATAATGAAAAGTCTATTATATTTAATTAATAATGGACTCTAAAGTAAAGGGTTATTTTGTTTTAAACAAGTTACCAAGTATTCCTTATTTCCAAATAAAACCTACTGATTTGGTTTTGAAAATGTTTGGATTTAAAAATGGAGATTTTATTAAATAAACCAAACCCTAATTTTATTAATAAACCATGGTCCATTTTATTTTGAATATAAATGGAACCTTTAACAAAATTGTTATTTATTTTAAAACAAGCTTTCTAAATATACCTTATTTCAAATACAACCCACTATTTTGGTTTTGGAAAATATATGGATTTAAATAGAGTTTGAAATAAATCAAATCCTAATTTGATTAATTAGCAATGGACAACTATTTAATTAATAATGGACTTTATTTATTTAAAAATTATGGTTTTTAGATTTAGGCCCAGGCTACTAAACAGAACCCAAAACTCATTACAAGTTTGAATTGTTTGAATTGTTTGAATGTTTGCATTGTTGATTGAATCTTCTATTTGAATATCAAATCAGAAAATAGAAATAGAAAAGGATAAAACAAACATGCAGAAAAAAATATGGAAAAGGACAGACCCAACCCAGGCAGCCCAATAGGCCCAGCAACAGCCCAGCCTCTTTCCCCGAAGAAAACGTTTGGCACCAATTTTCTTACCAACAGAACCGATGACTGGTGGACCTTCCCCCTCGTTTCTTTTTCCACTGACCAGTGGACCCCTTTCCACTGTTCTCCTTCTCCACCCCGCGACTGCTTCTTCCTCCTCTCGTCGCCGTTGCCAGCATTGAATCGCGGCATCAATACGCCTTAACACAGCCACCTTAACTCGCAGTGATCAAGCTCTATAAAACGCCAGCACGTCCTCTCTCGTTCCCCTCTGCCTCCTTCCCCAAGCACGCCCCCAGGCTGCCGTATTTCGCCAGCCACTCTCTCTGTCTCCGACGAGGTCCATTTTCGATTCCGTCCAAACCTGACCGCCCCGTGCCTCCCCGAGCACACGAGCACACTCAACACTCTCTGACGCATCTCCTGGTACACTTCGTTCAACCGCGGGCGCCCCAGGAAGCCGTCTTCGACAAAAGTTCTGAGCGCCGCCGTCTGTCTCGCCTCCGTCGAGCTCCTCCGGTAATTCCAGACCACCCCGACCCCTTCCGTTCACTCACACGTCATCTCCGTGGTCTCCTGCATCTGATCACGACCTTTTCTTGCCTCCTGGTGATCGACAGCTTCGTCTTCGACCTCGACCAGAGCCAGCTGTCGCCAGACCAAACTCCGGCGAGGAATTCCTCTTGCCCTCGTGCGCCCCTTCACCAGCCAGTGCCTCCTTGAGCTCCCCCAGGCGTCTGCGAACACGGTGAACATCCTCTTCCTCCTTCTCGCTTCCTGTAACGCCGGCGACACCGCTGACAAGCCGCCGCCGCGCGTCAGAGCCCAGCGCCGCCAGTTCTTGGTCGGGGCACTGAGAGCCGTCCGATCTTGATCCGGTGGATAGGATAGAGTAACTTAAACACGAAAGGGTACGTCTCCAGAGCCGCACGATTTATTTAGATCTAACGCACAGCAGCACGCGATCCAGGCGAACCGGTATCGGCCAATCACGACGTGACGCGTGGCCATGTTTTGATTTAAACACAGATTTGAATCTGTTCTAGATTCAATTTTCAAACCTTTGTAACTTTCAAACCACACGTCGAAATTTTACAAATTTTATATCAATGAATTCAGGAGAACAAACCCTAGCCAACCATGCCCTTAGTTTAGCAAATAGTAGCTGTTAGCTTGTTTGAAATTGCAGAAACATTTGTATGCTTATTATGAATGTAAAAATTGTTTTAAATTAAATTTTGGGTTAAAATCTTTGGCAATTGGATTTATTTGAACCTACTGACCCTAGGAAACACTTTGTGGACACAAAAATGTATTTGGAGAAATTAAGAAATGATTCTTTAATTTAAAACCATTTCTAGTCAAATAGAAATGTAATTTATTTATTGAAAATAATTTTGAAGTAAAACCTTTGCAAATTGGATTGTTGTGACCTTACTGTCCCTAGGAACCAACCCTTGGTGTTAAAAATGATTATGGAAAGATTTAGGTTGGATTACTTGACTTAGTCATTTTCTAGCCAAATAAAAGAATGGTTTTTGTTATAAAAATGTTTATGAAAAGAAAACTTAAGGAAATGTTTTGGACCAAACCCACTAACCTAAAAACACCAAGTTTTGCAAATTAGCAACTCATTTGATGAACAACTTAAGAGTTTTGCCTTAATAAAAACATTTTTCACCACATGAAATGATGAATGGATTTAAAAATAGTTTTTGGACAAAACCCTCTTGCTAATGACTTTACCACTTTGGTAAATGATCAATTTGGATCTTACAAAGTTTAGAAACCCCATAGAGACCCCTTTGCAAAATAAAACTATCTTGTGCATGCTCCCATGCATGAATTGGTTTCCATTTTCTTGTGTGTGTGGAATTGTTTGAGTGATTATTGGTTTGGAATGTAAATTGAATTAGTGTTTGCTTGTTTGACTTGTAGTGAAGTATGAGACTAACAAGATCAAGGAGTGAACCCCCATTCCCTTCCAAAAAGGCAAGTGATGCTTCATACTTTTTGTCCCATTACTTTTTCTATGCATTAGTGATTTTGCTAAGTAAACTTGCATGGATTTTGCTAGGTGTAGATCTTGCTATAGGAAAACCTAGTAGATGAATCCTTAGTAGGATTTTCAAAGTTAAGTTTCCTATTACTACCAAGCTTAGCCTAGCTAATAGAAAACATGGGTGGAATATATATTCACACTATGGAAAAATATTCTAAGTCTGAGGACTTGTGATTTTGTTTAATAAAACAACTAAGTTAATGAAGCTCCTGGGTGGAATGGAAGGATTGGGATATGTTGAGTGGTTACACAAGGCCATGGACTTGGGTTGTGTATCTCACTTGTTGAATGCCACCCAGGAAACAAAGGGATTTGAGATGTCAAATGTTGAGAAGCTTCAAGTGCAACCACTTGGCAATATGGGCTCTACCATGATCATATAGGTTGCAAGAACTTAGCCATATGGACAGTTGGTGGTAGTGTTTGATAGGTTGGAGCGCGTCCATTTTGGTCTAAGGGAAAGCTTCTGAAAGATCTTGTCTTGGGAAACCAAGTCTTGTGGGGAAAGTGCACCACCTCTGCAGAGTGTAAAATCTAAGTACTTAGCCATGTCCCTGGTAAAGGACAATTTGACCATCAAGACATGGAAGCAATCAAGAATCTCATCATTCAAATTTCTAAAAGTTAAAAACTGTGGATTGAACAAGGGTTGTTTGAAATCTTAAATCTTTGATTGATAGATGCCTTGGAAAGGATCTTCAATCTTTGATTGAGAAAAATGATTTTGTCAAGCAAAAACTTAGTATTTTCAAAATGTTAAGAAAAATCTATTTTGAGCAATGCAAGCCTCAACTCCACTCAGCCAAATGCATATAGTTGATAGACTCCACAATACTACCATAGTATCACTTGCCAATACAATTCAAATGTATTGACCCTTTGTGGTTGTAACTTGTATGTTGCAGGTTTGATTGATTTTAGTGAAGATTGATTGTTTAGGATTACAAAGTCTACAACCAACATCTGCCTGTGGCACTTTGAAGATGAAGGACCCCATGCTTATAGTTATTCCACTGCAATGTAATGTAATAGCCATATGAGCTATGTATGATGTAATAAAATTATGTTATTCCTGGTTATAAAGTTATATTATGACCTTTGTTTCTTGATATTACATCTTAACTGTGGATGCTAGCTATTGATCCAGGGACTAGCATTGTAAAACACAGGAGGAATCTACCTTATTAGGTTGGGACCCCTACAGATGGTATCAGAGCATTGTGTTGCCTGTAGGATTTGTAAACCTAGGATTGGACAAAAACCCTTAGAAAATTAGGAGTTGTATTTGTTCCAAAAACTTATTTACAAAAACACTTGTAAACTCTTTCCTCAACCATTTTTGTTTCAACTCTACTTCTCTTCTATTTCAACTTGATGGAAAACCTACCCCATGGCCAAAGACTACACCATGTGCAAGGACATCTTCAACTCTAATGACTTCAACATCTTCAACTCTAATGACTTCAACATCTTCAGCATATTCCCCAAGGACATCCAACTTGGAAACTACTAAGGACTACAAGTGAAACAAGGAAATCTTTTCTCAAGATTTAGAAACTAAGGGAATGCAAAATAACAAGGAGCCATCAAAAACTTTGAAGTATTGTGACCAAGAGCTTTTCTCAAGGAAACCATGATCTCATACAAGAAGAATCATAATAGATGGAAAGATCACAAGTGAACCATATAGATAGACCACCATATTTTGGTTAAGTCAAAACACACCAACTTATGTGGTGTAACAAAAATATTTTGTTGCCTAAGTATGTGCTTGAACTTTGTTGATTGAGTGAAATGATTGTTTGTGATTACATGCACATTGTTTGTATGAATTGTAATGTGTGTGATTAGAAATATTTCCTTAGGATTATCTTGTCTACTCTAATCCCAATCCAACCCAAACAGATGACTACTCCAAGAGACACGAACACCAACCAAGAAGACAACATGAGAGAACTTATAGTAACCCAAAACCAGTTGAGCCAAGAGACAACTCAGCTTTTAGCCAACAACAATGGACTAGACCCAGCCATACAAAGGATATTGAAACTTCAATCCCAATTGTTGCAAGGAATGGTTACTCAAATGATCAACATGAGAGAAAACTTTTTCCAAAGAGCTAATGACAACAGGGATGACAAAGATGCTATTCTAGAAGGAACCCAAGCCAACAATAGTTTTAGAGACAAGGATCATGCATCCAAGGAACATGAAGATCAATGCCTCAAGAGGAGAGAAAGATCTCCCACTTATGAAGAACATGAACTAGAAGAACTCCTAGCTTTGGAGAGACCCAAAAAGAAGAAGAAAGACATAAGCCAGTTGCAATGTTACAATTGCAAAGAGATGGGACACTATGCCAGTGAATGCCCAGAAAAGAAGAAGAGGCAAGAAGTCAAACAAAAGCTAGTGAAACCCAAGATAAGGAAGGATTTTAGCCAAGTGATGTGCAAACACTGCAAAGAGTTAGGACATTATGCAAACTACTGCCCAGAAAAGATGAAGCATAAGATAAACCAGCCTATGAGGGATCTCAACCTTGTCACATGTTTCAAATGCAGGGAACTAGGCCACTATGCAAACAATTGTCCAGAAAGGATGGAGAACAAGTTAAACAAGTCTATGAAGGATCTCAACCTTGGCCCATGAGTCAAGCATGGAAATTAAGGACATAAATGCAACTGTTTGCTTAGAGAAAGTATTTCTCATGATCCCAAGAAGGACAATGTGTAATTTTTGTTTGAAATTTTTTAAGGGTGGTAGTACCCTAGTTGTTTTGAACATGCTTGTAACCCTAGCCTCCCCAAATCTCGGGACGAGATTTATTTTAAGGGTGGTAGCCTGTCACATCCCAAGATTTTCCAAATCTTGTAATGTGAAAATAAACGAATAAAATAAAACTTTGTTTGATTTTCAAGGCCAGAAGAAACTTTTTGAATACAATTGGAAACTTTCAAAACCTATTTGGATCAAATGAAATCCTAAAGGGATTTAAAAAGTTAAATAAACAATAAACTTCAAAATATTTAGACTACTATTTTGGATCTTTTAAATAAAAGGTTTTGGCTTTCAAAAGAAAAAGTGGATTTATAAATAAAGATTATTTTACAGAGCCAAATTAAACCTTGGCCAAGTATTTTTAAAAAAAATGTTTTGTTTTGACTAAAAATAGTAAAGGTTTATTTAAATAAAATAATAAGGAATTAATATCCAAATTTTATTCAAATAAAAGGTTTTACCATTTTAAATTAAAACATCAAAACTTATTAAATTATTTTAAATAGGTTTTCCAAGTATTTTATATTCTCTAATAAAACCTACTAAAGTGTTTTGGCTTTATTTTAGATTTCAAAATAAATATCTCAATAGAACAAATCCTATTTGATTTAATAATGAAAAGTCTATTATATTTAATTAATAATGGACTCTAAAGTAAAGGGTTATTTTGTTTTAAACAAGTTACCAAGTATTCCTTATTTCCAAATAAAACCTACTGATTTGGTTTTGAAAATGTTTGGATTTAAAAATGGAGATTTTATTAAATAAACCAAACCCTAATTTTATTAATAAACCATGGTCCATTTTATTTTGAATATAAATGGAACCTTTAACAAAATTGTTATTTATTTTAAAACAAGCTTTCTAAATATACCTTATTTCAAATACAACCCATTATTTTGGTTTTGGAAAATATATGGATTTAAATAGAGTTTGAAATAAATCAAATCCTAATTTGATTAATTAGCAATGGACAACTATTTAATTAATAATGGACTTTATTTATTTAAAAATTATGGTTTTTAGATTTAGGCCCAGGCTACTAAACATAACCCAAAACTCACTACAAGTTTGAATTGTTTGAATGTTTGCATTGTTGATTGAATCTTCTATTTGAATATCAAATCAGAAAATAGAAATAGAAAAGGATAAAACAAACAGGCAGAAAAAAAATATGGAAAATGACAGACCCAACCCAGGCAGCCCAATAGGCCCAGCAACAGCCCAGCCTCTTTCCCGAAGAAAACGTTTGGCACCAATTTTCTTACCAACAGAACCGATGACTGGTGGACCTTCCCCCTCGTTTCTTTTTCCACTGACCAGTGGACCCCTTTCCACTGTTCTCCTTCTCCACCCCGCGACTGCTTCTTCCTCCTCTCGTCGCCGTTGCCAGCATTGAATCGCGGCATCAATACGCCTTAACGCAGCCACCTTAACTCGCAGTGATCAAGCTCTATAAAACGCCAGCACGTCCTCTCTCGTTCCCCTCTGCCTCCTTCCCCAAGCACGCCCCCAGGCTGCCGTATTTCGCCAGCCACTCTCTCTGTCTCCGACGAGGTCCATTTTCGATTCCGTCCAAACCTGACCGCCCCGTGCCTCCCCGAGCACACGAGCACACTCAACACTCTCTGACGCATCTCCTGGTACACTTCGTTCAACCGCGGGCGCCCCAGGAAGCCGTCTTCGACAAAAGTTCTGAGCGCCGCCGTCTGTCTCGCCTCCGTCGAGCTCCTCCGGTAATTCCAGACCACCCCGACCCCTTCCGTTCACTCACACGTCATCTCCGTGGTCTCCTGCATCTGATCACGACCTTTTCTTGCCTCCTGGTGATCGACAGCTTCGTCTTCGACCTCGACCAGAGCCAGCCGTCGCCAGACCAAACTCCGGCGAGGAATTCCTATTGCCCTCGTGCGCCCCTTCACCAGCCAGTGCCTCCTTGAGCTCCCCCAGGCGTCTGCGAACACGGTGAACATCCTCTTCCTCCTTCTCGCTTCCTGTAACGCCGGCGACACCGCTGACAAGCCGCCGCAGCCGCGCGTCAGAGCCCAGCGCCGCCAGTTCTTGGTCGGGGCACTGAGAGCCGTCCGATCTTGATCCGGTGGATAGGATAGAGTAACTTAAACACGAAAGGGTACGTATCCAGAGCCGCACGATTTATTTAGATCTAACACACAGCAGCACGCGATCCAGGCGAACCAGTATCGGCCAATCACGACGTGACGCGTGGCCATGTTTTGATTTAAACACAGATTTGAATCTGTTCTAGATTCAATTTTCAAACCTTTGTAACTTTCAAACCACACGTCGAAATTTTACAAATTTTATATCAATGAATTCAGGAGAACAAACCCTAGCCAACCATGCCCTTAGTTTAGCAAATAGTAGCTGTTAGCTTGTTTGAAATTGCAGAAACATTTGTATGCTTATTATGAATGTAAAAATTGTTTTAAATTGAATTTTGTGTTAAAATCTTTGGCAATTGGATTTATTTGAACCTACTGACGCTAGGAAACACTTTGTGGACACAAAAATGTATTTGGAGAAATTAAGAAATGATTCTTTAATTTAAAACCATTTCTAGTCAAATAGAAATGTAATTTATTTATTGAAAATAATTTTGAAGTAAAACCTTTGCAAATTGGATTGTTGTGACCTTAATGTCCCTAGGAACCAACCCTTGGTGTTAAAAATGATTATGCAAAGATTTAGGTTGGATTACTTGACTTAGTCATTTTCTAGCCAAATAAAAGAATGGTTTTTGTTATAAAAATGTTTATGAAAAGAAAACTTAAGGAAATGTTTTGGACCAAACCCAATAACCTAAAAACACCAAGTTTTGCAAATTAGCAACTCATTTGATGAACAACTTAAGAGTTTTGCCTTAATAAAAACATTTTTCACCACATGAAATGATGAATGGATTTAAAAATAGTTTTTGGACAAAACCCTCTTGCTAATGACTTTACCACTTTGGTAAATGATCAATTTGGATCTTACAAAGTTTAGAAACCCCATAGAGACCCCTTTGCAAAATAAAACTATCTTGTGCATGCTCCCATGCATGAATTGGTTTCCATTTTCTTGTGTGTGTGGAATTGTTTGAGTGATTATTGGTTTGGAATGTAAATTGAATTAGTGTTTGCTTGTTTGACTTGTAGTGAAGTATGAGACTAACAAGATCAAGGAGTGAACCCCCATTCCCTTCCAAAAAGGCAAGTGATGCTTCATACTTTTTGTCCCATTACTTTTTCTATGCATTAGTGATTTTGCTAAGTAAACTTGCATGGATTTTGCTAGGTGTAGATCTTGCTATAGGAAAACCTAGTAGATGAATCCTTAGTAGGATTTTCAAAGTTAAGTTTCCTATTACTACCAAGCTTAGCCTAGCTAATAGAAAACATGGGTGGAATATATATTCACACTATGGAAAAATATTCTAAGTCTGAGGACTTGTGATTTTGTTTAATAAAACAACTAAGTTAATGAAGCTCCTGGGTGGAATGGAAGGATTGGGATATGTTGAGTGGTTACACAAGGCCATGGACTTGGGTTGTGTATCTCACTTGTTGAATGCCACCCAGGAAACAAAGGGATTTGAGATGTCAAATGTTGAGAAGCTTCAAGTGCAACCACTTGGCAATATGGGCTCTACCATGATCATATAGGTTGCAAGAACTTAGCCATATGGACAGTTGGTGGTAGTGTTTGATAGGTTGGAGCGCGTCCATTTTGGTCTAAGGGAAAGCTTCTGAAAGATCTTGTCTTGGGAAACCAAGTCTTGTGGGGAAAGTGCACCACCTCTGCAGAGTGTAAAATCTAAGTACTTAGCCATGTCCCTGGTAAAGGACAATTTGACCATCAAGACATGGAAGCAATCAAGAATCTCATCATTCAAATTTCTAAAAGTTAAAAACTGTGGATTGAACAAGGGTTGTTTGAAATCTTAAATCTTTGATTGATAGATGCCTTGGAAAGGATCTTCAATCTTTGATTGAGAAAAATGATTTTGTCAAGCAAAAACTTAGTATTTTCAAAATGTTAAGAAAAATCTATTTTGAGCAATGCAAGCCTCAACTCCACTCAGCCAAATGCATATAGTTGATAGACTCCACAATACTACCATAGTATCACTTGCCAATACAATTCAAATGTATTGACCCTTTGTGGTTGTAACTTGTATGTTGCAGGTTTGATTGATTTTAGTGAAGATTGATTGTTTAGGATTACAAAGTCTACAACCAACATCTGCCTGTGGCACTTTGAAGATGAAGGACCCCATGCTTATAGTTATTCCACTGCAATGTAATGTAATAGCCATATGAGCTATGTATGATGTAATAAAATTATGTTATTCCTGGTTATAAAGTTATATTATGACCTTTGTTTCTTGATATTACATCTTAACTGTGGATGCTAGCTATTGATCCAGGGACTAGCATTGTAAAACACAGGAGGAATCTACCTTATTAGGTTGGGACCCCTACAGATGGTATCAGAGCATTGTGTTGCCTGTAGGATTTGTAAACCTAGGATTGGACAAAAACCCTTAGAAAATTAGGAGTTGTATTTGTTCCAAAAACTTATTTACAAAAACACTTGTAAACTCTTTCCTCAACCATTTTTGTTTCAACTCTACTTCTCTTCTATTTCAACTTGATGGAAAACCTACCCCATGGCCAAAGACTACACCATGTGCAAGGACATCTTCAACTCTAATGACTTCAACATCTTCAACTCTAATGACTTCAACATCTTCAGCATATTCCCCAAGGACATCCAACTTGGAAACTACTAAGGACTACAAGTGAAACAAGGAAATCTTTTCTCAAGATTTAGAAACTAAGGGAATGCAAAATAACAAGGAGCCATCAAAAACTTTGAAGTATTGTGACCAAGAGCTTTTCTCAAGGAAACCATGATCTCATACAAGAAGAATCATAATAGATGGAAAGATCACAAGTGAACCATATAGATAGACCACCATATTTTGGTTAAGTCAAAACACACCAACTTATGTGGTGTAACAAAAATATTTTGTTGCCTAAGTATGTGCTTGAACTTTGTTGATTGAGTGAAATGATTGTTTGTGATTACATGCACATTGTTTGTATGAATTGTAATGTGTGTGATTAGAAATATTTCCTTAGGATTATCTTGTCTACTCTAATCCCAATCCAACCCAAACAGATGACTACTCCAAGAGACACGAACACCAACCAAGAAGACAACATGAGAGAACTTATAGTAACCCAAAACCAGTTGAGCCAAGAGACAACTCAGCTTTTAGCCAACAACAATGGACTAGACCCAGCCATACAAAGGATATTGAAACTTCAATCCCAATTGTTGCAAGGAATGGTTACTCAAATGATCAACATGAGAGAAAACTTTTTCCAAAGAGCTAATGACAACAGGGATGACAAAGATGCTATTCTAGAAGGAACCCAAGCCAACAATAGTTTTAGAGACAAGGATCATGCATCCAAGGAACATGAAGATCAATGCCTCAAGAGGAGAGAAAGATCTCCCACTTATGAAGAACATGAACTAGAAGAACTCCTAGCTTTGGAGAGACCCAAAAGAAGAAGAAAGACATAAGCCAGTTGCAATGTTACAATTGCAAAGAGATGGGACACTATGCCAGTGAATGCCCAGAAAAGAAGAAGAGGCAAGAAGTCAAACAAAAGCTAGTGAAACCCAAGATAAGGAAGGATTTTAGCCAAGTGATGTGCAAACACTGCAAAGAGTTAGGACATTATGCAAACTACTGCCCAGAAAAGATGAAGCATAAGATAAACCAGCCTATGAGGGATCTCAACCTTGTCACATGTTTCAAATGCAGGGAACTAGGCCACTATGCAAACAATTGTCCAGAAAGGATGGAGAACAAGTTAAACAAGTCTATGAAGGATCTCAACCTTGGCCCATGAGTCAAGCATGGAAATTAAGGACATAAATGCAACTGTTTGCTTAGAGAAAGTATTTCTCATGATCCCAAGAAGGACAATGTGTAATTTTTGTTTGAAATTTTTTAAGGGTGGTAGTACCCTAGTTGTTTTGAACATGCTTGTAACCCTAGCCTCCCCAAATCTCGGGACGAGATTTATTTTAAGGGTGGTAGCCTGTCACATCCCAAGATTTTCCAAATCTTGTAATGTGAAAATAAACGAATAAAATAAAACTTTGTTTGATTTTCAAGGCCAGAAGAAACTTTTTGAATACAATTGGAAACTTTCAAAACCTATTTGGATCAAATGAAATCCTAAAGGGATTTAAAAAGTTAAATAAACAATA
The DNA here is from genome assembly GCA_910589765.1 of Avena atlantica. NCBI lineage: Eukaryota > Viridiplantae > Streptophyta > Magnoliopsida > Poales > Poaceae > Avena > Avena atlantica. Next base: position 1,160,934 of record OU342737.1, read on the forward strand.
AACTTCAAAATATTTAGACTACTATTTTGGATCTTTTAAATAAAAGGTTTTGGCTTTCAAAAGAAAAAGTGGATTTATAAATAAAGATTATTTTACAGAGCCAAATTAAACCTTGGCCAAGTATTTTTAAAAAAAATGTTTTGTTTTGACTAAAAATAGTAAAGGTTTATTTAAATAAAATAATAAGGAATTAATATCCAAATTTTATTCAAATAAAAGGTTTTACCATTTTAAATTAAAACATCAAAACTTATTAAATTATTTTAAATAGGTTTTCCAAGTATTTTATATTCTCTAATAAAACCTACTAAAGTGTTTTGGCTTTATTTTAGATTTCAAAATAAATATCTCAATAGAACAAATCCTATTTGATTTAATAATGAAAAGTCTATTATAGTTAATTAATAATGGACTCTAAAGTAAAGGGTTATTTTGTTTTAAACAAGTTACCAAGTATTCCTTATTTCCAAATAAAACCTACTGATTTGGTTTTGAAAATGTTTGGATTTAAAAATGGAGATTTTATTAAATAAACCAAACCCTAATTTTATTAATAAACCATGGTCCATTTTATTTTGAATATAAATGGAACCTTTAACAAAATTGTTATTTATTTTAAAACAAGCTTTCTAAATATACCTTATTTCAAATACAACCCACTATTTTGGTTTTGGAAAATATATGGATTTAAATAGAGTTTGAAATAAATCAAATCCTAATTTGATTAATTAGCAATGGACAACTATTTAATTAATAATGGACTTTATTTATTTAAAAATTATGGTTTTTAGATTTAGGCCCAGGCTACTAAACATAACCCAAAACTCACTACAAGTTTGAATTGTTTGAATGTTTGCATTGTTGATTGAATCTTCTATTTGAATATCAAATCAGAAAATAGAAATAGAAAAGGATAAAACAAACAGGCAGAAAAAAAATATGGAAAATGACAGACCCAACCCAGGCAGCCCAATAGGCCCAGCAACAGCCCAGCCTCTTTCCCTGAAGAAAACGTTTGGCACCAATTTTCTTACCAACAGAACCGATGACTGGTGGACCTTCCCCCTCGTTTCTTTTTCCACTGACCAGTGGACCCCTTTCCACTGTTCTCCTTCTCCACCCCGCGACTGCTTCTTCCTCCTCTCGTCGCCGTTGCCAGCATTGAATCGCGGCATCAATACGCCTTAACGCAGCCACCTTAACTCGCAGTGATCAAGCTCTATAAAACGCCAGCACGTCCTCTCTCGTTCCCCTCTGCCTCCTTCCCCAAGCACGCCCCCAGGCTGCCGTATTTCGCCAGCCACTCTCTCTGTCTCCGACGAGGTCCATTTTCGATTCCGTCCAAACCTGACCGCCCCGTGCCTCCCCGAGCACACGAGCACACTCAACACTCTCTGACGCATCTCCTGGTACACTTCGTTCAACCGCGGGCACCCCAGGAAGCCGTCTTCGACAAAAGTTCTGAGCGCCGCCGTCTGTCTCGCCTCCGTCGAGCTCCTCCGGTAATTCCAGACCACCCCGACCCCTTCCGTTCACTCACACGTCATCTCCGTGGTCTCCTGCATCTGATCACGACCTTTTCTTGCCTCCTGGTGATCGACAGCTTCGTCTTCGACCTCGACCAGAGCCAGCCGTTGCCAGACCAAACTCCGGCGAGGAATTCCTCTTGCCCTCGTGCGCCCCTTCACCAGCCAGTGCCTCCTTGAGCTCCCCCAGGCGTCTGCGAACACGGTGAACATCCTCTTCCTCCTTCTCGCTTCCTGTAACGCCGGCGACACCGCTGACAAGCCGCCGCAGCCGCGCGTCAGAGCCCAGCGCCGCCAGTTCTTGGTCGGGGCACTGAGAGCCGTCCGATCTTGATCCGGTGGATAGGATAGAGTAACTTAAACACGAAAGGGTACGTATCCAGAGCCGCACGATTTATTTAGATCTAACACACAGCAGCACGCGATCCAGGCGAACCAGTATCGGCCAATCACGACGTGACGCGTGGCCATGTTTTGATTTAAACACAGATTTGAATCTGTTCTAGATTCAATTTTCAAACCTTTGTAACTTTCAAACCACACGTCGAAATTTTACAAATTTTATATCAATGAATTCAGGAGAACAAACCCTAGCCAACCATGCCCTTAGTTTATCAAATAGTAGCTGTTAGCTTGTTTGAAATTGCAGAAACATTTGTATGCTTATTATGAATGTAAAAATTGTTTTAAATTGAATTTTGGGTTAAAATCTTTGGCAATTGGATTTATTTGAACCTACTGACCCTAGGAAACACTTTGTGGACACAAAAATGTATTTGGAGAAATTAAGAAATGATTCTTTAATTTAAAACCATTTCTAGTCAAATAGAAATGTAATTTATTTATTGAAAATAATTTTGAAGTAAAACCTTTGCAAATTGGATTGTTGTGACCTTAATGTCCCTAGGAACCAACCCTTGGTGTTAAAAATGATTATGCAAAGATTTAGGTTGGATTACTTGACTTAGTCATTTTCTAGCCAAATAAAAGAATGGTTTTTGTTATAAAAATGTTTATGAAAAGAAAACTTAAGGAAATGTTTTGGACCAAACCCAATAACCTAAAAACACCAAGTTTTGCAAATTAGCAACTCATTTGATGAACAACTTAAGAGTTTTGCCTTAATAAAAACATTTTTCACCACATGAAATGATGAATGGATTTAAAAATAGTTTTTGGACAAAACCCTCTTGCTAATGACTTTACCACTTTGGTAAATGATCAATTTGGATCTTACAAAGTTTAGAAACCCCATAGAGACCCCTTTGCAAAATAAAACTATCTTGTGCATGCTCCCATGCATGAATTGGTTTCCATTTTCTTGTGTGTGTGGAATTGTTTGAGTGATTATTGGTTTGGAATGTAAATTGAATTAGTGTTTGCTTGTTTGACTTGTAGTGAAGTATGAGACTAACAAGATCAAGGAGTGAACCCCCATTCCCTTCCAAAAAGGCAAGTGATGCTTCATACTTTTTGTCCCATTACTTTTTCTATGCATTAGTGATTTTGCTAAGTAAACTTGCATGGATTTTGCTAGGTGTAGATCTTGCTATAGGAAAACCTAGTAGATGAATCCTTAGTAGGATTTTCAAAGTTAAGTTTCCTATTACTACCAAGCTTAGCCTAGCTAATAGAAAACATGGGTGGAATATATATTCACACTATGGAAAAATATTCTAAGTCTGAGGACTTGTGATTTTGTTTAATAAAACAACTAAGTTAATGAAGCTCCTGGGTGGAATGGAAGGATTGGGATATGTTGAGTGGTTACACAAGGCCATGGACTTGGGTTGTGTATCTCACTTGTTGAATGCCACCCAGGAAACAAAGGGATTTGAGATGTCAAATGTTGAGAAGCTTCAAGTGCAACCACTTGGCAATATGGGCTTTGCCATGATCATATAGGTTGCAAGAACTTAGCCATATGGACAGTTGGTGGTAGTGTTTGATAGGTTGGAGCGCGTCCATTTTGGTCTAAGGGAAAGCTTCTGTAAGATCTTGTCTTGGGAAACCAAGTCTTGTGGGGAAAGTGCACCACCTCTGCAGAGTGTAAAATCTAAGTACTTAGCCATGTCCCTGGTAAAGGACAATTTGACCATCAAGACATGGAAGCAATCAAGAATATCATCATTCAAATTTCTAAAAGTTAAAAACTGTGGATTGAACAAGGGTTGTTTGAAATCTTAAATCTTTGATTGATAGATGCCTTGGAAAGGATCTTCAATCTTTGATTGAGAAAAATGATTTTGTCAAGCAAAAACTTAGTATTTTCAAAATGTTAAGAAAAATCTATTTTGAGCAATGCAAGCCTCAACTCCACTCAGCCAAATGCATATAGTTGATAGACTCCACAATACTACCATAGTATCACTTGCCAATACAATTCAAATGTATTGACCCTTTGTGGTTGTAACTTGTATGTTGCAGGTTTGATTGATTTTAGTGAAGATTGATTGTTTAGGATTACAAAGTCTACAACCAACATCTGCCTGTGGCACTTTGAAGATGAAGGACCCCATGCTTATAGTTATTCCACTGCAATGTAATGTAATAGCCATATGAGCTATGTATGATGTAATAAAATTATGTTATTCCTGGTTATAAAGTTATATTATGACCTTTGTTTCTTGATATTACATCTTAACTGTGGATGCTAGCTATTGATCCAGGGACTAGCATTGTAAAACACAGGAGGAATCTACCTTATTAGGTTGGGACCCCTACAGATGGTATCAGAGCATTGTGTTGCATGTAGGATTTGTAAACCTAGGATTGGACAAAAACCCTTAGAAAATTAGGAGTTGTATTTGTTCCAAAAACTTATTTACAAAAACACTTGTAAACTCTTTCCTCAACCATTTTTGTTTCAACTCTACTTCTCTTCTATTTCAACTTGATGGAAAACCTACCCCATGGCCAAAGACTACACCATGTGCAAGGACATCTTCAACTCTAATGACTTCAACATCTTCAACTCTAATGACTTCAACATCTTCAGCATATTCCCCAAGGACATCCAACTTGGAAACTACTAAGGACTACAAGTGAAACAAGGAAATCTTTTCTCAAGATTTAGAAACTAAGGGAATGCAAAATAACAAGGAGCCATCAAAAACTTTGAAGTATTGTGACCAAGAGCTTTTCTCAAGGAAACCATGATCTCATACAAGAAGAATCATAATAGATGGAAAGATCACAAGTGAACCATATAGATAGACCACCATATTTTGGTTAAGTCAAAACACACCAACTTATGTGGTGTAACAAAAATATTTTGTTGCCTAAGTATGTGCTTGAACTTTGTTGATTGAGTGAAATGATTGTTTGTGATTACATGCACATTGTTTGTATGAATTGTAATGTGTGTGATTAGAAATATTTCCTTAGGATTATCTTGTCTACTCTAATCCCAATCCAACCCAAACAGATGACTACTCCAAGAGACACGAACACCAACCAAGAAGACAACATGAGAGAACTTATAGTAACCCAAAACCAGTTGAGCCAAGAGACAACTCAGCTTTTAGCCAACAACAATGGACTAGACCCAGCCATACAAAGGATATTGAAACTTCAATCCCAATTGTTGCAAGGAATGGTTACTCAAATGATCAACATGAGAGAAAACTTTTTCCAAAGAGCTAATGACAACAGGGATGACAAAGATGCTATTCTAGAAGGAACCCAAGCCAACAATAGTTTTAGAGACAAGGATCATGCATCCAAGGAACATGAAGATCAATGCCTCAAGAGGAGAGAAAGATCTCCCACTTATGAAGAACATGAACTAGAAGAACTCCTAGCTTTGGAGAGACCCAAAAAGAAGAAGAAAGACATAAGCCAGTTGCAATGTTACAATTGCAAAGAGATGGGACACTATGCCAGTGAATGCCCAGAAAAGAAGAAGAGGCAAGAAGTCAAACAAAAGCTAGTGAAACCCAAGATAAGGAAGGATTTTAGCCAAGTGATGTGCAAACACTGCAAAGAGTTAGGACATTATGCAAACTACTGCCCAGAAAAGATGAAGCATAAGATAAACCAGCCTATGAGGGATCTCAACCTTGTCACATGTTTCAAATGCAGGGAACTAGGCCACTATGCAAACAATTGTCCAGAAAGGATGGAGAACAAGTTAAACAAGTCTATGAAGGATCTCAACCTTGGCCCATGAGTCAAGCATGGAAATTAAGGACATAAATGCAACTGTTTGCTTAGAGAAAGTATTTCTCATGATCCCAAGAAGGACAATGTGTAATTTTTGTTTGAAATTTTTAAGGGTGGTAGTACCCTAGTTGTTTTGAACATGCTTGTAACCCTAGCCTCCCCAAATCTCGGGACGAGATTTATTTTAAGGGTGGTAGCCTGTCACATCCCAAGATTTTCCAAATCTTGTAATGTGAAAATAAACGAATAAAATAAAACTTTGTTTGATTTTCAAGGCCAGAAGAAACTTTTTGAATACAATTGGAAACTTTCAAAACCTATTTGGATCAAATGAAATCCTAAAGGGATTTAAAAAGTTAAATAAACAATAAACTTCAAAATATTTAGACTACTATTTTGGATCTTTTAAATAAAAGGTTTTGGCTTTCAAAAGAAAAAGTGGATTTATAAATAAAGATTATTTTACAGAGCCAAATTAAACCTTGGCCAAGTATTTTTAAAAAAAATGTTTTGTTTTGACTAAAAATAGTAAAGGTTTATTTAAATAAAATAATAAGGAATTAATATCCAAATTTTATTCAAATAAAAGGTTTTACCATTTTAAATTAAAACATCAAAACTTATTAAATTATTTTAAATAGGTTTTCCAAGTATTTTATATTCTCTAATAAAACCTACTAAAGTGTTTTGGCTTTATTTTAGATTTCAAAATAAATATCTCAATAGAACAAATCCTATTTGATTTAATAATGAAAAGTCTATTATATTTAATTAATAATGGACTCTAAAGTAAAGGGTTATTTTGTTTTAAACAAGTTACCAAGTATTCCTTATTTCCAAATAAAACCTACTGATTTGGTTTTGAAAATGTTTGGATTTAAAAATGGAGATTTTATTAAATAAACCAAACCCTAATTTTATTAATAAACCATGGTCCATTTTATTTTGAATATAAATGGAACCTTTAACAAAATTGTTATTTATTTTAAAACAAGCTTTCTAAATATACCTTATTTCAAATACAACCCACTATTTTGGTTTTGGAAAATATATGGATTTAAATAGAGTTTGAAATAAATCAAATCCTAATTTGATTAATTAGCAATGGACAACTATTTAATTAATAATGGACTTTATTTATTTAAAAATTATGGTTTTTAGATTTAGGCCCAGGCTACTAAACATAACCCAAAACTCACTACAAGTTTGAATTGTTTGAATGTTTGCATTGTTGATTGAATCTTCTATTTGAATATCAAATCAGAAAATAGAAATAGAAAAGGATAAAACAAACAGGCAGAAAAAAAATATGGAAAATGACAGACCCAACCCAGGCAGCCCAATAGGCCCAGCAACAGCCCAGCCTCTTTCCCCGAAGAAAACGTTTGGCACCAATTTTCTTACCAACAGAACCGATGACTGGTGGACCTTCCCCCTCGTTTCTTTTTCCACTGACCAGTGGACCCCTTTCCACTGTTCTCCTTCTCCACCCCGCGACTGCTTCTTCCTCCTCTCGTCGCCGTTGCCAGCATTGAATCGCGGCATCAATACGCCTTAACGCAGCCACCTTAACTCGCAGTGATCAAGCTCTATAAAACGCCAGCACGTCCTCTCTCGTTCCCCTCTGCCTCCTTCCCCAAGCACGCCCCCAGGCTGCCGTATTTCGCCAGCCACTCTCTCTGTCTCCGACGAGGTCCATTTTCGATTCCGTCCAAACCTGACCGCCCCGTGCCTCCCCGAGCACACGAGCACACTCAACACTCTCTGACGCATCTCCTGGTACACTTCGTTCAACCGCGGGCGCCCCAGGAAGCCGTCTTCGACAAAAGTTCTGAGCGCCGCCGTCTGTCTCGCCTCCGTCGAGCTCCTCCGGTAATTCCAGACCACCCCGACCCCTTCCGTTCACTCACACGTCATCTCCGTGGTCTCCTGCATCTGATCACGACCTTTTCTTGCCTCCTGGTGATCGACAGCTTCGTCTTCGACCTCGACCAGAGCCAGCCGTCGCCAGACCAAACTCCGGCGAGGAATTCCTCTTGCCCTCGTGCGCCCCTTCACCAGCCAGTGCCTCCTTGAGCTCCCCCAGGCGTCTGCGAACACGGTGAACATCCTCTTCCTCCTTCTCGCTTCCTGTAACGCCGGCGACACCGCTGACAAGCCGCCGCAGCCGCGCGTCAGAGCCCAGCGCCGCCAGTTCTTGGTCGGGGCACTGAGAGCCGTCCGATCTTGATCCGGTGGATAGGATAGAGTAACTTAAACACGAAAGGGTACGTATCCAGAGCCGCACGATTTATTTAGATCTAACACACAGCAGCACGCGATCCAGGCGAACCAGTATCGGCCAATCACGACGTGACGCGTGGCCATGTTTTGATTTAAACACAGATTTGAATCTGTTCTAGATTCAATTTTCAAACCTTTGTAACTTTCAAACCACACGTCGAAATTTTACAAATTTTATATCAATGAATTCAGGAGAACAAACCCTAGCCAACCATGCCCTTAGTATAGCAAATAGTAGCTGTTAGCTTGTTTGAAATTGCAGAAACATTTGTATGCTTATTATGAATGTAAAAATTGTTTTAAATTGAATTTTGGGTTAAAATCTTTGGCAATTGGATTTATTTGAACCTACTGACCCTAGGAAACACTTTGTGGACACAAAAATGTATTTGGAGAAATTAAGAAATGATTCTTTAATTTAAAACCATTTCTAGTCAAATAGAAATGTAATTTATTTATTGAAAATAATTTTGAAGTAAAACCTTTGCAAATTGGATTGTTGTGACCTTAATGTCCCTAGGAACCAACCCTTGGTGTTAAAAATGATTATGCAAAGATTTAGGTTGGATTACTTGACTTAGTCATTTTCTAGCCAAATAAAAGAATGGTTTTTGTTATAAAAATGTTTATGAAAAGAAAACTTAAGGAAATGTTTTGGACCAAACCCAATAACCTAAAAACACCAAGTTTTGCAAATTAGCAACTCATTTGATGAACAACTTAAGAGTTTTGCCTTAATAAAAACATTTTTCACCACATGAAATGATGAATGGATTTAAAAATAGTTTTTGGACAAAACCCTCTTGCTAATGACTTTACCACTTTGGTAAATGATCAATTTGGATCTTACAAAGTTTAGAAACCCCATAGAGACCCCTTTGCAAAATAAAACTATCTTGTGCATGCTCCCATGCATGAATTGGTTTCCATTTTCTTGTGTGTGTGGAATTGTTTGAGTGATTATTGGTTTGGAATGTAAATTGAATTAGTGTTTGCTTGTTTGACTTGTAGTGAAGTATGAGACTAACAAGATCAAGGAGTGAACCCCCATTCCCTTCCAAAAAGGCAAGTGATGCTTCATACTTTTTGTCCCATTACTTTTTCTATGCATTAGTGATTTTGCTAAGTAAACTTGCATGGATTTTGCTAGGTGTAGATCTTGCTATAGGAAAACCTAGTAGATGAATCCTTAGTAGGATTTTCAAAGTTAAGTTTCCTATTACTACCAAGCTTAGCCTAGCTAATAGAAAACATGGGTGGAATATATATTCACACTATGGAAAAATATTCTAAGTCTGAGGACTTGTGATTTTGTTTAATAAAACAACTAAGTTAATGAAGCTCCTGGGTGGAATGGAAGGATTGGGATATGTTGAGTGGTTACACAAGGCCATGGACTTGGGTTGTGTATCTCACTTGTTGAATGCCACCCAGGAAACAAAGGGATTTGAGATGTCAAATGTTGAGAAGCTTCAAGTGCAACCACTTGGCAATATGGGCTTTGCCATGATCATATAGGTTGCAAGAACTTAGCCATATGGACAGTTGGTGGTAGTGTTTGATAGGTTGGAGCGCGTCCATTTTGGTCTAAGGGAAAGCTTCTGTAAGATCTTGTCTTGGGAAACCAAGTCTTGTGGGGAAAGTGCACCACCTCTGCAGAGTGTAAAATCTAAGTACTTAGCCATGTCCCTGGTAAAGGACAATTTGACCATCAAGACATGGAAGCAATCAAGAATATCATCATTCAAATTTCTAAAAGTTAAAAACTGTGGATTGAACAAGGGTTGTTTGAAATCTTAAATCTTTGATTGATAGATGCCTTGGAAAGGATCTTCAATCTTTGATTGAGAAAAATGATTTTGTCAAGCAAAAACTTAGTATTTTCAAAATGTTAAGAAAAATCTATTTTGAGCAATGCAAGCCTCAACTCCACTCAGCCAAATGCATATAGTTGATAGACTCCACAATACTACCATAGTATCACTTGCCAATACAATTCAAATGTATTGACCCTTTGTGGTTGTAACTTGTATGTTGCAGGTTTGATTGATTTTAGTGAAGATTGATTGTTTAGGATTACAAAGTCTACAACCAACATCTGCCTGTGGCACTTTGAAGATGAAGGACCCCATGCTTATAGTTATTCCGCTGCAATGTAATGTAATAGCCATATGAGCTATGTATGATGTAATAAAATTATGTTATTCCTGGTTATAAAGTTATATTATGACCTTTGTTTCTTGATATTACATCTTAACTGTGGATGCTAGCTATTGATCCAGGGACTAGCATTGTAAAACACAGGAGGAATCTACCTTATTAGGTTGGGACCTCTACATTCCCACTTCCCAAAATAGCCGTTTGACTTTCAAACTAGCCGTTTGACTTTTCAAACTAGGATTTGATTAAATCCTCTATTTGGTACAGCAATGACACTTAGTACATGATGCAATCATACCAACTTGATATAACACATTCATGTACCCCTCCCCCCCGGAGTGCCGGACATTCCGGAACCTTCTAGAATGTTCCCGATGAAAACACCGGAATCATTCCCCAACTCCGAAACGGGACTTTCCTTATATGAATCTTATTCTACGGACTATTCTGGATCTCCTCGTGATATCCCGGATCCCATCCGAGAGTCCGAACAACATTCGGTCTCTTTCTTATCATTCCATAACTACTCAAACAACGTCGAATCCTTAAGTGTGTCTCCCTACGGTTCGTGAATTATGCGGACATGATCGAGACACTTCTCCGATCAATAACCAAGAGAGGAATCTGGAAATTCATATGGCTCCCACATATTTCTACGATTACTTTGCGATCGAATGAACCACTTACATACGATACCAATTTCCCTTTGTCTCACGATAGTTTACTTATCCGAGGTTTTGATCGTCGGTATCTCTGCATACCTAGTTCAACCTCATTACTGATAAGTACTCTTTTCTCGTTCTCGTGATATGTGATCCCTTGTGAGCCAGTCACATGCTTGCAAGATAATTGGATGGCATTTCACCGAGAGGGCCCAGAGTATATCTATCAGTCATATGGATGGACAAATCCCACTCTTGATCCATGTGTTTCAACCAATACTTTCTGAACACTCAATGCCACCTTTATAGCCACCCTGTTACGGTGTGGTGTTTGATGACATCAAAGCATCCATCCGGAAAAGGCGATATGCATGATCTCATGGTCGAAGGAATTAGGTTACTATGTATCAGAAAGCATATAGCAATTGAACTATTGAAATGACTTGATCTTTATGCTACGCTTATCGATAGGAGTATGTCCATCACATCATTCTCCTAATGATATGATCATGTTGTTAATAACATCTCTATGTTCATGATCAGGAAACCATGATCATATATTAACCAACAAGCTAGTTTAACAAGAGGCTTTACTAGGGACTCTTATTTTAGTTTACAAATCACACAAGTATTAATGTTTCTGGTTAATACAATTCTAGCATGGTATGTAAAAATTTATCATAAGTGTGAAGATATGATAATAACCACTTTATTATTGCCTCTTGGGCATATCTCCAACAGTCTCCCACTTGCACTAGAGTCAATAATCTAGTTTCAAACCTTTGTGTATTCAACACCTATGGCTTTCCGGTGTTGTATGTACACGATTGCTAGTGGTCAACTGATCTCCGGATCTGACACTTCCAGGTCCGTGTGTAATTGCATGTCTTTGCGTCTCTACGCATCACTCATTCTCTAATGAGATGGCTTTGTATAAATTTGGTCTTTCGGTGTGACCTTTAGTTCTTTGGGGTTAAACATGTTGATAATATTGTCACACAATATATCTTCATAGTATTATCCCTCTGTGAACTACACCTAGTTTGATAACAAACTACTTGACACAAATGCCCTCTTTTGATGCTATAATAGCAGTCATATACTTAGCCTTTTGTTGTAGTATCTGTCACAATGTCTTAACTTTGGAACTCATCCAAATCCATTATGGAACTCACTTTCCATTATATTGTGCCACCCTTAGTTTAGATTGAGATAAACTTGATTTGTAATTTGTGACAAAACTAGTATCAATGTAGTACTTTTACAATGAACTAACCATTTATTTGTCACTTCTACAAATAATATACTCTTAGTTCTTCCAAAAGATCATAAGAATATCCTTACTATTGTCCAATGATCATCTTACGAATCATTCTGGTATATGCTCACAACATTTAGAGCATAGGACATATCTGGATTTGTACATATCACAGTATGATTGATATAAACACTCTTTGTGATTTCATACATCAAGTATCAATCTATACTTGAATCTTTGTTTCACTTACAAAATGTCAATACACTTGAATATATCATCAATTTTGAACTTATTCAATCCTTTCTGTGCGACAAGAACCTTTTCTTGTAGTTTCTATATTGAACTCATTCAATATCTCGTCTATGTACTTCTGGCACAACCATATTAGCGTCTATTGATGCCAAATATTTGGGTTTTGCCTAAGTCTTTCATCGGGATGAAATTCTTAATATGTGTTAATAAAAGATACATTATTTCCAATCAACAATATGTCTTCCACATAATGTATTAGAAACATGTCTTAGCGCTCCCACTTAATTTCTTGCAAATGCAAGCATCTTCATCGTCTCTAATGAACTTTTAAACTCCTTTAACAGTTTCATCATAGTGAAGATTCCAACTCCGCGATGCTCACTTTAACCATTGAAGTTTGCATATGCTTTTAGCATCCCTTGAATTAACAAAACCCTATGGACCGTGTTATGCACATGTCCTAGGTAACGATTCTATTAGAAGAACTTGTTTTGTTTATTCAACTACCATATAACAAATTATATGTAGTGGTTTCTACATTAATCCGTCTAGACTAAATATCACTATGAAAGATCAAATCTTGTCATAGTCAACCTTTGAACATTGTTGTGAACTCTTTCCCAATATGTCGACTACTTCATAGATGTGAAACATCTATGTCTATTTATTTATAGATCCAAACACAACTGTAAGGTCTTACACCTTTCTCGAGGGTCCTTCAAGTTCAAAACTTGATTTCTCGTGCATGGAACTATCACGGATTTTATGGCTTCACGCCATTTGACGGAGTCAGGGCTCATCATCGCTTCTTTGCATGTAGTCGGATCATTATTGTTAAATAATGATTTAACTCTCAAATCTTGGTATTTGATTGTTCATCCGACCTACTTGTTTCAATAGGAACTTAGATCTCCGTGACCACAACCTTTGAAGTACGTGAGCCATGAGCATTGTTTGCTAACTCCGGAACACTTTTCGGCGCTGCGCAACTTTGCACATATAGCTAAGGTTCTTTTAACCTTATCAAAGTTCTATTGTCCTCCCACTTAACTTTTCACGAAAAATTCCTTCTCAAAGAAACTTAACGTTCTAAGCAACAAACACTTTTGTCTCCGGTGTTTATGGAGGAATACTTAACAGTTATACAAAGACAGGTTCATCTGACTTTGGTTGCACACATCTTTCTTATGCATAGCATACCAATGTTTTAAGAAAGGACTACTTGGGTTTTATCCCAAACCATAACCTTATATGGTGTCATTTCAACGGATTATGATGAAGCTCTTTTCAGTGGAAAAATGGTAATCTCTAAAGCTTTTAATCTCTAAAATATAATGGCAGTTTTATGAATTATACCTTTGATCTTACCATGTCAAACAAGGTTTAATTACATACCTCGAACGCTCCATACCCTTATGGTGTTTTGGGAAATGCAAATCCACGGAACAATTCCTTAAATCTTAGGTATTATGCTAAACTCTGTAACTCAAATATCTTCCTTTATGATCTTTATCATAAACTATTTATATTCTTGTTACTATGATTTTGCACTTCATCTTGAAAGTCTTTGAACTTTTCAAATGTTTCATACTTCATCCTTATTAAGTAAATATTCATATATTCACTCAAATTTTTGGAGAAAGCAAATGAAGTTGAAATTCATCGCTCTTGACTACACATAATGGACTTCATACAACAATATGTACAAGTTCAAATAAGATAGTCATTCGTTCCCTTTTGGCCTATGAACGAAGTTTTAATTATCTCTAGGAAAGTTTCACAAGCGTCATTTGATCAAAATCAAAAGACTCCAAAATTCCATCCACATGGAGTTTCTTCATGTTTTCTTTCAATATAATTTAAACGGCGATATCACTTCCTAAGTGATATTTCAATCAATTTGTCTTTCGACATTTTTAGCACTAGTTTTATGGATGTGATTTCTCCAACGAGATTTGTGAATCATCCATCTTTTATGAATTACGGAAATTATTTGAACAACCCTTTTGTTCTCATAATACCTGATAAAACAAATCTTGAAGGCAAACTTTGATGTTTAACGAGCAACACAATAACCCTTTATTTGTTCTCGATGAACATCATCACATATTCTTTTGCTAGTTACTTAGGCCATTGTAGTTCATGAATTTTGTTGTTTCGTATGACGATTCATACCAACAAATTCAGTATCAAATACTTAAGAACCATATTGTTTAATAAGCAAAGAATATAGCCATAACATGTATATCATCTATATACTTAAGCTGAACAATTCTAGTCTTTTCTTTTCTGCCACATATTTATGAGATTCTCTTTCAGTATTTCTGTTTGAAAGAATCTATCAACATCAATAGTGGAGTCATACATATGACACATAGTCCAAAGCGTGTATAGTTAACTACCAATGTCTTTGGACTTGCACTTTGAAGTAGATCACCATTATCAAATGTTTGGTGTTCTTTCAAATTCCTTTCTTTAGTAATCTCTTGGTGTAGTAAACATTTTACCTACATCAAATATTCACCCTCATCATGGATTTATCCATGATCAAGCTACTTTTAGCTTGTAACGGTGAAACGCGAGTATAATGTTGCTCTCCAAAACCTTTTGGAGGATTAGGACAACTAGTGTCTCCAACCTTTTGCAAATTTTCATCAAAATATGAGAACATTAACTTTGCCATATTATACTCTATCATGTTGCAACCAAAACTTCGTTTCAGATATCACAATATCTTCCACACATGATGGTTTCTGAAACAACTCTTTCAGATCCTAGATAACCTTGATATTAAGACAATCCTTTGAATATCAAGAATCATGGAGACAAACATGATACTTATACACTAACACTTGGAATTGTCACTCTTGTTTTAATACCAATTATTAAACTTCATGGAGTAACCGGAACTTTACTGAAAGTTTGCAATAGGACTTTTAAACTTTAGATTAACACTTCAAAACAATACGATACCAGTTCGTAAAGTAACTAACCAGAATTCTATAGTTCTATCATCTCAATTATAACTAAGCGCAAGGTGGTAAACGGATGCCAATGACTACAACAATTATGCAAATTCACTTTGATTTAGTTTATGATAAATTGAGTTCTAATTAATAATTAAATTAATCTTGGTGAACTCCCACTCAAAACAATATCCCTCACATTGTTTTAGTGATCACACGAACCAAATCCACCATATCAAAACCGATCATCACGAGAATTGATATAGTTTCAATGGCGAACAATCGACATGTTCATCATATCTACTATATGATTCATGCTCTACCTTTCGGTATTCCGTGTTCCGAGACCATGTCTGTACATGCTAGGCTCGTCAAGATCAAACCTTGGTTTCCACATGAGCAAATCTGGCTTGCTCACGTTGTATACACTTGCAGAATCTAACACACCCGATCATCACGTGGTGCTTCGAAACAACAAGCTTTAGCAAAGGTGCTAACTAAGGGTGAACACTTTATGACTTGAAATTCATGTGCATGAGGGATCATCTTATAATGCTATCGTCGTCTACTAAGCAATACAATATGCATAAAGAATTAACATCACATGCAATTCATAATATGTGATATGATATGGCCTTTCTTCTTTGTGCTTCCGATCTCCATCTTCTAGCACGAACATGATCTCCATCATCACCGGCATTGCATCAAGGTCAATGACGCCTCTCCATGGTTGTCGTCCACCGGCTTCAACTATTACAACTACTTTGAATAGACACGCGGGTCTTAACAAAAATTAAAGACAACCATATGGCTCCTGCCGGTTGCCAACTTACAATAAGGAACATTGCATACATCAAATATAATCACAATCATGGCCATATCACATCACTGCACACCCCTGCAAAACAAAGTTAGACGCCTCTACTTTCTTTGCATATTTTACGTGGTTTGGGGCTTTCAATAAGTGTCGTTCTAACTTACGAACAAGAACCACAACATTGATACTAGTATTGTTAATCACCCGTTGTAAATTGGATCTTAACTATGCTAGGAGAAACAGGCACCCGCAAAGCCACTTATGCAATACAAGTTGCATGTCAAGCGTGGAGCAAGTCTCATGAACGATGTCATGTAAGGTTAGCCCGGGCCGCTTCATCCCAACATACCGCAAGATGCAAAGTACACAAGAAGCAATCGACAATAAAAACATCAATGCCCACAATGACCATTGTGTTCTACTCGTGCAACAGATCTACATATAGACACGGCTCTGATACCACTGTAGGGGTTCGTAGCATGGAAAAAAAAATTCTATCGCATACAAACAAACAAGCCAAGATCTATCTACTAGATTGTAGCAACGAGTCGATGGAATAACTTACCCTCGAAGATTCCAAAGCGGTTAACGAGAGCAGATTCTCGTGGGTGATGTAGTCGTACTCTTTCCGATCTCAAGATCGCGTAGACGATCCTTCCGGCGCCACGTTCCGGCAGCGCTCCCGCAGTCGGTCACACGTTCGGTACTCGACGAAGACCTTCCTCTCCCTTGTTCCAGCAGGCAGCGGAAGTTGTAGCACTCTCCTCGAGATTCCTGCAGCACAACGGCGTGGTACCGGAAGTAGAGGGGAGATCTCGCAGGGCTTCGCCTTAAGCCGGGGCGAGTATGGTGGAGTATGAGAGAGGCTTTAGTGGTCTACGGATTAGACACACCAATTAGAAGGCTCTAAACCGAAGTCTAGGGCAATTAGAAGCTCTAAACCAAAACGGCTCTAAACCGGAGGCTGTGGCTAGGGTTTAGATTTAGAGGATAGGAACTTGTGTGTCTAGGAGGGGAGCCCTGCCCCTCCTTTTATAGGTGGAGGGAGGCGCGCCTGGGGAGGGGAGTCCCTCCCCAACTCGGCCTCAAGGAGGGCCGGCGGTGGGAGGAGGAACTCCTCCCCAAGTCGGCTTCAAACTTCCTTCTCCTCTTTTCCCACTTCCCAAAATAGCCGTTTGACTTTTCAAACTAGGATTTGATTAAATCCTCTATTTGGTACAGCAATGACACTTAGTACATGATGCAATCATACCAACTTGATATAACACATTCATGTACCCCTCCCCCCGGAGTGTCGGACATTCCGGAACCTTCTAGAATGTTTCCGATGAAAACACCGGAATCATTCCCGACGAAACGGGACTTTCCTTATATGAATCTTATTCTCCGGACTATTCTGGATCTCCTCGTGATATCCCGGATCCCATCCGAGACTCCGAACAACATTCGGTCTCTTTCTCATCATTCCATAACTACTCAAACAACGTCGAATCCTTAAGTGTGTCTCCCTACGGTTCGTGAATTATGCGGACATGATCGAGACACTTCTCCGATCAATAACCAATAGAGGAATCTGGAAATTCATATGGCTCCCACATATTTCTACGATTACTTTTCGATCGAATGAACCACTTACATACGATACCAATTTCCCTTTGTCTCACGATAGTTTACTTATCCGAGGTTTTGATCGTCGGTATCTCTGCATACCTAGTTCAACCTCGTTACTGATAAGTACTCTTTTCTTGTTCTCGTGATATGTGATCCCTTGTGAGCCAGTCACATGCTTGCAAGCTAATTGGATGACATTTCACCGAGAGGGCCCAGAGTATATCTATCCGTCATATGGATGGACAAATCCCACTCTTGATCCATGTGTTTCAACCAATACTTTCTGAACACTCACTGCCACCTTTATAGCCACCCTGTTACGGTGTGGTGTTTAATGACATCAAAGCATCCATCCGGAAAAGGCGATATGCATGATCTCATGGTCGAAGGAATTAGGTTACTATGTATCAGAAAGCATATAGCAATTGAACTATTGAAAAGACTTGATCTTTATGCTACGCTTATCTATAGGAGTATGTCCATCACATCATTCTCCTAATGATATGATCCTGTTTTTAATAACATATCTATGTTCATGATCAGGAAACCATGATCATATATTAACCAACAAGCTAGTTTAACAAGAGGCTTTACTAGGGACTCTTATTTTAGTTTACAAATCACACAAGTATTAATGTTTCCGGTTAATACAATTCTAGCATGGTATGTAAACATTTATCATAAGTGTGAAGATATGATAATAACCACTTTATTATTGCCTCTTGGGCATATCTCCAACAGATGGGTGATACGTCGAAAACATATCTATAATTTTTGATGTTCCATGCTTGTTTAGTATCTACTTTGCTTTACTTTATCTACACTTTGAGGTGTTTTTATATGTTTTCATCTACTAACCTATTAACAAGATACCATAGTTCCAGTTTCCTGTTTTCTTCTATTTTTGGTTCCAGAAAGGCAAAAAATCAATATTCTCGGAATTGGACGGGACAAAAGCCAAAGTCAATATTTTACCGTGGGGAACACGGAGCCAGAGTATGAGACGGAGGGGAGGCACCCGGGGGCCACACCCCCTGGCGGCGCGGGCTAGGGTTAGCTGTTCCTGGGGGGGTGTGACCACCCTGGCCGCCCCCTGCCTCACCTCTTCGCTTATAAAGACCCCCCGATGCATAAACTCTAAGTACCCGATGCAAGCAAGTGATTTGATCACTAGAATGTTATATCACGGGAACGAGAAAAGAGTACATGTCGGTAACAAGATCAAACTAGGTATGGATATACCGATGATCGAATCTCAGACATGTAATATACCGCGAGACAAAGGGATTGAGTTACATGCGTATAAGGTTCACATGATCAAATAAGTCATCGTTAAATGTGTAGGAGTCAGTACGGATCTCCAGGTCCCACTGCTGATTATTGATCGGAGAGGGGTATCGATCATGTCTACATTATTCGCGAACCATAGGGTGACACACTTAAGGGATACAGACACCATTTGGAACAAATAATATGCTAGAGGAAGAAAAAGGAAAGTGCAGGAATTTATTTCACTAGACACCGAAACTGTTTCGGTTGAAATTGCTGAAAATGGTTCTGCATATGAAATTGAAATGTTGTAAGGGGTTTTATGTGAATGTTTTTAATTAGAGTAATTAACAAAATTCTGAATAAATAAACAAAAGAGTTTTATTTAAATGAGAGCTTGCATTAAATTTGGTGGAAATTTAATGCATGTGAGTGGATTTTTGAGTGGAGACATGTTTATGTGAGTGGAGGCTTTTCATTTTGATTGGGAGCTCCACCCACATGAATGTGGAAGAGGTGGGGGCAGCCCACCATGGCTGGGCGCATAGCCCCTTGGGTGCCCCCCTCTCCCTATAAAAGGCGTCCCTCTCCTCCTCTCAAAGCTCACCTCCTCGCGAAGGATCTCTCTCCCCCTTTAGAATTTCCCCATGATCTCGGATCAGTGAGATACATGTTCCCGGTGGATTTTTTCTAGAAGGATTTGTTGCTTCCGCTGCTTCGCTGGAGCGAGGGCGCGGAGGTTGTCGGGGTACCCGGACGTGTGTGTGATCACGGATGCACCACTGCTTTGCGGTGCTGGACTTGATGGACTAGATGGACTTCATCACGATCTTGAGATCGGCAAGCGTTCGACTACATCATCCACGAGTACAACCTCATTAACGCTATTCGGTCTTCAAGGGTATGTATTCTATGGATGTGTATCCACCCGTTGCTTGTATCTAGTAGATAGATCTTGGTATATAGTTCTTCCCATCGTAGGGAAATTTTTGTTTTCTATGCTGCGAACCCAACAGTGGTATCAGAGCCGGATCTATGCGTAGATGCTTTGCACGGGTAGTACACATATGAGTATGTAGACGATGATGATCATTTTATTGCTTCTTAGTTGTATTTTGGATATTGGTGGCATAGTGGGATGAAGCGGCCCGGACAAATTTTACATGTTCTCGCACATGAGACCTGTTCCACGCTTGACATGCAACTAGTTTTGCATAAGTGGCCAGCGGGTGTATGTCTCTCCTACTATAGTCAATATCTAATTTACAACAAGTTGTGAAATTTTTTGTTATCCTCATTATGGTTCATGTTCGTAGGTAAGAACGGTTCTATCTTCGAAAGCCCTAAGCCACGTAAAACTTGCAATGGATAAATTAGAGGCGTCTAGCTTAGATTGTTGTTGGGCTAGTGTCCTGATATGGTGATATTGTAAGTATAAGTATAAGTCGATACTCTTACAACACACATAACGTGTAAGTTCCATAGACCTTGGCCTTACACATAGAGGTATGATGGCGATCATACCATGATGCACATGATGGAGATCAAGTGCAAGAACCATATCATTTCACTTATTAACATGTCATGTTTGTTGTATCTTATATTGCTTGTTTGGCGTTTTATTATCATAATCAGATGATCCCTCATTTAGATATCAAGATAAAAATGTGTTCTCCCTTAAGTATGCACCGATTATGTTTCGTCGCTCCAAGACATCACTTGATGACCGGGTGTTCTTGGATCCATGATCATATTTCGGGTGTAAGACAGTTTACACACGCGAATTCTAAGGTTCTTACTTGGCGAGCCTAGCATGTACATACATAGCCTCGGAACACGGACCGAAAGGTTAAGCATGAGTCATATGGAAGATATGATGCCCATTTGATGATCGCCTTTGAAGCTACATCAACTCACGTTATGATCGGACTTGGTGTAGTGGATTTGGTTCATGTAATCACCAAAAAGACACGAGGGATATCGTTTTTGAGTGGAAGTTCATTTCTAATTTGGATTAGTAGAACTCAATTTATCATAAATTAAATCAAAGTGAATTTTCATAATTTGTTGTAGTCATTGGCATTCGTTCACCACCTTATGCTTAGTTGTAATTGAGATAATAGAACTAAAGAATTCTAGATATTAAATTTACGAACTGGTATCGTATTGTGTTGGGTGTCAATCTAAAGTTTAAAGTCATATTGCAAATGTTCAACAGACTCTGTTTACTCCGTGAAATTTGATAATTAGTATTAAATTGAGAGTAACAATCCCAGTGTTAGTATCTTAAGTATCATGTTTGCCTCCATGATTCTTGATTTAAACATCGAGATTATTTAGGAGCTGAAAGAATTGTTTCATAAACCATCATGTGTGGCAGATAAAACAATATCTGAAATAATGTTTTGGTTGCAATATGATAGAGTATAATATTTATTCTCATATTGGATGAGAATTTGCAAAGGTTGGAGATGCTAGACATCCTAATCATCCAAAAGGGTTTTGGAAAGTAATGTTATACTCACGATTCGCCTTTATAAGCTAGTCGCTGCGATTCCACGGTAAAACCGGCAATGGCTTTGCGAAGGGCTGCAGGACGTAGTTTCTTGAATTCTTTGGCGTATGGTTTCCAGAGGATTTCTTCGTGGAAATGCTAGTGATGCTCTTCGTCGCAGTGCTCTTCCGCTTACCCTGAGGAGATGGCTAAAGCGCCGGAGATGGCTGACACGCAGGAGATGGCTGGCGCGCCGAAGATGGCTGACGCGTAGGAGATGGCTGGCGCGCCGGAGATGGCTATCGCGCAGGAGATGGCTAAAGCGCTGGAGACGGCAGGGGAGTATTCTGATGACTTGGAGACGGCTGAGGCGGCTCAGACTGCTGACGCTGCGGAGATGACGGGGGTGCCAGTGGCCTCCAATTTGGAAGCACTATGTGTTCCTTCTTCCAAAGAATGGTTGTTTTCACTGAAATTTGAGTTGAGTTTCCCCTTCACCTGTAGCATGGTCAAGCGCTGTGCTTCCTCATATTCCTTCACAACCTCATCCACCCCGACAATAGCATAGCCATCTGGAATCGGTCGGCAGTGGTAAGTTCCACCAGCTACAGGAGGTAAGGCATATCCGACCGCCATTTCAAGCATGGGCTACACGTTCTCCATGGAAGCCACGCTGCTTTTCTGTGCAGAGTTTGGGCCGCCGGCAGCTTCCAATGCAGGCTCTTCGTGCCGCTGAGATGGGCCGGTAGCTTGCTGGCTCTTTTGTGCATTCACTTGCGCCTGCAGCGCCACAAGTGCATGTTCTATCTGTGTCATCCGCTCTGTACGCTCTTTTTCTTTTCTTCCACGCCATCTGTAAGAGTCGCCCCACTCGGCAAACCCATCTTTCCACGTCGTACCCCTTGTGTCTCGTGCAAGTCCAGGGTGTTCTTTTTTACCGATGGCGCGTGTGAGCTGGTCATTCTCTCTGTCGGGATGGAAGGTCCTGGCGGCTGTTTCTTCGTATGAGGTCAGTGACGGGTTTGGCAAGGAGGGTTGGGAAGATACACAATCCCGTTTCTGGGTCCAACCTTGCCCCGATTCCGTAGAACCAAGTCTTTGCACGTAGGTCCCACCCATGTGTCTGGGGTGTGATCCCTCTCTCGCGCAGGGCCTTCTCAGCTTCCTCCCACTTAGGCCTCTGAGATATGTAGCCACCTGACCCCATCCTCTGGTGATATTCCTTCTTCTAGGCATTTAGCGTATTGGTTTTTGACCTCTTTGTAGCTATAGCACCTTCCTTGTATGCCACAAATTCGGGCCAGTGAGGTCTTATCTTCGCATAACATGCGTCTTCGAAATCTAGAGTCTCGCGAGCTTTGAAAAATTTGATCAATTTTGTCTTCCAGTTGCAGAAAGCGTCAGCCATCTTCTTTAGAGTCCACTCTTTGACCTTTTCCTTTATAACTGGTTTGTTTTCATCCTCCTCTGGCGGAAGGGTGAAATTTACCAACAGCGAATTCCAAAGCGTTTCTTTGGATCTTTCATCGACAAAGGTACCATTGCCCTTCTTTGGCTTATTCCAATATTCAATTATGATTGGGATTAGGTCCCTAACAAGAACTCCAGCCTGACGTACAAATTTGTCTGCGGCCTTCTTGGGCTCCATCTGCCTGCCATCAACACGGATTGTTTCGATCGTGAACTTTGCACGATCTTTCAACCGATGGTTCGCGCCTTGCTTGCTCTTTTTCATAGAAGAATATTGTTGCTGGCTGGTCGATCCAGAGGGCTAAAAGAAGAAAGAAGCGTTAATTTATACATGTACATATATACAAATCAATCGGTGCAAGTCAGCAGAGGCTTAATCCATGCATATATCTCGACAGACTTTGTAATCACTAAAGTGCGTTCACCGGAGTCGTTATCTTATCCATGACTACTTGAGCTGTCATCATGAACCTCCAAGTTCAAATATTGTGAGGTGTCCTCGTGGATCATGTTCTCCATTATTTCTTCCTCTTCAAGGTTTCTACTGAGTGGATCCATAGTTTCTAAAACAATAATATGATCACACAAATATCAGTAATACATCTATTGAAATGCTCAAGCAAGGATGATGATATGACAGGTTAAAAGTATTGAAATGTAACCCTAATACATGCTTGGTCATTCCAAACGCTAATTCGGAGAAACCCCGGATTCATATGAGAGGATACATTCGGAAAAACCTCGGATTCGGAGAAACCCTAATGCTATATTGACAACGAGAGGTGTACTAGGGCGGCGGCTGGCGGAGCTAGGGCAAGAGCGGGGCCGAGATGCGTGGGGGTGTGCGTTCGAACCAGCACGACGTGGGCTACCTAAAATGGGCGACTCAGCGAGGGCAGAGGATGATGATATGACAGGTTAAAAGTATTGAAATGTAACCCTAATAAATGCTTGGTCATTCCAAACCCTAATTCGAAGAAACACCGGATTCATATGAGAGGATACATTCGGAAAAACCCCGGATTCGGAGAAACCCTAATGCTATATTGACAACGAGAGGTGTACTAGGGCGGCAGCTGGCGGTGCTAGGGCGAGAGCGGGGCCGGGATGCATGGGGGTGTGCGTTCGAACCAGCGCGACGTGGGATCCTAAAATGGGCGACTCGGCGAGGGTAGAGGAGGTCAGGGTCCACGGCATTGGAAAAGTAATCGGTCAAGTGATGCAAACCGATTGAAAAAGTGAGCCCTAAGCCTACCACATGCAATCGGCCTGCTCCTGACCATACACATACAAAAAAAATATAAATATATACACACATACACATACAAAAAATATATACATATACATATATATCATACACATACAAATTAACCAAAAATCACTAACTAACCAAAAATCACTAACTAACCAAAAATCACTATACTAACAATAATCGACGGCGTGGGTGGCGCGGCGCTAGTGGGCGGTGCGGCGTCGGTGGCGCGGCGCAGCGTGCGGGTGGGCGACGTGGCGTGGGTGGCGCGGCTTTGGCCAGGATGGGACGGCGGAGGGGCGGCAGCGGGTACGGCCGGGTGGGGCGGGGACGACGGCGCGGCAGTCCCGGCGACGGCGAGACGGGGCGGGGACGGCGTGGCAGTCCCGGCGACGGCGAGACGGGGTGGGGACGGTTGCGGCAGAGCCTCTCTGCTTTTCTTCCTCTGCGCGCGCTTTTGATCTGCGCGCGCTTTCGATCGTGGCTGGAACCAGTGTTAAAGGGGGGAATTCGTTTCGCGCCCGCACACCCCCCCCCTTTAACACCGGTTCCAGCCACGAACCGGTGTTAAAGGGGGGGTGTGCGTGCGCAAAACGAAATAAATGCGCCCCCCCCCATTAACACCGGTTTCTGGCTGGAACCGGTGTTAAAGGGGGGCATTTATTTCGTGCATTAAAGGGGTGGGGGCATTTTTAATTCAAAAAATAGGATAGGATTTAGAAAATTCATATCTTTTTCATTTCAACTCAGAAAAATATGAATAATATATCATAATTTTCAGAAAAATAATATCTATCCATTCATATAAAAACATTTTATAGTTACTTTAGATGAAAATTTTCAAAATGATTAAAACACTTACATATAAATTTTGATTATTCAATTGAAACAAAAATAAAATAGTCAAACCCTAAAACTTGGAACATAAGAAATATTAAGCATCTAAAAAGGAATATAAACCTATTTTATTAGAGCAAATCATATTTTATTTTGTATTAACATTTTTGAATTGTTTGGATATTTAAATGCTGCATCTTTTGTATACTTTGGAATCTGACAAAACCTCGCTCAACTTGCATTGGATATTTCATAAAATAGCATATTGTGAACCTAAAAATAATGTTTGTAAAAAATCATGAGCATCGTATCATGTACCTGTAGTTCATATTTGACCACTTCCTACCGATTCGGCAGGAATTTGTCTTTTTCACCAGAGGTGGACAGAAAGGTTTCAGATCTCCCTGTTGGTACATTGTCCATATAAGGTGGTATAGTATTTTTGTAAAATGTGGTGGTAGTTTTTTGAATTAGCCATTTGGTGGTTGCTTCACAAAACGTCTGTTTTTTATGCTCGGAAAATGGAAAATGCCTTTTTGGTGCGACAAAAAGGAAAACTTCCTCTTGCAACATTGTTTGCCATCCCATGATGGACATGTATGCACAATATGGCCACATTATCACAAACTATGCCTTGATTCTAGCCATAACATTGGTCATTTGACCCGAAAACCAAGAAACCTCGAATGAGATAGATTATTTTGTGAAGGTTTTTTTGAGACATAATCAATATACCAAGTTTGATATTTGTCCTTCTAACTATGTCACATAATATAACACCACGCGAAGGTTTCGCATTGTTTCGATCGTTTTTTTAATTTTTTATCCCCGTTTTAAACTATCGTCAAACTTTGTAGAAACAACAGGCATGAAGATTCTTAGCTCGGGGCCAAACCTCGCTCAACTTGCATTGGATTTTTGATAAAATAGCATATTGTGAACCTAAAAATGATTTTTGTAAAAAATCATGAGCATCGTATGATAGGGCAAAGGTGCCCGATCTTTCGATGAGATGGTGATAGTCGATTTGGTGGAGTTCGGACTTGACGATCCGACTACACGTGCGAGCACGAGCACCAATGCAATCGCTAGGACAGTCTCCTGGAGGTTACCGATCCTGCGGGAACACGATCAGCCTGACCAGCGAGGGTCTTAATTCCTACCTTCTGCACGTCTAATCCTAGAGGGCAGACAACCTTTTTTGCTTGGTATATACTGTCGGGCAACTCATTATTTCTTGGAAGCAGATTCTTCATTTTTACCAACAACTTTGAAAATGCGCTGTCAGTCACATCGTTCTCTGCCTTCCATTGCAGCAAATCCAGTATGGTATCTAGCTTTTTGTGGCCATCTTCGCAAGTTGGGTACAACAATGTTTTGTGATCCTTTAACATCTGCTCCAGCTTCTCCTTCTCCTTTTCAGTTTCACATTCTTCCTTTGCATCAGTAATGGCCCGACCAAGATCGTCATCAGTGGGCCCATCTGCTGCCTCTTGATCTTCATTATCTACCCCCGTTGCAGTATCATCATATCCAGGATACATATTATGATAGTTGTCATCATCCTCTTCTTCTTCGTTGTCTTCCATCACAACCCCTTTTTCTCCGTGCTTGGTCCAACAATTATAGCTGGGCATGAAACCGGATCGAAGCAGGTGGGCGTGAATGGTTCTGGTATTTGAGTAGTCTTTCTTGTTCTGACAGTGAACACACAGACAACACATAAAACCATTGTGACCAAGGTTTGCATTAGCCACAGCGATGAAATTTTGGAGGCCCGTAATGTACTCGGAAGTGCGTCGGTCACCGTACATCCATTGACGGTTCATCTGCATTAATATATAGTATATCAAAAATTAATAGGGAGATGACCATTTATATATAGTACATCAATGATACATGAAAGAATAAAGTTGCCGACCTCGACCGAGAAGGAAAGAGCAACGAGAAAACTTATTTCGAGCTCTCGGGCATTTCACCGAACACCTCTTGTGCATAGGAAAAAAACACAAACTAGCACACCTATCACCCTCTTGCTAGGCTCCAAAATGAGAGAGTGAAAAAATAGAAGAGAGGGTGGGCTGCGGTGTGGGATATATAGCTTCCCCCTTTTAACACCGGTTCGTGGCTTGAACCGGTGTTAAAAGGGGTGCTCTTTTTTGCTGCACGGGCCACGCTGGTACGGGCATCCCCTTAACACCGGTTTGTAGAAGAATCGGTGTTAAAGCCTATTTCCGACCTCAACCAAAGATCTCGTTTCCACTAGTGGTGCATGCGCTCACAGCCCAACAATAAGAAGAGAGCTCACTCTATCCCAAAATTCTGAACTGAAGGGAGAAAGTAATCTCCCCTTATAAGCGGGTGTGGCTTCCTCCCATAGGCGAGATGGGACTAAACTTCGTGTAGCCTCACCGGTCAACAGCAGCATAACACAGTCCTATCTGAGGCACTAGAATCTGGAGCCGGAGCAACCCACCGCCAGCAATTTAGACGACGTTATCGATGGCGAGGCCGTGGCCGGCGAAGAGGCTGGGGCCGGCCGGCGCCAGAGTGTAGCGTCGTCACCTGATTTTCTGGCAGACTAGTACTACAATAGATTTCATAAATTTACGGGCCGGGCGGCATCTTTCTGCAAACTAGAAAAGCAAATCCTGGTCACTTTGTCCATTGGCGAGACAATAATATAATATCTAATATAATGTATTCACTTCATTATATATTGTGTTGCCCTCGATTTGTACCGTTTGACGTCGCTGAGCTGAAGCGGTAGTATGGTAGTATATAGATCAGCGCGAACGCCGGAGGTAGACACTAGCTAGATCTATGGCAGGCATGGCTCCGCTTGCCAAGACTTTCGTGCTCTACCCGTCGCTGGGCGTCGGCCACCTGAATCCCATGGTGGAGCTGGCCAAGTTCCTGGTCCGCCAGGGCCACAACGTCATCGTCGCCGTCGCCGACCCGCCCGACAGCGACGCCGTCTCGGCCGACGCCGTGGCGCGCCTCTCCGCAGCCAACCCTTGCATCGATTTTCGTCGCTTGCCGGCCCCGCCCAACCCGGACCCCGCCGCGCACCCGCTCCAGCGCATCCTCGACACTCTCCGCCTCTGCAACCCGGTGCTCCGGGACTTCCTGCGCTCGCTGCCCGGCCCCGGCGCCCACGCCCTCCTGCTCGACATGTTCTGCGTCCACGCGCTCGACGTTGCTGCTGAGCTCGCCCTGCCCGCCTACTTCTTCTTCGTCTCCCCGGCCGGCGCCCTCGCCGTCCTCCTCAACCTGCCCCACAGCTACCCTGAAATGCCGTCCTTTAAGGACATGGGCCACCAAGCGCTCGTGCGCTTCCCAGGCATGCCGCCGTTCCGTGCCGTGGACATGCCGCAGGGGATGCATGACAAGGACAGCGACCTGACCAAGGGCCTGCTGTACCAGTTCAGCCGCATCCCCGAGGGGAGGGGCGTGCTGGTCAACACATTAGATTGGCTGGAGCCCACGGCCCTGAGAGCGCTCGGCGACGGCGTCTGCGTGCCCGGCCGCCCCACGCCTCCGGTCTTCTGCATTGGGCTACTGGTGGACGGCGGCTACGGCGAAAAGAGCCGTCCCGGCGGCGGCGCTAACAAGTGCCTCGCGTGGCTGGACAAGCAGCCGCACAGGAGCGTCGTGTTCCTCTGCTTCGGCAGCCAGGGCGCCTTCTCCGCGGCGCAGCTCAAGGAGATCGCCCTTGGGCTGGAGAGCTCTGGGCACCGCTTCCTGTGGGCAGTAAGGAGCCCGCCGGAGCAACAGGGCGAGCCGGACCTTGAGGGACTGCTTCCGGCAGGCTTCTTGGAGAGGACGAGAGACAGGGGCATGGTGCTAGCGGACTGGGTGCCGCAAGCCCAAGTCCTGCGGCATGAGGCGGTCGGCGCCTTCGTCACGCACGGCGGCTGGAACTCCGCTATGGAGGCCATCATGTCCGGGCTGCCCATGATATGCTGGCCGCTATACGCCGAGCAGGCGCTCAATAAGGTGTTCATGGTGGATGAGATGAAGATCGCCGTGGAGGTTGCGGGATACGAGGAAGGAATGGTGAAGGCGGAGGAGGTCGAGGCCAAGGTGAGGCTGCTGATGGAGACGGAGGAAGGGAGAAAGCTTAGGGAGATGCTGGTAGTGGCGAGGAAGATGGCTTTGGACGCCAACGCCAAAGGCGGGTCTTCTCAAGTGGCGTTTGCCAAGTTCCTCTGTGATTTGGAGAATTCAACAAGCACTTGAACTCTTGAAGGATGCAGCAAATCTGATTGTTTTTCTTTTTATTTTAGAATTTTTTTCTTTTAAAATTTATTTTGTTCCTTTCTCTGTCCCGGAGAGAAGCCATAAGAATGGTCGGGAGGTAAAATTTACCATATTCCTTTTTATGCCAACATCAATCAATCAACTCCCTCCGATCTAAAGTAATGGATTCAGATATACTCCCTCCGTCGTTTTAGTTTTGTAAAACAAATATATTTAGATGACATTTAGCGTGTAGATTCGGAAGTAAACAGACATGTTATAAGACATCTAAGATAAAATGTCTTATATTTCTGAACCGGTGGGTATTAGAGTATAGGTCGGTTAGGGTTAGTCCTTGGAGGCTAAGTCTTGTAATCTATATAAACAACCCTTTGAGGCCTCAATCAATACAATTATTATTCCCGCAATATCCCAAAATTAGCATGGTATATCAGACGCCTAGGTTTTCCGCAGCTAGCATGGCACCACCACCAGTGCCGCCGCCCCTTCCGACTCGGCCCCTCTTCTCCATGGCCGAGTTCCGCGCCGCCAGTGCCCCTCCTTCTTCTCATTCCTCCACAACTATCCATACAAACCCTCCCCAAATCCTAATAATCTCCCTTGCCGACACCATTGCCGATGTCTCACCCTTCATCCCGATCTCGTTAGATCTCGGCGCTCACAAGTACTACCATTGGCGCCACCTCTTCACCATCCACCTCGGCCGATGCGGCCTTCGCCACCACATAGATCCATACTATCCTCCGCAGCACGCCAATCCTCACTAGGTGAAAGATGATCTCGCCATCATCCAGCGGATTTACACACGCATCTCTCTGGAGCTCTTCAATCTGGTTTCCTCCAACGACTTCACCGCCGTTGAGCTCTAGGCCTCCCTTCAACAGCTGTTCCAGGACAACTCTGATGCGTGCATCAACGCGCTCAACATCGAGCTACGCACCATGACTCAGGGCGATGCCCTGGTCACCGTCTTCTGCCAGCGGATCAAGGCCACTGGTGACGAACTCTGTGAACACGACGATCACGTCGAGGACCGCACCCTCATCAACGCCCTCCTTGTCGGCGTCGGTGATCAGTTCGAGAAGTAGCAGTCCTTCATCCCCATGCTCAAGCCCTACCGCACCTTCAAGGAGGTCCACTCCCTCCTCCATCAAGAAGAAAAGAACCAGGCTTGCAAGGCGCAACGGGCTCCGTGGGTGTTTCACGCCGCCTCCCCTTGTGCCACGGCAACGATTCACGCCCTTGGGCTGCTGCGGTAGCCTGTCGCGCCTCCACCTCCTGCCGCAGCCGCTATGGCTCCCCAACCGCCCCTAGGTTGGCGCCTGAGCCCCAACTACGGGGGCAAGAGCCCGATCTACCGGCCTCCTCAACCTCGCCCTGCCGGCCATGCATCTACTCCACCATCGACCTCTCCGTCACACCCAACTCCAGCACCGTGGCCTCCTCAGCACGACCCCCCTGGACCGGCCTTGTGCAAGCTTGGTCGATGCCCTGGTCGGCCCCTTCATCGTACTGAAGGGAATATGCCCGAAAGGCAATAACAAAGTGGTTATTATCGTATTCCTTATTTATAATAAATGTTTATTTCTCATGCTATAATTGTATTAATACGAAAATGTCAATACATGTGTGTTTAATAAACAAAAAAGGAAGTTCCGAGTTATGCCTCTCTTATAAACTAGCTCGTTGATTAACAAGATGATCAAAGTTTTCCTGATCATGGACATTGGAAGTTGTTAATAAAGAAGCCACAACATTATTGGAATGATGTGATGAACATTCATCCGAAGTATAGCATTATGATCAAGGTCATTGTGTTTATATTGCTATAACATCATACGAAGTAATCTTAGTCCTTAGACCATGATATCATGTCAATCACTAACATCGGAAGAGTATCTTGATAACATCAAACGTCACACCGTAACAGGGTGACTATAAATATGGGTTCAGTGCTACGAAGGTGTTATGTTGAGGCTCATGGATCAAGAGTAGAATTTGTCCATCCCGATGACGGAGAGATATACTCTGGGCCCTCTCGGTGATATCACATTAGTTAGCTTGCAAGCAATTGATTTGATCACTAGAATGTTATATCCCACGGGAACGAGAAAAGAGTACATGTCGGTAACGAGATCAAACTAGGTATGGAGATACTGATGATCGAATCTCGGACATGTAATATATCACGAGACAAAGGGATTGAGTTACATGCGTAAGGTTCACACGATCACAGAAGTCATCGTTGAATATGTGGGAGTCAGTATGGATCTCCAGGTCCCGCTACTGATTATTGATCGGAGAGGGGTATCGATCATGTATACATTATTTATGAACTATAGGGTGACACACTTAAGGGATACCGACACCATTCGGAGCAAATGATATGCCAGAGAATAAAAAAAGGAAAGCGCTGGAATTTATTTCACTAGACACCGGTACTGTTTCGGTTGAAATTGCTGAAACTGGTTCTGCATGTGAAATTGAAATGTTGTAAGTGGTTTTATGTGAATGTTTGTTAATTAGATTAATTAAAAAAATCTGAATAAATAAATAAAATAGTTTTATTTAAATGAGAGCTTGAATTAAATTTGGTGTAAATTTAATGCATGTGAGTGGATTTTTGAGTGGAGGCATTTTATGGGAGTGGAGGCTTTTCATTTTGAGTGAGAGCTCCACCCACATGAATGTGGAAGAGGTGGAGGAAGCCACCATAGCTGGGTGCCATGCCCCTTGGGGTGCCCTTCTCCCTATAAAAGGCCACCCTCTCCTCCTCTCAAGGCACACCTCCTCGCGAAGGATCTCTCTCCCTCTTTTAGAATTTCCCCATTGTCTCGGATTAGCGAGATACATGTTCCTGGTGGCTTTTTCTGGAAGGATTTATTGCTTCCGCTGCTTCGCTGGACCGAGGGCGTGGAGGTTGTCGGGGTACCACTGCTTTGCGGTGCTGGACTTGATGGTGCTGTACCGGCTGGACCGGATGGACTTCATCACGATCTTAAGATCGGCAAACGTTCGTCTACATCATCCATGAGTACAACCTCGTTAACACTATTCGGTCTTCGAGGGTATGTATTCTATGAATGTATATCCACCTGTTGCTTGTATCTAGTAGATAGATCTTGGTACTTATATATTCCCATCATAGGAAAAATTTTGTTTTCTATGCTGCGAACCCTACAGTGGTATCAGAGTCGGATCTATGCGTAGATGCTTTGCACGGGTAATACACATATTAGTATGTGGGCGATGATGATCACTTTATTGCTTCTTTGTTGTACTTTGGATATTGGTGGTATAGTGGGATGAAGCGGCTCGGACAAACTTTACATGTCCTTGCACATGAGACTTGTTCCACGCTTGATATGCAACTAGTTTTGCATAAGTGGCTAGCGGGTGTCTATCTCTCCTACTATAGTCAGTATCTAATTTGCAACGATTTGTCAACAATTTGGTTATCCTCATTGTGGTTCATGTTCGTAGGTAAGAACGGTTCTATCTTCGAAAGCCCTAAGCCACATAAAACTTGCAATGGATAAATTAGAGGCGTCTAGTTTAGATTGTTGTTGGGCTAGTGTCATGATATGGTGATGTTGTAAGTAGAAGTATAAGTCGATACTCTTACAACACAAATAACGTGTAAGTTCCATAGACCTTGGCCTTACACATAGAGGTATGATAGTGATCATACCATGATGCACATGATGGAGATCAAGTGCAAGAACCGTATCATTTCACTTATTAACATGAGATGTTTGTTGCATCTTATATTGCTTGTTTGGCGTTTTATTAGCATAATAAGATGATCCCTCATTTAGATATCAAGATAAAAATTTGTTCTTCCTTAAGTATGCACCGACAATGTTTCGTCGCTTCAAGACATCACGTGATGATCGGGTGTACTTGAATCCACGAGTATATCTCGGGTGTAAGACAGTTACACACGCGAATATTAAGGTTCTTACTTGGCGAGCCTGGCATATACAGACATGGCCTCGGAACACGGACCTAAAGGTTAAGAATGAGTCATATGTTTTGATATGATGACCATATGGATGCTCGCCTTTGAAGCTACACCGACTCACGTGATGACCGGACTTGGTGTAGTGGATTTGTTTCATGTAATCACCAAAAAGACACGAGGGATGTCGGTTTTGAGTGGGAGTTTATTTCTAATTTGGATTAGTAGAACTCAATTTATCATAAATTAAATCAAAGTGAATTTGCATAATTTGTTATAGTCATTGGCATTCATTCACCACCTTATGCATAGTTGTAATTGAGATAATAGAACTATAGAATTCTGGATATTTACTTTACGAACTGGTATCGTATTGTGTTGAGTGTCAATCTAAAGATTAAAGTACTATTGCAAACTTTTAGCAAACTCTGTTTACTCCGTGAAATTTAATAATTGGTATTAAATCGAGAGTAACAATTCTAGTGTTAGTATCTTAAGTATCATGTTTGCCTCCATGATTCTTGATTGTTTTAATATCAAGTTTATCTAGGAGCTGAAAGAATTGTTTCAGAAACCATCATGTGTGACAGATATAACGATATCTGAGACAATGTTTTGGTTGCAATATGATAGAGTATAATATATGTTCTCATATTGTATGATAATTTACGAAGGTTGGAGATACTAGACATCCTAATCATCCAAAAAGGGTTTTGGAAACTAATGTTATGCTCATGATTCATATTTATAAGCTACATTAGCTTGATCATGAAAGTCGTCATGATAAGGATGAATAGAAGATGTATGTAAAGTATTTGCTACACTAAAAGATTACTAAAGAATGGATTTTGAAAGAATTCCGATCATTTTGATGATGGTGATCTACTTCAAAGTGCAAGTCCAAAGGTATTATTATTTGAATATACATGCTTTGGACTATATGTCATGTATATGGCGCCACTTTTGATGTTGATAGATTCTTTTAAAAGGAAAAAGGAAATGTTGAAAGATAATCTATAAAATATATTTGGCAGAAAAGAAAAGACTTGCAATATCCAGTTTAGGTATATAGATGATATACATGTTATGGTTGTATTCTTTGCTTTTTAAACAATGTGGTTCTTGGGTATTAGATACCGAATTGGTTGGTATGAACTTTCATACGGAACGACGCAATTCATAAACCACAATGGCCTAAGTAACTAGCAACAGAATATGTGATGATGTTTATCGAAAAAAAACCGTTGTTTGTATTTCTCGTTGACATCAAAGCTTGACTTCAAGATTTGTTTTAATAATTGTTATTTAAATCAGGTATTATGAGAAGAAAGGTTTTTCAAATAATTACTGTATTCCATATAAGATGGATGATTTACAAATCTAGTTGGAGAAATCACATCCATAAAACCTAATGCTAAAATGTCGCAAGACAAATGATTAAAAGATCACTTACGAAGTGACATCGCCCTTTAAATTATATTGGAAAGAAAACATGAAGAAACTCCATTTTCATGGATTTTTGGAGTCTTTGATTTGATAAAGTGACGCTTCTGAGACTTTCCTCGGGATAATTAAAACTTCGTTCAAAGTCCAAAGAAGAACGAACGACTAAAATATTGGAATTTATACATATCGATGTATGTAGTCCATTATGTATAGTCGTAAGCGATGGATTTAAACTTCATATGCTTTCTCCGGAAATTTGAGTGAATATTCACTTAATGAGAAAGAAGTGTGAAATATTTGAAAACATTCAAAGACTTTCAAGATGAAGTGGAAAATCATTGTAACAAGAAAATAAATGGTTTATGATTTTCTCATAAGGGATTTATTTGAGTTACAAGTGTAACAAGAAAATAAATGAATTATGATTTTATCATAAAGCGATTTATTTGAGTTGCAAGTTTAGCAAAACACCTAGATTTACATCTCTCGAAACACCATAGGAGTATGGAGTATTTGAGATTTGTAATGAAACCTTGTTTGACATGGTTGGATCAAAGGTTTTATTTATAAAACTGCCATTATGTTTTAAAATATGAAAAGCTTTAGTGACTACCTCTTTTACACTAAAAAGAGCTCCATCTTGATCCGTTGAAATGACACCATGGAAGTTATGGTTTGGGGTAAAACCCAAGTTGTCATTTCTTAAATTTTGGTATGCTAAACATAAGATGTTTACAACCGAAGACGGATGAGCATGTATTTGTAGGTTATTTCGAATAACAATTGCTTACTCCTCCATAACACCAAGGACAAAAGGGTTTGTCGCTTGAAATGTGAAGTTTCTTGAAAAAGAAGTTTTTCATAAAAGGTTAAGTGGGAGGACAATAGAACTTTGATAAGGTTAACGAACCCTAGCTATATGTGCTGAGTTGCGCAGCGCCGGAAAATGTTTCTGAGGCAGGCATAATGCTCATGGCTCACATGCCTCAAAGGTTGTGGTCACGGAGGTCTAAGTTCCTATTGAACCAAGTAGGTCGAATAAACAATCAAATGTTGAGATTTGAGAGTAAATCATTATTTGATAATGATGAATAGGCTACATGCAAAGAAGCGATGATGGGCCCTAACTCTGTCAAATGGCTTGAAGCCATAAAATCTTTGATAGTTCCATACACGAGAAATCAAGTTTTTAACTTGGAAGACCCTCCGGAAAGGTGTCGGTCGTATTTGGATCTATACCAATGCAAGCCTAATACTACTAGTGAATGTGCAAGCTAACCCTTGCAAGATACCCTACTGATGCCACAAACCCATACTTATGATCCTACCTACTGGTTAAACCAATCCTAGTTTTATGGCAAGCTTCTTACTTTATTTCTTTATCAACGCTTACTTAGAGACTACCTAAGAGTTTGGTAGATACCAGACAGTTGTGCTGAAGGTTGCATAAAGAGCATAAAATTTGTCCTAAGCTAGAAACCTTGATATCAGCCTAAGGCATAAGGTTGGACTTAGTTGAAACTCCACTAGTTTAACACCCCTCATCAATACTACCCCCACCTGTAGATGCTAGTGCTAAGCTTAAAACTTGATCAACTTTAGATGGGAATACTTGGTGGAAAAATGGTTATGAAAACCTTGGAATGATGGATCATTCTATTGAAATGTTTTGGACATGTGTTTCCAAACCCTTGATGATTCTGGTGATAAAAATGTTGAGGCATGAGCCTTAGCCCTTACAAAACTGATGGTTGTCTGGATGCGATACCATTCCAATTTTAGTGTACAACCACAATACCCGAATATTGGGTAGGGATTGACTGGAAACTTATATACCTTAGTATTAGTTCCCTCACGGCCAAGGTCTAAGCTGAGGCTACCTTGTGAAGATTGTCCACCTGTGCAGTACCCAAGATGACAGTGGTCATGGTTGGGAGGCCAAACTCACAGGAGAGGTGCTTATACTAGGGCGTGTAATTGAAAGGTTAGGATTGATTATCCGCATACTGAGTATGGTGAATTCAGGATTTGTTCCTGACGGATGTATCGAATGTTGTGGTGAAAGTGTACAATCTCTGCAGAGTGTCAAACTATTTGAATAGCCGCGTCCGCGGTTATGGACAGTTGGAGTGGCCATACTGTTCCCCCGTCAGACTTTTCAAAATGACTTGTGAAATGAATTGAGACTTTGACTTGACCACAACAGAGTCGTGACCTGAATTACAAGATCCCACTTAGGAGTTATAAAATTGTGACTAGTTTTGGAACTTAGTAAAGATAAACCTGGCTTTTAGCAAAACAACCCTAGAGCCTAGTGTCCTATTATCCAAAAACCCCTTATCTGTTAGTATTAGTTTGCGAGTACTTAAAGAGTACTCATGGCTTTGTCCCTGGCTATTCCCATGGCCAGACTATGAAGAGGAGTACCTGGAGGATGGACCCCAGGAAGGTTACGACAACTAGGATCATCTCCCATCGTCAGCATTGCCTGTGACCCCGAAGATGGAGCTTCGCCTACGCTACCGTTATTATTATGTATTCCGCTGCCTGATGTTGTATTAAGAACTGGATCATGAGATCCCTATTTGTGTCAGAACTTATGTATCATTTGTAATGGATGAAGTACTATGGTATCCAATTATGTTATGTCTCGCAAAAATGGTAATCCTGGGATTGCGATGTATGGCATAACAGGCATCTAGGATTGAAAAATCCAGGTGTTGACAGAGGGGGCCACCTGTCTGGGACTGCGTGGGTGCGTGTTTAGGTGAAAAACATTTCGCGTGTGGGAAAAGTAGCTGGGCTGGAACTGGGCTCGCTGGGCTGGCCAGTTGGGCTGCTGTCTGATTCATTCATTTTTTTTTGTACAGAAAGCTTTTCTTTTTCTATTTGATTTTTTGTTTTGTTTTTCAAACAATTAATTCAAACATCAAATCAAATCAAACCACCACCAAACTTTGAACAATTTTTTTGTTCTGTTTAACAACACAAACTAAAGTCCAATATGAAAATAATACTTTTATTCTTTTTAGGATCCATTAAACCTTAGTCATTAATTCAAATAGGATTTGATTTATATAAAATCTCCATTTTGAAATCTAAATAATAACAAAACCATTTCAGTAGGTTTTATTTGAAAATATAAAATACTTGGAAAACTTGTTTAAAATAATTTAACAAGTTTTGATGTTTAATTGAAATGGCAAATCCTTTACTTTAATAAATTTGGATATTAATAAATCCTCATTATTTTATTTAAATAAACTTTTACTCTTTTTATTAAAATAAAATATTTTATTTCAAAAACTTGGCCAAGGTTTAAATTGGCTCTAAAAAAATAGTCCTTATTTATATTTCTACCTTTTCATTTGAAAACCAAATCTTTTTATTAAAAGATCCAAAAATAGTAATTTCACATATTTAAAATTTTCTTTATTAATTGTTCATCTTTTCAAATCCCTTTAGGATTTGTTTGATCAAAAAGGTTTGAAGTTTTCCAATTGGAATTCAAAATTTTTCTTCTCACCCTAAAAATCAACAAAGTTTTATTTTATTCATTTATTTTTCACATAACAAGATTTGGAAAATCTTGGGATGTGTCATTATTGGGCAGTGAAATAATTGATTAGAGATTTTAATCTTGCCGATGAGAAAAGATTGCTTGATTTGAGTACCTTAGATGAATGGAGAAGTGAAGCTTATGAAAATGCTAGACTCTTTAAGGAAAAAGTAAAAAGATGGCATGATAGGAGAATTCTCAAAAGAGAGTTCCATGTTGGTGAGAAAGTTCTTTTGTATAGGTCTCGTCTTAGATTTTTTTTGCAGGGAAACTACTCTCAAAATGGGAAGGACCTTTTGTTATTGAGGAAGTGTATCGTTCGGGGGCTATCAAAATATCTTCTTTGAAGGATAACACTACACAGGTGGTGAATGGTCAAAGGCTCAAACATTATATTTCTGGAGATTCTTATAATGAAGATGTTGACTCCGGAAGAATTTATTAGAAACCAAACACTAGAATGTGCAGAGTCCGTCTTTGAATAGGTAAAAGTGGTGAAAACAGAAGCTTCATGAAAACCCTTTTTTATATATTTTTGATGTTTTTATTACATACGGAAGGTTACGAGACGAAACAGAGAAGGAAACGGAGGCCAGGGTGGCCACACCCACCCTAGGCGCGGGCCCTAGCTGGCCGCGCCTGGAGGGGGTGTGAGCCCCCCGAGCTCCATCTTCGCCTCATTTTTGCACCAGTACCTTCCTTATGCTTGGAAACTTCGTAATATATAACCCCCCGGATCCCGAGGTTCGTATATCGTGTTCTCGTCATGTTTCTGTTTCGATCTGTTTCTACCAGACAGATTCTCAGTCTTGGAGCTACAATGTGTTCCTCTGGATCACCCATAGAGGATTCCTCCGCGGATGTCATCAACCCGTATATGTATGAGTTGAAGATTCATCCTAAGGAGTTGATTCTCAAGGATGGGAAGGTGCAGATGAAAGAAGTTCAAGGCCCTAAAAGAGAAGGCAGTCTGGAAGACAGGATGGAAGCATTGGAGGAGGAAGTTTTCAGGTACAAAAAGATGGCGGAACGCGAAGTGTATGTCATCCATAAGATAAGTTCAGAACTCATCCCCAAGCACGAGGAGGAGGTTGCTGAGCTCCGAGACGAAATCCTCTCACTCCATCAGACCACCAACCAATTACAAGCACAGCTCTATGACATACAAAATCAAAACTATGAGTATGAGACTAGATTTAATCGCATAAGCTCTGCTGCTAGTTTCAGGATTATGGAAACCAAGAAATACTTTTTGGATGTGGAACCTTTACCTTGGAAGTCTCATGATGACAAAGGAACACCACCACCACCGAAGGAGTAATTCATCATCAGGTTTGGCATCCCCTTGGCTTGTTCCAAGCTTGGGGAGTGTCGATGTATCACATAATTATCTTTTATCTTTTACCCTTTTTAGTAGATTCATATCTTTGGTAGATAAGTTATCTTATAGGTTGGTTTGCATTGTGGAAGTATATCTCCTCTAGTTGATTATTGATGTCTACACACTTCTATTCTTGTAGACAGTTGTTGGGCCTCCAAGTGCAGAGGTTTGTAGAACAGCAGCAAGTTTCCCTTAAGTGGATTACCCAATGTTTATCGAACTCAGGGAGGAAGTGGTCAAAGGTATCCCTCTCAAGCAACCCTGCAATCAAGATAAAAGAAGTCTCTTGTGTCCCCAACACACCCAATATAGGTGCACTAGTTCGGCGAAGAGATAGTGAAATACAAGTGGTAACGGTGCCAGAAAATAGCTTCTGACGGTGAGGTAAATACTAAAGGCAACAAGAAGGATAAGCAAGCAAACATGCAACAGATCTAGTATCAAACGGTGTTTCAATCCTTAGAAACACGGCCTAGGGATCATACTTTCACTAGTGAACACTCTCTCATATAATTATCCTCTCTTCATGATACTAATCTTAACTACTTTCCGGTTGGACACTCTAATCCAAGGTAGGGCTATAACAGCACACCTCAAAGTCCGACTTCCCCAATCTAGATAACCCCACACTCTCACCTTGAGCGCTAGATGGTTCCAACAAACACCACAATTTCATAGAGACATCCAACTCCAAATATAACTCATAACAAATATTCAATCTAGCCAAAGTGCCACACACGGTATGCCCGCTATCACTTTCACACATATGGGGAAAAGCATAGATCTACTAAAGCACAAAGAGTATTTATGTAGACTCAAGCCTAAGTTCCACCATGGCATGCACGCTGTCACTTTCACACACATGGGGAGAGCAGAGATCTAATGAAGCACTTGAGTAGCAAGGTAGATCTACTTGATTACAAAGCTCATGACCACAAAATCATGCATAGAGAGAGAGAGAGAGATGAACACATAGCTACGGTAGAGCCCTTAGCCTCGAGGAAGAACTACCCCCTCCTCATCATGGGAATCGGCAACGGTGATGGAGATGGTGGTGGAGATCGATGGAGATGGCTCCGGGGGCACTTACCTGTCCCGGCAGGGTGCCGGAACAGAGACTTTCTGTCCCCCGAATCTCCCCTTCAGCGGCGCCGGTGCAATGGAACTTTTCTTGGATTTTTGCCCGCGGTAGGGTTTACGTCCCGAGGAGACGTATATGTAGGCGAAAGGGGAGGCCGAGGGGGTTCCCGGGGTGGCCACACCCTCCCCAGGCATGGGCCAGGCTTGGCCGTGCCCAGGGGTGTGTGCCCCCCCCCTGAGGCCCTCCTCCGTCTCTGCTTCGTGGTTCCATGGTCCCCTCGATGAAATACTGACTTTGGCTTTTGTCCCGTCAAATTCCGAGAATGCTCATTTTCTGCCTTTTCTGGAACCAAAAACAGAAGAAAACATGCAACTGGCACTGTGGCAACTTGTTAATAGGTTAGTTCCATAAAACATATAAAAACACCTCAAAGTAAAGACAAAGCAAAGCAAAGTAGATACTAACAAGCATGGAGCATCAAAAATTATAGATATGTTTCGGATGTATCAAGCATCCCCAAGCTTAACTCCTGCTCGTCCTCGAGTAGGTAAGTGATAAAAAGAATAATTTTTGAGGTGTCGTGCACCCTCACAATAAAGATCCAACCATTGGAAAGTATTGAAAGCTGGGATCAAAGCACTCTAAACATGTGCATGAAAGAATGGAGTTCTAACAATAGTACATAGTAACTATGCATGCAACATGAAAGGCTACAAACAAAGATCATGAATCACTACTAGGAAAATGGTCGTTTGTGGCGCACCTGAAAGGCCCATCTGTGGCGCACCAGTAGTGCGCCACGGGCCTTGCGCTACGGCTATCTCTCAGCCGTGGCGCACTGCCTAGTGCGCCACGGTTGTGTAGAGATAGGCGTAGCGCACCACCTAGTGCGCCACAGAAGTTTGGCATGGTGCGCTACCCCTTGGATCTTCTGTGGCGCACTACCCAGTGCGCCACTAAACATCCATGGTGCGCTTTAGGTGTAGTGCGCCACAGAAGGTAGAACATGTGCGCCACAGATGTATTTTTTGTTTTTTTTTTAATTTCAAAGCCAGATTATATGCAATACAGATTATATACAATATTACAGCAGATATACACACACAGATACAAGATATACAATTATATATATAAATACTCGATATGAAAAACAAGATTGAAACAAATACATATAGATAAGTCTCATACATGAATACATAGTCCAAGTTTCATTGTTTTGATCATGTTACAAAGTAGTAGTTGGTGACATGCGAATACATGTGTCGATCGAACAAGTTAGAGCTCGGAAGCTCGCCTAGACATCTAAACTAGCTAGCTAGACACAACCGCGGGATAAATAACCAAAGAAGATAAGCATGATCACCGCCGCGACGAAGGTGTAGGTCTTCATCCGGTTCCTTGTCCTAACTCCCGCTAGATAGCGTGTGTATCTATCTTCCGCCTCCGCCATAGTGTTGTACCCTTTGTAGCTATTGCCGCTGAAACGGTGCACCTGTCTCCGGCAGTCTTCCCAATCATCGTAGACTCCGGGAACCCGTCCCTTGTACACGACGTACCACGTCATCTACAAGTTGACAATAATAACTAACCGGTGATTGAAAAAACATGTATAATTAAAGTCGCATATGAAGATACACTTATAGAAAGTACTCTTAAATCAAAAAGAGCAAACTCAAAAAGCATGCCTCATATATAACTAGCTAGGTCGTTGGACACAGGAATTGCTTATGACGGGACTGTTAGCCAAGTAGGATGCACAATTCCTGGACTTCTGCATATCACAAGGCTAACAATCCCGTCATAGCACATTCACATATATATTGTGCCACGACATTTCAATCATCGGCATATTCTCGAAAAAGACAAAAATAACTCGAAAAGCATGCCTCATATATAACTAGCTAGGTCGTTGGACACAGGAATTGCTTATGACGGGACTGCTAGCCAAGTAGGATGCACAATTCCTTGACTTGTACATATCACAAGGCTAACAATCCCGTCATAGCACATTCACATATATATTGTGCCACGACATTTCAATCATCGGCATATTCTCGAAAAAGACAAAAATAACTCGAAAAGCATGCCTCATATATAACTAGCTAGGTCGTTGGACACAGGAATTGCTTATGACGGGACTGCTAGCCAAGTAGGATGCACAATTCCTTGACTTGTGCATATCACAAGGCTAACAATCCCGTCATAGCACATTCACATATATATTGTGCCACGACATTTCAATCATCGGCATATTCTCGAAAAAGACAAAAATAACTCGAAAAGCATGCCTCATATATAACTAGCTAGGTCGTTGGACACAGGAATTGCTTATGACGGGACTGTTAGCCAAGTAGGATGCACAATTCCTGGACTTGTGCATATCACAAGGCTAACAATCCCGTCATAGCACATTCACATATATATTGTGCCACGACATTTCAATCATCGGCATATTCTCGAAAAAGACAAAAATAACTCGAAAAGCATGCCTCATATATAACTAGCTAGGTCGTTGGACACAGGAATTGCTTATGACGGGACTGTCAGCCAAGTAGGATGCACAATTCCTGGACTTGTGCATATCACAAGGCTGACAATCCCGTCATAGCACATTCACATATATATTGTGCCACGACATTTCAATCATCGGCATATTCTCGAAAAAGACAAAAATAACTCGAAAAGCATGCCTCATATATAACTAGCTAGGTCGTTGGACACAGGAATTGCTTATGACGGG
The DNA here is from genome assembly GCA_910589765.1 of Avena atlantica. Taxonomy (NCBI): domain Eukaryota; kingdom Viridiplantae; phylum Streptophyta; class Magnoliopsida; order Poales; family Poaceae; genus Avena; species Avena atlantica. Next base: position 1,204,386 of record OU342737.1, read on the forward strand.
ACTGTCAGCCAAGTAGGATGCACAATTCCTGGACTTGTGCATATCACAAGGCTGACAATCCCGTCATAGCACATTCACATATATATTGTGCCACGACATTTCAATCATCGGCATATTCTCGAAAAAGACAAAAATAACTCAAAAAGCATGCCTCATATATAACTAGCTAGGTCGTTGGACACAGGAATTGCTTATGACGGGACTGTCAGCCAAGTAGGATGCACAATTCCTGGACTTGTGCATATCACAAGGCTGACAATCCCGTCATAGCACATTCACATATATATTGTGCCACGACATTTCAATCATCGGCATATTCTCGAAAAAGACAAAAATAACTCACACTTGTCGTCCGAGAACCAAAGAGTAAGCAAAAAAACCAAAGAGTAAGCAAAAAAACCAAGCATTGATTGATATATAATAATAATAAGCAAAATAAGTAAGCGGTGATTCATAAACCTAATAAGATAAGTACACTTGTCGTCCACACACACACAAAGGTCATCTATAGTTTGCAACTACAACTAGGCCAACATCAAGCCTTCTGGCTCGGCTTAGGGAACGGGAGGACGCCCTGCCTCGTCATGAACTTCCTATAGTCACCCTGCATCTCTAGGCGATCTTCTATGTCACGGTTATTCGGGATATTTCCTCCGTAGAAGATCCCCCCCGAAGTCATGACATCACGAAAGATGATTGCCCCAAACTGCTGCTGGATGCGATACATCTCTTGTCTAATATCCGAATCATTGATCTTGGCCTTTGCTTCGGCCCACTGTTTGAGATGATCTGCCAGCGTAGAATTCTGCTGGTCAAGTAGGAACGCCCTCATGTGATGGAGTGCGTAGTAGGCTTCCTTTTTACTGTTTTCCGGCTGCTTCACGCAGGGGAACTCTGTTACGTGGTTGAAGACGTGCCTGCCGAACTTGACCTTCTTACGCACGAAGCTGGTGCCTTCCGTCGAGGCAAAGCCAGTGAGAGCATCATCCAGAACTTCCTTGATCTTGTCGTAGTTTTTCTTCTTTTCTAGACTCCCCGAGTCGAAATACGTGGCGTGGGAATGCTTCGGCGATAAGGAGATGAGCGTGCAGTGTTCATCTCTGCGCAAAAAATTCAAATGGAATGTGTTGAAAAAAGAATGATGATGATCTAATAAAGCCAATCGACGGTGGCGACTGAATAACGACTTACTCGGGAAAGTAAGGCACGAGAATGTATTCCTTTGTCTTGTTCGCCACGAGGATTCTTTTTAGGTACGAGGCCACGATACGTCGTTCGGCGGGGGAACCCAAGCAGCCGTCACGCATGTAGTAGGGGTCCACTATAGCGATGCCCGGTGTGTTCTCTCTAATGATCTGCGTGGCCAGGCTGAGAGAAAAGAGACGGACCATGGTATAGTGCAGCGGGTATAGGTGGAACATATTGAAGATGTCCTCGAACCGCAGGAAGAACAGATCCGCGGGGGCAGTGTCGACGAAGCCCAAGCCTGGTGGCACCTTAACCACGAATACCGGGTGCGAGGGATCTTTCTCCGATAGAAGGCGTCTCTCTATCGTCAGCACGCCGTCATGCACACTCTGCAGTTCCGAACTGGCGAGCTTCCGCAAATTCTTAGGTAGCATGGGCTCACCCGCCACATGAATCCTCCACATAATACCCTCGGGTCTTGGTGGCCCATCCCGAAACCTGATCGGATTCGTAGTTGTTGACGCCACCGGCTGGCTCGAGCTGCTAGATTTTCTTTTCCTGCCCTTTTTTCCTTTTGGAGAGCGGGCAGGCACCGCAATCTGAGCACCGGCCGCCCTATGTAGTGTGTCAGGGCTTAGAATAAAGGGCCGGTTGGTTGTATCAGCTGGCTCTGTAAAGGCGCAAGCTGGAGGCGTCTCCTGAGAACCAAACAGACGCTTGGTGATAGTGGCTTTCTCTGTGGGGCCACCAGCTAGGTCTTCTTCGTTGCCAAACTGAGTGCTGAAGAAGTGATCATTCCAGTCTTCGAAGTCCTCGGCCGGATCCTGCGCCATGTGCATATCATCAACATGATCATCCGACCCACCGCGTGGAGGTGACGGCGAGGGCGGTAAGGGGGCCTTGCCACCGCTTGTCGCTGGCACGACAGGCGGTGCTGTTGTCTGTGGCGTGATGGCCCCCGCTGTCCCCAAACGGATCATGCTCTTTGGCCATAGCATGAACAAGCCAAAGCAACTTCTGAGGACAGACGACTCTTCTTCATCCGCTCCTGGGGGTTGAATGGGAGGTTCCAGGTCGTCGCAGCCCCTTAGCACCCGACTAATTTTAACCCTGTGCACGCTATCTGGCATCGGCTTTGAGTGGAACGTGCGCTGCAAGGGTTGAACGATGGTACCCTTGGCAACATCCCTCAGCTCGTTGTTCACGTAGCATAAGAGAGTGCAAGGAACATCCGTCTGCGGAAAACATGTACGGCGTCGTCAGAGCGAGATGCCACAAGAGACGGAAGGGCTGCTTGATGGAGCGGTAATTAAAGCAATTTGTTTACCGTGATGGCGTCGAGATCGGCTAATGTCGACGCACCGCATACGGCGACGGGCGTGCAAGAGACGGAAGGGCTGCTTGATGGCGCGGTGCTGGCCGCCGGTGTATTCTCCCTACCGACGGGTGCTTGGAGCTCCGGTGCCGCCGCGACGATGGCAGGGGGGCACCAACATGTACTCCGGCGCCGCGGTGATGGCAGGGGGAGTCACCAACACTTGCGGCGCCGCGGTGCTAGCGGGCGGAGTCACGAACACGTAGTTCGCCTGATTCGTCGGCGCCGCGTTGTTCGAGTGGCTACTGACCATGCTTGGAATCGGGCACGGCCCTACTCGACCACCCGCACTCCAGTTCGCTATTGACTCCACCAAGGTAGGCAGGAAGGACGTAAGGGTGACTGCCAGGTTGTCTTGGACGATCTGCGGGATCCGCGCCACTTGTGCCTTAAGTTCTTGAACCTCTCTGTTTTCCTCCTCGCTCCTTCCCGACGGCGCCACATGTGTCCTCGGCGGTGGACCAAAATAATCCACCCAATTCTTACCCCCGAGGTCGGCCAGACGGCTTCTTCGTAACCGGCTCTATTTTCTTGGCCCGGTTCATCGCCCTGTTAAAAGGGTTATCCCACCGGGTGGCCGCCGTCGACCCCTGGGATGAGGAACCCTGGGATCCATGACTAGCAACAATTTCCTCCTCCTGCAGAAGAAGTAACAGTGAATCATTTAGATCATCGATTAGATTGCAATCGTGTTGATCACCGGTAATTAGATTATACTTAACACAATTTCCTCGAATTCCTTCACCGCAAGATCCGCGGTGAGTTGTTTGGTTTTTGGGTCCACATGGTAACGGGCCCTGATGAAGTTTCGAACCTGCCCGGGTTCGAATTTAGCAAAGGGGTTTTCTATCCCCTTGGATCTATACTCTTCGTCCTCCTTATTCCATTTGGCCTCCGCGGTTCTGTATCCACCAGATCCGAGATGGTGATGACCTATATTCATCGCCTGCAGCACCTTTCCCCGATTACTATTGGCCAGGGTTCTTTCGGATTCACACCTCTCCTTGAACTCCCGGAACTGATCTTCGGTGATCTGCGGGTCAATCTTCTGGATCTCCTCGAGACTTTTGCCTTCTTTATAGATCTTCTTCTTTATCCGGGTTCTCCAGCTGGCCAGGGCGGTGCTCATCTTTGTGAGGGCGGATTTGTTTACTTCGTTCCCATGATAATTTGTGTTCTGATACTTAGCGGGGAACTTGTATCTGGCGTGCAGCTTCTCGAAGAGGAGTGTGCGCAAGTGGCCATTATCTTTATGCCGGAGATTCTCGGTGTTGATCGAGATGGTTGTCCGGGTGATCGCCGCCACTTGCCCACCGTACCCTTTGACGACAAGGGCGGGCTCCAAAGGAACCCCTGATGGGCTCACTTCGGTAATTTCCTCCCTGACCGTGCCGACCGTGTTCGGGCGCCGGTCCTTCGGCTTCTTCTTCTTAGGAGGGTTGCTACCACTCCCTGTGCCCTCGCCGCCATTAGTGGTTTCATCGTTCGCCGTTCCTTCGGCTTCTTCCTCCGCGTCTTCCATCTCATAATCCTCGCTCTCCGAAGGATGGTATTCTTCATCGTCTTCTAGACGCTGGGCCGCCTCCCAGAATGTCAATTGTTTATTCGGAGGTCTGAGTTCTCCTTCAGCGCTGATGCGCTTAGAACATCCAGCCTCGTCGTTGTCACACATCTTTGCACTAATAAAAAACAAATAATTGGTTAAATGCACGGAAAAATCCGGCATGACCTTTGCTAATTTTCTTAAACTAGGAGTGCCCGATTTCTGCCAAAACGGAAGTTAATCAACATTCCGGCAAAAATCGGGACTCGTTTCATACAAGAACCTGCATACACAAATAATAAAGTGCTTCATATACAAGCACAAGCACAATTTCAAGGTGCTATTGTCCCAGCACAGATAGTAGCAAAACCAACACTACTCTATTTTTCCTTCCAAACCATTTCACAACCACATCCATCCAGTCCCAGCACAGTGCCACAACCATATAAACTTTTGTTATCAATTTAAGCATAGCCATATGACAGAAGCTATCTCTTTAAGCAACAATGACAACCCAATTAAAATAAATCAGGCCATAGACATGCCTAAACCCATGATATATGCTGATACATCAAGGATCAGGATATTTCACTTCCATAATATCAACTGAATCAGTTACCACACCATTGAATGGCCTGGAACTCTGAAAGTGGATTTGTGCATTGGTGTGAAGTGCGCAAACTCAACTAGATGGCCTGAAACTTTGAAAGTGGATTGAACTATGCAGCCTCTAACCTTGCTACTCTGAACCCTAAGCTTACCCTGAACCCTTGCTACTCTGAACCCTAAGCTATCTACAAGCTACATTTATCGTCGCAGTTCACAGCATCATCTGCATCAAAGGAACAAATGGTTCTTGTGCCTTGGTAATTTAACTGATCATGCATCAAAGGAACAAATGGTTCTTGTGCCTTCGTAATTTAACGATTTCTGGTTTTCCATAAGGACCAAATAAGGACCTGTGTAACAGTTGTCCATATGCACAAAAGGAAATGCACTTTCTTATACAACAGTAAAAAAAGGGAACTTGGTTTCATGAAACCTTCAGGTTACACAGGTTCATAGTTAGTGAGTGCAATGTAAACTACTGCATATCTTTGTTCTACTACTGCAATGTAAACATAGGAGACATGCATTAAAAAACACAAGTTTTACTACTGCATATCTTTGTTCTACTATTGCATTTTCATCTACTCTGAACCTAACCTAAACCTAACCTGAATCTTGCTACTCTGAACCTAACCTGAACCTGCAGGGCCAGTTCACGGACTTGGTCACGGCCCATCAATCCAACGCCGGCGAGAGAGGGAGAGAGGGAGAGAGGAAGATAGGGAGAGAGAGAGAGGGGAGGTCGGCAGGAGACTCACCAGGAGGGAGCGCGGAGCTGGACGACGGCGGGCGGGCGGGCGGGCTGGCGGACGACGGCGGGTTCCTCCATGGACTCCTCCTCCTCGGACGCGCACGACTCGGGCTCCTCCTCCTCCACGCGCAGCTGGCAGGGCTCCTCCTCCTCCTCCACGTGCAGCTGGCAGGGCTCGGACGACGACGGGCGAACGACGGAGTGCGACGATGGCGGCCTCCACCTCCTGAGACGCGGCGGCTGCCCCTCCTCGGACACGGGCCTCCTCCTGAGACGCGGGCCTCCTCCTGAGACGCGGGGAGCCCTCCTCCTCCTCAGACGCGGCGGCGGATCGAGAGCGGCGGCGGCAGATCGTGCTCGATTGGGCTGAGAGATGGAGAGATGGGGATGAGAAGTGAGCGGGGACGGTAAGAAGAAGAGGAGTAACGCGCTATTATAACTAAACGGCCTTTAGTCCCGGTTCGTGGCTCCAACCGGGACTAAAGGTGCATTCGTCCCGGTTGGAGCCACCAACCGGGACCTATAGTCCAATTTTCAGCAGCTGAAGGTTGGAGCCGGTTGGAATACGTCCCGGTTGGAGCCACCAACCGGGACCTATAGTCCAATTTTCAGCAGCTGAAGGGGCGCGCATGCAGGGGCCTCTTTCGTCCCGGTTGGTGGCTCCAACCGGGACGTATTCCCCAGTTTTCAAAAAATTTCACTTATTTTCTCTCTGTTCCTGCCTTATTTTTTATTTTGGGGTTTAAATTTGTAATGTTTTTTAAATGATAATTACTTTGGAATTTAGAAAAACTTTAAACATAAAAAGTGTTTGGATTTGAATAACTAATTCGAAACCATTTTCTGTTTTGAAAAATAATTAATGTAACCATTTAAACTACGAACCATTTAAAATTAATAATGAAATAACTTATATTTTTTAAATATTAATTTGGAATTTAGAAAAACTTTAAACATAAGAAGTGTATGGATTTGAATAAATAATCCAAAACCAATTTATATTTTTAAAAAATAATTAATGTAACCATTTAAAATTAATTAACTTATATTTTTGCATATTAATTTGGAATTTAGAAAAACTTTAAACATAAAAAGTGTTTGGATTTGAATAAATAATTCAAAACCATTTTCTGTTTTAAAAAACAATTAATGTAACCATTTAAAATATGAACCATTTACAATTAAAAATGAATTAACTTATATTTTTTTAATATCAATTTGGAATTTAGAAAAACTTTAAACATAAGAAGTGTATGGATTTGAATAAATAATCCAAAACCATTTTCTATTTCTAAAAAATAATTAATGTAACCTTTTAAAATGAATTAACTTATATTTTTGAATATTAATTTGGAATTTAGAAAAACTTTAAACATAAGAAGTGTATTGATTTTTGAATATTTTTTAGATGAACCGGTTGGGCTAGCGTTTACAATATTACAATCTTTTTTGACCACGCGTTTACAATATTTTAAACAAAATAATTTGTCCATAAATATTACAATCTTTTTCGACCACGCGTTTTACAATATTTTTTGAGCTAGCGTTTTACAATCTTTTTTCCCTTCTTTGTCGCGGTTGAATAATTTAGCCCCGGCACTTTAATGTTTCTTCTTTCGAACGGGCTACCTTTTTTGGGTAGGGTTGTCCTTTTTCTTCTTGTGATGTATGTTGCTGCATCGTAGTCGTCGTCATCTTCAATCTTTGGATCGCCGTACTGGTCGAAGTCTTGCTCATTGGCGACTCCATCCATTCCGATGATGTTCCTTTTTCCTCTCCTCACGACAACACGGCTAGGCTTTGTCGGGTCGGTAATGAAAAAACATTGGTCCACTTTGGTAGCCAGTACCCACGGTTCATTTTTCGCGGCCACGTTTGCACCGGCGGCCTTGGATTTGGCTGCTTCGGGTATAACCATGGTTGTGAAATACCGGTCTTCTCTTTCGACGCTCTTTGCCCATCTGACACGGAAAATCGGCACCTTTTCTCCACAGTAGTCGAGCTCCCAGATCTCCTCGATTCTTCCGTAGAATCTTTCCTTCACGTTGTCATCGGTGTAGAATTCCGACGTTACGCCTGAGTTCTGATAATCACACTTGTTGTCCTTTTCCTCCGTGTAGAATGTGTAGCCGTTGATATCATACGCCTGATAGGTCACCAGGTTTTGCATCGGTCCCTGCGACAAGGTGAATATGATCTTTTCCGTGTCAGAAGAATGCGAGCGCGGGGGATTATCAAGGAGCGTCTGCCTAAACCAACGCGTGAAATCTGAGTTGTGCTCTTTGATTATTTATCCCTGCGTCCTCTGTATGCCCCGGTCACTATACTTCTTCTCGATTAACCTTTTGTGCTTCTGTACCCAAGGATCGACCAGTTCTAAATGCTGTAGCGCGACGAGGTTTGCTCGATCAAAGTCTGCGCGTCGAAAATCGAAGTCTGCATGCAGTATGCGATGACCCTCTCGGTGACCAGATCCGTCGAGCTTGCCAAGGTGTCTGTTGACGGGAAGACCGACAGGGTTCTCGATGTCTAGATAATTTGTGCAGAAAGAGATGCACTCTTCGGCCAGAAAGCCCTTGGCTATGCTTCCATCTGGACGGGACCTGTTGCGAACGTATCCTTTCATGTGTCCGTTCATCCTTTCGAACGCCATCATGCTGCGGAGGAACATCGGCCCGAGTTATACGATGTCCTCCACGACATGGACCAGCAGATGCACCATAATGTCGAAGAATGCGGGTGGGAAGTAGACCTCAAGCTCACATAGTATCACCACGATCTCCTCCTGTAGCCTTCCGAGCTGATTCAAGCCAATCGACTTCCTAGAGATGACGTCGAAAAACTTGCATAGGCCAAATAACGTTTCACGGGCGTGCTCGTCCATTATCCCTCTTAGTGCGACCGGAAGTACCTGCGTCATTAGCACGGCACAGTCGTGAGACTTCATGCCACTGAACCTCTGCTTTGCCTCGTCTAGGTATCTGCTTATCTTGCCCGCGTAGCCGTAAGGAAATTTGACTCCTAGAAGGCACTTGAAAAACTGTTTGATCTCATCCTGGCTTAGAGTGAAGCAAGAAGGAGGGCAGTAATATTCGTTCTTCTTGAACTTTTTACACTTCCGACGACCTTGTGTCGTCTCCGACTCATGATCATCGTCATCTTCCTGATCATCAGGAGTAGTGCGTCCTCCGTGAAGCTCCTTCCGGATACCCAAGCATATCAGGTCGTGCCTTGCTTTCGGACCATCTTTCGTCCTATCTGGCATGTTGATTATGGTGGCGACCAGAGTCTCGCACACGTTTTTCGTGATATGCATGATGTCGAGGCTATGAGGCGTGCGGAGAAACTTCCAGTATGGCAACTCCCAGAAAACAGACCTTGTTTTCCATACCTTCATCAGCGGCTTATCTTGTTGCTGCCTCTTTCGCTTCTTTCCAGGCTTAGGACAATCTTTCCAGTTTTTTAGCAACTCTTCCACTTCTTCGCTGCTCCTACGCTCTGGGATTCCTCGGGTCTCTGATTTGCCATCGAACAGGTCTCCACGTTTTCTCCATGGATCATTCTTGCCGAGCCACCTCCGGTGTGCCATGAACACGGTTTTCGATGACCCTGGATCTTTCTCTAGTTGGAGATAGCTTGTGTTATCCATGCACCTAACGCATGCGTAGAATCCTTGGATAACCTGCCCCGAGATATACCCGCAACCTGGATAGTCTTGCACCGTAGTGACCAACGCGGCTCTCATAGTGAAATAATCTTGTGCGACGGCGTCGTAAGTATTGGCTCCAGATTCCCATAACGTGGCTAGCTCCTCTTTCAACAGCCCGAGATACAGATTGATGTCGGTACCAGGTTGTTTCGGCCCTTGAATTAGCATACTCATTTGTATGTACTTCTTCTTCATGCACAACCATGGAGGGAGGTTGTACATCCATACAAACACAGGCCAAGTGCTGTGCGTGCTGCTCTGGCTACCGAACGGATTGAGTCCATCGGTGCTCGCACCAAGCCTGATGTTCCTCGAATCTCCACCGAATTCTGGGAATTCGAGGTCCAATGCTTTCCACTGGCTAGCATCTGAAGGGTGCGTCAGCAGCTCATCCTTTTCGGGGTCATCATCATCTCCTGGCTTCTTCCTTTCCGCATGCCATCGCATGAGCTTCGCTTCCTTAGGGTCCGCGAAATAGCGCTGCAGACGAGGGGTGATAGGAAAGTACCATACCACTTTTCGAGGTGCTTTCTTCCCTTTCTTGATTGACTCACGCCGCACACCGGACATGTGGTTTTCTCCGCGTCCTCGCCCCGATAAATGATGCAATCGTTGATGCATACGTGATATCTAACGTGCGGTAGATCGAGAGGACAGACGATTTTCTTGGCATCCTCGATACTAGTTGGACATGTGTTCCCCTCCGGGAGACGATCGTGCCAGAATGCCATCATATCGTCGAAGCTTGCGTCGCTCAATTTGTGCTTTGCCTTCATCTCCATAGCCTTGAGCGTTACATTCAACCGGGTATCATCGGGCCTGCATCCTTCATACAATGGAGTAACCGCGTCTTTCTCAAGTTGCGCAAGCTTGGCTTTCTCTCTAGCGGCAGCCCTGGCGTTACTCGTCTGCTTGAGAAGCAGCTCTTGCACATAAGGGTCCCGCACCCAGCCTGACGTTGTTCCATCGTCGTCTGCTCCTCCGGCATCTAGATCATCATCATCCCGGTCTGCTTCCGTACCTTCACCATCTCCAGGAGCCTCTTCATCATCTCGCCCGTTCTCGCCGTGATGATGATCATCGTCATGTTGGCCACCTTCTTCACCGTCTCCATCATCTACGCCATCGCTTATCCAACGAGTGTATCCATCCATGAAACCATGGCGGAGCAGGTGCGCCTGCAGATTCCCGGAATCTGGGTCGATCACCCAGTTGAGTTTGCATCTTCTGCACGGACATCTTATATCTGTCTTGTTATTTCGTATCATGTCGGCCGTCGCACATTTCAAAAATCTAGCCACAATGCCTTCGCTCATTATGCGGACCATTTTGCCTGCACGATGTACACGGTACAATTTTGAAGTCTATTAGAACCACATAATGAATGCATGCATGCAATGGTCGATAGAAAATTTCGGCATGACCTATCCTAAAATTAGGACCTTTGCGAAATGCCAAAGTCTTGCCAAAATGGAAATGAATCAACATTTTGGCAAAACAAATGGCAACTTGTTCACATACAAACACAAGAGAGAGAGAGACCGATCCATACACACATGAACATATCATTATCCTCTCCATACACACATGCATGAGCATCATCGATACTCTCCATATACACACACATATGACCATCGATCCTCTCCACACATACACACATCATGAGCATCGATCATCTACATACATATACACATGAACACATCCTTACATGGACAACTTACCGAGATGAGAGACCGATCGCGAGAAAGATGGAAAGGAGAGGTGCGCGCGTCGACCGGAGACGGATAGATGAGAGACCGGAGACCTCCTCTATTACTTATGTAACATCCAAAGCAAGTTTTACATGCTAAAAATGGTGAATGTATGGAGAAATTGAGGTGGGAAGGAGAAGATCCCGACTAGATCTAAGGAGGAAGAAGAAGGGGAAAGTGAAGTGTGGGTGGTGGATGTGTGTGCACACATGTGCACATAAAGTGCTGCCCTAAAAGAATCGAAACATCCGTGGCGCACACGGCCCCAGTGCGCCACAGGGAGTACAAACTTCTGTGGCGCACTAGGCCGAGTGCGCCACAGATGCTCCTAGTCCCTGTGGCGCACTAGGAGGAGTGCGCCACAGAAGTTTGTGGCCGTTTGAGAGCAGAGGTGGGCATGCGCTTAGTCGTAGCGCACCATGCACACGTGCGCCACAGATGACCCTAACAACCGTGGCGCACATGACTGTAGTGCGCTACAGAAGTTTGGCGTGTGGCCAACAGGGCCCTGGCCCACACACATCTGTGGCGCACTATGGTCATGTGCGCCACGGTTGTTCTAGTTATTAGTAGGGCACTGCCCACAGGTGAGCCACGCCTGTTTTAGCCGTGGGGCACTTCAACCATGTGAGCCACGGATGTGCTGATTACCTATAGCCGTTTTTCTAGTAGTGAATAACATGCATTGAAAAACGTTTGTTTGTTTCACATACAGGAAACATGGCATAGTGGCATTCAGCTTGTCCCTCATATAGTAGCAAATAGATGCATAGGACACCTTCAAAGTTCACAAGGGTGACTAGAAACAGGTAGCACAATAACAAATAATATCACAATATGCATAAATCAATAAGTTTTGGGACACTGCACATAGAACTAAGAATGGCAACTATGCTCTCTTAATGGTGCCTAAAGGTAGAATGTGTAGACTCAATAGTAGTGGAAGAATGTCCTTTTTTAAAGGAAGCATGGATTACAAGTTTCAAAACGATCTTCCAAAAATTATGGTACTTGTTAGCTTCCAGCCCTGATTGCCCCTATCATAAGCATCTTGAAGTGGTTAAGGTTAAAGTGGCAAAGATGGAGTATATGCTTTACGAAGTATAAGTTGGCAATCTCAAGTCCCTTGAATACGAGGGACACACCTCATGCATACTCAACTTTCGGCCCAGGTAAGTTCTTGTCATTGTAAGTATTTGCATATCATTGAGAACCGCCAACAGGGTACCCCTCGCACATGGTACAGGAGCTTTCCCATAACCAAATTGATAAGGCAAGCAGACAATGAGCATCTCAGCAATCTTTTTATTTACCATATGCATAGCTTTTTAAAGAGGATGCTTCATAGATATCTCACTATGGTGATGCTACAAGTTTCCACCATGATTAGGCACGGCTTAGGCTAGCGTCCCAAGCGTTTCTCAAACATAGAATACAAACTCCATGTACTTACAAGTTCCCTATTTATTTCACACCGTGACATCCATAGACAGAAGAGCATGATATCAACTGAGTACAAAGTACAAGTGCAATGTTGAAAACGTTCCCTGTTGATACGTCCAAAACGTATCTACTTTCTCAAACACTTTGCTATTGTTTCTTTTCTAAACTTGTGTGATTTGGATACAACTAACACGGACTGACGCTGTTTTCAGCAGAATTACCTTTGTGTATTGTTTTTGTGCAGAAAATGAACTATCAGGAAAAATCCTGGAAAATATGCCAAAAACTATTTCTCACCAGAAGATCCACGGAGCCAGAAGGGGAGACAGAGAGGAGTCCTTGGGGGCCCATACCCACCCCAGGCGCGGGCCCACCTGACCCCGCGCCTGGGGGAGATCTGGCCACCCCAGGCAGCTCCTCGGCCTCCCTCCGCGCCTATAAGTTGCCTTTTGACCTAAAACCTCAGGGGGGGTTCAATAGTTTTCCAAAAAGAGTTCCGCTCCGCCGCCGCCACCAGAAACCAAGATTCGGATCCAGAAACTCCGTTCTGGCACCCTGCCGGGACGGGGAATTTGGAGAGGATCATCGCCATCGTCATCACCAACGCATCTCCATCAACCACCAACGTTTCCCTCATCCATGAGTGACTAATCCCCCGTTGTAGGCTTGGGGATGGTAGGGATTGGATGAGTTCTATCATGTAATTGAATATGATTGTTAGGGCATAGTGCCTAGTATCTCTTGTGATATTTGACTTTGTTGCAACTTGTTGTGCTTAATGCTTGTCACTAGGGCCCGAGTGCCATGATATCTGATCTGAACTTATTATTGAATCATTATGATAGTATTGTTTGTGATCTTATCTACAAGTTGTGTACACATATCATTGTCCGGATCCAAAGGCCCCAAAGTGATAATAATTGGGACAACCAGAGGGGATGGCTGTGGTGTGAGGATCACATGTGTTCACAGAGTGTTAATGCTTTGCTCCGGTGCTCTATTAAAAGGAGCACCTTAATTGCCAGTAGTTACCTAGAGGCCCCGCTGCCACGGGCTGGCTGGACAGAAGATGTTGTGCAAGTTCTCATTGCGAGCACGTATGACTATATTTGGAGAACATGCCTAGGATTGTTTAGTACTTGGATGCTTGTTATTATTTATCTGCAATGCCCTGTGACTTGAAGTTACATGTTTAGACTCGTCCATGCAACGCCCATCATCCATCCCTATGCCTACCGCACTTGAATCCTACTGTTTACTATTACTATTACTATTGCTCCTGTTGTTGTTGTTTTGTTGTTGCTACTTATAAACATCTGTGAGAAAGAACTATTTCTAGGTGCAGTTGAACTAACAACTCAGTTGTTAAGGCTTGCATGTATTCTTTGGCTTCCCTTGTGTCGAATCAATAAATTTGGTAATACTACCCGCGAAGATTGTTGCGATCCCCTACACTTGTGGGTCATCAATACTATTTCCTGGCGCTGTTGCCGGGGAGCATAGCTTTATTTGTAAGTTCACTTGGATCTATTATTTTTCACTGCTACTCCTTTCATCATGGGGAAGTCTCGTGATAGAAATTTCCCTATTTTACCATCCACTACAAGAAGAGGTACTAAAAACCTCTACTGCTCTTGATTCACCGTCTGTTATAAGTAAGCTTGTCACACCACCACCACATGCTCATGCTACACACACTGCTACTACTGCTGAGTCTGAAACTGCTTTTGATGCTCATGATGTTACTTCTACTGTGCTTGATGTGAGTGGTTCATTAGGTCCTTTTCTAGATGCTACTATGGCTAGTCTAGGAAATACCAAAACTCCTAGTGAATACATTGTTACACCTATTAGCTCACCTAAGTCTAGTGAGAGTTATGATATTAATGATGGTTACATTGAGCTCACTGATGATTTTGTTGAAGAGTGCCGAAACACACATGGTACTATTGCTATGAAGGTCTCTTTGCGAGACGTAATATTGTGTCTAAGTTGTCTCCTGATCCTAAGTTTGCCACCTCTCCCATAGATATTAAAGATGAAGATTATGATTTCTCTCTTGATTTGTCTTATTTAGATATTGTTGAGAAAGAACCTTTTTGTGGGACTGAAAATGAGAGTGTTGTGGCTCATATGAATGAGCTTTCTACTATGAGTTCTTTATTCTTTGATGATTTTAAGATGCGGAAGTACTTTGTTGCTAAGATCTTCCCTTTTTCACTAAAAGGAGAAGCTAGGGATTGGTTTAATAGATTACCTCATGGTTCCATTGATAGCCCTGATTGCTTGATTGCTTCTTTCTTCCATAAATATTTTCCTCCCAGTGCTAGACATGTTGCTTTGTAGAGACTTTTTGATTTCAAACAGGGAGACAAAGAGAAATTGCCTGAGTCATGGAAAAGATTATGTGCCTTGATTCATGCACATCCTGGATGTCCATTACCTAAAAATGAGCTTCTTGATCTTTATTATAATGTACTAACTGATGATTCTAGGACCTACCTAGATAGCTTTGCTGATTGTGTTTTCAGGAAAAGGACTCCCACAAATGCTGAAGAATTCATGACCAAGATAAGCAAGAATTATGATGATTGGACTTTAACTGAGCTGAATACACCTGAGCCTATTACTCCTGAACCAGATGTTCCTGAAAAAATTCCAACACCAACAACAAAGAAGAGGGGAGTTATTGCATTAAATGATAAAGTGATGAAGGAAGCTAAGAAGTGTCTAAAGGAGAAAGGTATTAGAGCTGAAGATGTGAAGAATCTACCTCCTATAGAAGAATTATGTAAGCCAATTCCCCACTCATCTACTATTGAGGTACACTCTCTCCAACACTTTGATGAAGGTGATATTCCTTATGGTAAGCCTCCTGATCAATGTTTAGAGGAACTTGCCATTTTTATTGTTAAACAAGGTCATTTTAATAAACAAGTTCAGAATCATTTATTGGAAAACTCTAGAGCCATCAATGAGTTGAAAGATATTGTGGAAAGAACTTCAAATGATATTAAAATGCTTTGTAAACACTTTCAAATGGTTCAAGCCCAACTTGATCAACTTGCTAAGGTACAAAAGGATATGCTAGGTAATGCTTCAGGAGATAAACATGCTTATGGAATTAGAACTAGGGGTGGTGCATCTACCCAAGATCCCTTATATCCTGAAGGACACCCTAAAAGAATAGAGCAGGATTCCCAACAAGTAGATAGTGGTAGTCCTCGTAAGAGAAAGAAAAATAAACATAATATAGTTGAGGAACCACTTGAACCTGCTGTAGATCCTAATAGTATATCTGTCTCTGATGCTGAAACTAAGAGTGGTAATAATAAAAATGATGCTCCTGATAATGAGGAAGTTGAGGAAGAAGCTGAGAAGCACACTAAGAACACTAGATACACTAAGGAAGATTTTATTGCTAATAAACATGGTAAAGAGAGAACCTTGGGTGCAGAAACCTATGCCTTTTCCAGGTAAGAAACACAAGTCAAAGGAGGAAGAACACTACAACAAGTTTTGTGAGTGGATGAAACCTTTATTCTTGCAAATTCCTTTGACTGATGCTATTAAGTTGCCTCCTTATTCAAAGTATATGAAGAATATTGTCTCTAATAAAAGGAAGATTCCTAATGAGGAGATTTCTACCCTACTTGCTAATTATTCCTTCAATGGTAAGGTTCCAAAGAAACTTGGTGATCCAGGTATACCAACTATTCCTTGCTCTATTAAGAATAATTATGTTAGAACTGCTTTATGTGATTTGGGAGCTGGAGTTAGTGTTATGCCTTTCTCTCTCTATAAGAGACTCCAGCTAGAAAAGTTAATACCAACTGATATATCTTTGCAAATGGCTGATAAGTCAATTACTATTCTTGTTGGTATATGTGAGGATGTTCCTGTTCAAGTAGCTCATAATTGCATGGTTTTAACTGATTTTATTGTGCTTGAAATGCCTGAAGATGATAATGTCTATTATTCTTGGGAGACCTTTTCTTAATACTGCAGGTCCTGTCATCAATTGTAATCAAGGAAAAGTAACATTCAATATTAATGACAAAGAGGACACTGTCTATTTCCCTAGGAAGGTTGCCAAAAGCTATTGCCTAAACTCCATTGAAAATATTGAGAGCATCAAGGTTGGAGAAATATATTGTCCCATTCCACAAGAAAATTTTGAAACTATTATGATTGGAACAATTGCTATCAAGCTTGAGGTAACATAATCACTTGGTGGAATACAAAGTTTTGCTTCATCTAAGATTATTTTGGTAACAAGACTTGATCAAACTTGTTAACAAAAGGATTTTAATGAACAAAATAATATTTTCACAGTAGTTATACTTGCTCACTTTTATTTTCTCCTTTCCAATCTTTGCTCTTCGTTGTGCCTAACTTAAAGGCGTTAAAGAAAAGTACTTGTTGGGAGATAACCCAAGAGTTTCCTTGAGTCTTGTAAGTTATTACTTCAGTAATGACCTCTCCTTATCCTTTTTCTTTGCTTTTTGTGCCAAGAATGACCTCTAATGAGAGGGAAGTAAGATTTGGGGAGTTAATGTCCTGAAATAGATTTCTGTCCTCCACCATAAAAATTCGCGAGGAGTCTCTGTAAGTCAGATTGAGCTGAAAATTTACGAATAAATTCCCCAGTATGTTAGCTAACTTTTGTTAGTTCAGCACGTGAGGTCTTCGAAAAAATCGGTTTCTACCTGCTGGTCTGTTTTGACAGATTTCTGCCATTATTTGCATTTGCTTCTTATTGATTCCTTTTCGGGTTCTTTTTGGGACATTGAGCTTTTTGAAGGAGTTGCTACAGTATCTTGTGTTTTTAATGAAAAGTCTTGTTGTTCGAAAGCTTTGCCAGAGGTCTAATATATTTTAAATAAACTAATGTTGCTAATGAAGATTTTGTGAAGTGTTGTATGAAAGAAAAATTTAAGGTGTAGAGAGAGGATGATGAAATGAGATGAAGAATGGACAAAAGCTCAAGCTTGGCGGGAGCCACTCCGTGTCACCCCAAGAATTACTCAAGAGGTACAAGCGTCAAAGTTTGGGGTGCCCAAGGCATCCCCTTCTTCATCAATAAAAATCTCGGGTCTTTCTAGACACTTTGTTTTTATTTTTTCATGCATAGTTGTGTTGTTCTTGGAGCGTAATAGTTTTTTTTTTGTTTTTTTTTGCTTCGTTTGGTTTTGTGTTGGTTGCCTTCTAAAAAAATTGAAAACACCAAAAATATTTGTTGTTCTTCTTTGGATTTGTGAGTTCTTTGCAGGGTTCAGCCGTCCTCAGTGGATTTTGGTTTCATGTTAATTATTCAAGTCACACAGGTGAAGGGCAATAATGAAGATTAAGACAACTCGAGGTGTAGTAAGAAGCTGGTAAAAAACTCTATTTGTTTCATTTTTGTACATATACTCATCATTGTGAGCATGCTTAGCCTGTTTGTGTAAGGTGTATGTCATTATGGATGCTTAGTAGTTCTTGCTTATCTATGATTAGCTCCAGCTTGTTAATAATTTGTAGCATGTCATATGAATGTTTGCTTGCATTGTTTTATTCATACTTTGGTATGATATTGTGGTATCCTCCTCTGACTGTTCATGTGAATCGACTTGGCACATGCTCACGCATGCATATGACTAATCAATAGTCAGTAAGCCTCGATGATTTATTTTGCCTCGGAGTTCTTGTATCACTTTCATGCCATAATTATTCATGTTTTGTTGCAAGCATGATTATGACAGCTATTGCTCTCTCGTTTGTCGCTCCCTCTCTATTGCTAGCCTTCACTTGCACTGAGCATGTGCTCTGCCTGTGCTTCCAAATTTCCAAAACCAATATTGCCAGCTGTGTCCACCATACCTACCTATTAGCATCATTTGCTACTTCAGTGCATATTTTATATATGCCATGTTTTCTTCCAAAATAAAATGTTTGTCTGTTTTGAGAAAGTTAGTTAGTAAAGCTCTCACGAACTTGATGGCACACTTTATTCCTTGCGCTTAATAATCTTGAACCATTGTGACTAGTCCATGAAAGTTATATGCTTGCAAATTATATGCTGGGAGTCAGCAAAACCGTGTTGTCACGGGGAACATTTTCAACACCTTTTAGATATATTTATATCTAGTTGATACCTTGCTCTTTTGTTTGCGGATGTCAATGATGCGAAATGAAATGGGGACTTGTGAGTCCATGGAGTTTGTATTCTGTGTTAGAGAAACGCCTAGGCCGATAGCCTAAGCCATGCCTAATCATGGTGGAAACTTGCAGCATCACCATAGTGAGCAATCTATGGAGCTTTCCTATTATATAAAAAAGAAGAGACATATTGAAAAGAGAAAAGAGAGAGAAAACGCCATTTTCCCATGGAAAATAAGAGATTGTTGAGATGCTCACTATATGTTTGCCTTGTCATTTTGATTATGGGATAGCTCCTGTATCATGTGCAAGGGGTACCCCGTTGGTGGTTCTTTATGATACACATGCACTTACAATGACAAGGACTTACCGGTAACTAAAGTTGAGTAGCATGAGGAGCGGCCCTCGCACTCAAGGGACATGAGATTGCCAACTTATATTTTGTCAAGCATATACTCCATCTTTGTTCACTTTAACCTTAACCACATCAAGATGCTTATGATAGGGGAAACGAGGGCTCAAAGCTAGTAAGTACCATAATCTTTTGGAAGCTCTTTATGAACTTGAAATCCCTGCTTCCCTCTATGAAGGGCCTTTCTTCTATTTCTAAGTTGAGTTAGTAAACCTACTTCCTCTCTATCTCCAGCAAGCATTTGAGTTGTTGTGTTTCAAGCATTCATATGATGGTTTATTCAATCATGTTCTCTATCTTCCTTGTTTGCACAAGACTCTTATCTATTGAGTATTACTTTGAAAGCCATCATTGTCAAAAACCTTTTATGTTTGAGCAAAGAGTACTCTTGTTGTGAAAACTTCTACAAAAGCTTTTGTTAAACTGTTTGCCAGTTGTTCTCTGACCAAGAACAAAGTTCGCCAATTCCAATTATGATTTATCTTTATGCATCTCTATTGTGACTCATGTACTTGTTGCAAGCTAAGTTATATAATGGTGAGTTGCTTTCTTCTATGAGTTGTGTAATGGTAAGTGTGATGCTTCTTTTCTGTATTCTTTTATCGACACTTTACTCCATAAACCTGTGGACATCTTTACTGAGCTCAGTTTTCGCTTGGGGACAAGCGAAGGTCTAAGCTTGGGGGGAGTTGATACGTCCATTTTGCATCACCATTCTATATCATAATTTGCCTCTATTCATTGATATATTTCTTATTAAGAGGTGATACTTATGTCTTTTCATTTGTTTTTGCATGTTGGATGATTCTTGGAGGATGAACTGCCAGAGTCAAGATTCTGATGGAAAAAGAGGTGTTTTAATGCAATTGCGTGAAGATCAGAAAAATACCAGAAAACTAAGGAAAATCATATTTTCCCAGAAGAGGAAGAATGCCAAAAGGGGAGGCAGAGATGGGCCATAGGGGGCCCACACACCCCCAGGAGCGGGCCACCCCTTGGTCGCGCCTACAGGGGGTGTGTCCCACCTGGCCCACCTCTAGCTCCGCCCTCTTTCCTATATCTTCCCCTCAAAACCCTAAAACGAGGGGGGCGACCATAGAAAGATTCTGCCACCTCTGCGGGGCGGAAAACATCGAGAGAGAAAGAGCTCTCCGGCAGACAGATTTCTACCGGGGAAATTCCTTCCCGAATAGGGGAGATCGTTGACATCAACACCATCGTCAAGCTATAACAATTGTGTTAAATACTTGCATAGTTCGTAGGGGAAACTTTCCCGGTGTTGATTACAATTTTAGTTGATGCTTGTGAGTGGAACCATTGGATTATTGTTTATGTTCAGATTGTTATCCATCACCATATCATCTTTGATCTTGATCCATATGATGTCTCGTGAGTAGTTCGTTTATTTCTTGAGGACATGGGAGAAGTCATGTTGTTAGTAGTGGATTTGTGTTGAGATATTATTCAATGGTTTAGTATTTAAGTTGTGGTGCTATTCTTCTAGTGGTATCATGTGAACGTCGACTACATGATACTTCACCATTTATGGGCCTAGGAGAATGCATTGTGTATTTGGCTACTAATTGTGGGGTTGCCGGAGCGACAGAAACCTGAACACCCATTAGGACACCATTGCACAAGGGAGCGTAGGATCTCAGAGTTTAAGGTTGTGGTTAGGTTTATACCTTAATTGCTTTCCTATAGTTGCGGATTCTTGCAGGGGGTTTAATCACAAGTATTTATTAGCCCAAGTAAGGTCGGTACATTAGCACAGGTTCACCCACACAACACTTACAACACCAAAGAAGGGTACTTAGCTATTTGAAGCGAAAGCACTTGACAGAATTCCCATGTGTCCTCGAGAACGTTTGGTCCTTATAAGTATTTCCACCGGCTTGTCCTTTGCTAAGAAATGATTGGGCCACTTGCTGAAATTGTTCGTTGTCTTTATTACTTCACTTTATTTCTTTGCTTTATCAGAAAAACCCTAATAATCCGTATTCTAAGTATTTACAGAGATTTCCTGCTCCATACCACTAGTCAACACCTTCTGCTCCTCATTGGGATCGACACTCCTATTTATCAAAAGTACTATGCTACACCCCCTATACTTGTGGGTCATCAATGATGAGGGAGCAACCACTGTCCACATCATCCTTCACAACCATGGCTGACATATAAACGACATCAATCGTATTATCCTACTATAAGGGATTTCTCCCACGGCATGGACATGGCTTAATGAGTTCTCCTTGATTCCCCAAGTTACTACGTAAAGGATGACAACTAATTTATAGTCACAGACTTCACAGTAAGTTCTACCATCCCTCCGTCTACCAACAAGTAATCCCCCTCATCAACTCCCATCATCAATATGAAGACAATTAACACATACATAATGATGTATAACATAATAATCCCTATCTCATCTCAATCATATATTAGGGTTTCTTCATCTCCCAAGAACTAATGATCTACTCAGACATGGAGGCAGACAACATCATGACAATGGTAATGGAAACGATTAACGGTGAATAGTACTTGTATAAATCCACAACTAGTGCAAGAATTACAACAATATCTAGATGGGATGGATGTAGATTATGGTGGTGATGAAGATGAAGATGTTGATGAAGATGGAGATCGATGCCTTGGCCTCCCAGATCTGCTTAGGGCGAAGCTGGATCCCTAGGGCAAGTTCCTCCTCCAGATCCCTTCTGGAGGTGAGGTTTTCGGCGATTTCTAGGGTTTCTGTATGTCGTATCTACGAAGCAGTCGCACGGGGTGAAACTATTTGAGGAGGCGGAGGAGGTGCCAACAATACGGTCGGAGCTATACGGAGGCGGGTCGTATAGTTGGTCATCAACTCTTCTGTATCCTTTGCTCGCTTCGGGTTTTCTTCTGGTATTATTAATATTTCCCAAATAAACGATTTACGTAGTTTTTGGATCCTTTTCACTCCAATATAACTGCTCCAAGAATTGTGTCCATTGGATCTATCATCTGATCTGATCCTGGTGAAAATAAACATAAAAAGTGCGTGTGAACGCCGTAAAATACCAAGATCCTACATCTACAATGCAAAATAATAACCTAAAACATGATGAAAATATGCACTCGTCACCTCCACATGCACATTATCATTAACTTCAAGTTCTCCCTCATAGGAGAACCTGAAACAATCAAAAAATTCATAAAAGGTGAGGCGGCGGAGTTGCCCATTGAGCACAAAACTTACAGTGCAATTTTGCTCCAAGGCTTCACTAGTGGAAAAAGGGCTATCCGTTCGCGACCCCTCAGAGCATTTGTCCCGGTTGCGCCACCAACTGGGACTAATGCTGGCACGCGTCCCGGTTGGAGCGGGCACGGGGCCAGGGGGCATGCGTCCCGGTTGGTAAGGGGGAATACCTCCCGGTTGGAGCCACCAACTGGGACTAAAGGTTTGGCCACACCCACGTGGCGTGGCACGCACCTTTAGTCCCGGTTTCTGGCTCCAACCGGGACTAAAGACCCCCTGCCCTCTATAAATGCAACACCCCAGCCCCCTCTGCCTCCACTCTGTTTTTTCGAATGGTGGAAGGGTGAGGGGGTGTGCTAGTTTTTTCTCATGCATGCATTGAAGGTGTTTGTTGAAATGTTTGAGTGAATAATCCCGTTGAATTTCTCATAGAACAAAAATATAGAAGGTGTCCGAGACGCACATGAGCTTTCTCCTCTTTATTTCCCTTGATCGAGGTTAGCAATCTTATCTTTTCTAGGTCATTGATACAATTCATGTGTCGGTGTGAATTGGTTATTTCACTATTTATGATGTCCTGTTTTTTGAAAAACTTACTTATATGATGCAGATGAATGGTCGGGAATGGATGTACGGTGACTGGCGCGTAGCCGGGTATATCAAAGGCGTGGATAAATTTATCGATGTGGCTACGGCAAACAAAGAGAATGGATTTATACGTTGTCCATGTGTTCAATGTCGGAACAACAAGGCGTACTCTTCCTCGAAAATCATTCGCGGCCACCTGATTATGAAAGGTTTCATGCCCAACTATAATTGCTGGACCAAGCACGGGGAAAGAGGGGTTATGATGGAAGATGGTGAAGAAGAATATGATGATAACAACTATCATCATATGTTTCCTGAATACAGTGATACTGCAATGGAAGACAATGGAGAGGAAAGAGGTGAAGAACGGGCATCAGATGAGCCGTCTGATGAACTTGGTAGGGTCATTTCTGATGCAAAGCGAGACTATGAAACAGAAAATGAGAAGTTGAAGTTAGAGGGCATGTTAGAAGATCACAAGAAATTATTGTACCCAAATTGTGAAGATGGCAGCACAAAGCTCGGTACCACACTGGAATTGTTGCGATGGAAGGCAGAGTGTGGTCTAACTGACTCCTCATTTGAAAAGATGCTGAAAATAATGAAGCCGAAGTTTCCAAAACATAACGAACTTCCCGAGAGTACCTACAAAGCAAAGAAGACTCTCTGTCCTCTGGGATTAGATGTGCAAAAGATACATGCATGCATTAATGAATGCATCCTCTACCGCGGTAAGGAGTATGAGAATTTAGATAAATGCCCGGTATGCAACGCGTTGCGGTATAAGATCAGACGAGATGACCCTGGTGATGTTGAGGGAGAACCCCTCCGGAAGAGGGTTCCTTCTAAGGTTATGTGGTATGCTCCTATAATACCAAGGTTGAAACGCATGTTCAGAAACAAAGAGCATGCCAGGTTGTTGCGATGGCACAAAGAAGACCGTAAGAAAGACGGGAAGTTGAGACACCCTGCTGATGGGTCACAGTGGAGAAAAATCGAGAGAGACTTCCCAGACTTTGCAGGTGACACAAGGAACTTATGGTTTGGTCTAAGTACGGATGGCATGAATCCTTTTGGGGAGCAGAGCTGTAGTCACAGCACCTATCCCGTGACTCTATGTATCTACAACCTGCCTCCTTGGTTGTGCATGAAGCGTAAGTTCATTATGATGCCAGTGCTCATCCAAGGCCCGAAGCAACCGGGCAACGACATTGATGTGTACCTTAGGCCATTAGTTGAAGAACTCTTACAGTTGTGGGGCAAACCAGGTGTACGTGCGTGGGATGAGAACAAACAGGAGCCATTTAATCTACGAGGGTTGTTATTCGTAACCATATTTGATTGGCCTGCTCTTAGTAACCTTTCAGGACAGACAAACAAGGGATATAAGGCATGCACCCACTGTTTAGATAAGACCGAAGGTACATATTTGCATAAATGCAAGAAGGTTGTGTACCTGGAGAATCGACGATTTCTTCCGACCAATCATCCCATAAGAAAGAAAGGCAAGCATTTCAAAGGTGAGGCAGATCACCGGAAGAAGCCTGAACTCCCTGCTGGTGATGATGTATTTGGTATGGTCAAGGACATAGAAGTAATCTTTGGAAAGGGTCCCGGCGGTCAATCAGTTCCGAACGACGTCGCTACAGGACACACACCCACGTGGAAGAAGAAATCTATATTTTGGGACCTGCCATATTGGAAAGTCCTGCGTGTCCGCTCTTCAATCGACGTGATGCACGTGACGAAGAATCTCTGCGTGAACCTGCTAGGATTCCTAGGCGTGTATGGGAAGACAAAAGATACACCTGAAGCACGGGAGGACCAACAAATTATGAAAGCCCCAAAGAACATGCATACACATAACAAGACGGATAAAGGGCGTCACTTAAGTCGTGCCAGCTATGCTCTTACCAAAGCAGAGAAGGAAATCTTTTTTGAATTCCTTTACAGTATCAAGGTGCCGTCGGGCTTCTCATCTAATATAAAGGGGATAATAAATATGGCAGAGAAAAAGTTCCAAAACCTGAAGTCTCATGACTGTCACGTGATTATGACGCAGTTGCTTCCGATTGCATTGAGGGGGCTTCTACCGGAAAATGTTTGAGTACCCATTGTGAAGCTGTGTGCATTCCTCAATGCAATATCTCAGAAGGTAATCAATCCAGATATTCTGCCAATGTTACAGAAGGATGTGGTACAATGTCTTGTTAGTTTTGAATTGGTGTTCCCACCATCCTTCTTCAATATTATGACGCATCTCCTGGTTCATCTAGTGGAAGAGATTGCCATTCTCGGTCCGGTATTTCTGCACAATATGTTCCCCTTTGAGAGGTTCATGGGAGTCTTAAAGAAATATGTTCATAATCGTGCTAGACCAGAAGGAAGCATCTCCAAGGGATATGGAACAGAGGAGGTCATTGAGTTTTGTGTTGACTTTATTCCTGACCTTAAGCCGATTGGTGTTTCTGACTCGCGGCATGAGGGAAGACTAAGTGGAAAAGGCACGCTGGGAAAGAAAGCAATGATATGTAGGGACGGGGATTCTTTCACTAAAGCACACTACACAGTTCTACATAATTTCACCTTGGCAGCTCCGTATATCGAGGAACACAAGAATATTGTACGCTCCAAAAACCCGGGGAAGCCTGAATCATGGATTACAGATGAACACATGAAGTCTTTCGGTGGTTGGATGCGGACACATCTCTTGAATGACACCACTGTTGGATATCAGCTATACTTGTTGGCCGCGTCACCATCTTCTACTGTATTGAATTTCCAAGGGTACGAAATAAATGGGAATACATTCTACACGATCGCCCAAGATAAAAAGAGCACCAACCAAAATAGTGGTGTCCGCTTTGATGCAATAGACGAGAATGGACAAAAGGACACATATTATGGTTACATAGAGGAGATATGGGAACTAGACTATGGAGTCTCTTTCAAGGTCCCTTTGTTTCGCTGCAAATGGGTCAACCTGAATGGGGAAGGGGTAAAGATAGACCAGTTGTACGGAATGACAACAGTGGATCTCAACAATCTTGGTTATAGAGATGAACCATTCGTCCTAGCCAATGATGTGTCTCAGGTTTTCTATGTGAAGGACATGTCCTCCAGACCGAAAAAAAAAGAAAAAATATGCAAACGAATACATCATATGATGAGCCAAAGCGTCACATAGTTCTTTCAGGGAAAAGAAACATCGTGGGAATCGAGGACAAGACAGACATGTCAGAAGATTATAATAAGTTTGATGAAATTCCGCCCTTCACAGTGAAAACTGACCCAAGCATTCCGTTAAGTAAAGAAGATGCTTCATGGTTACGTCTGAAGCGGTCATAAGGAATGACATATGCCAAGAAGTTCATGCTCATATTATGTAATATCTTTCGCGGTTTGTGGCCTTTAGTCCCGATTTTGTAGTCTCATTTTTAATATTAATAAATGTCTTGAGTGTTAGTCCCGTTTTGTGGCTGGACCGAGAGTGCCTCTATGACCAGTTTCTTGGAGATGCCGGAGGACTGGGATCCGGCGGCATCTCCCTGAAACTGGTCGTAGTGGTGTCCCTGCTCTCGAAAACCATCTTGCAGCTTGTAACTTCTCTAACTAGATCAATACGCCTGGGAGCTAACTAATTTCACATATTAGGGAGTGCCTCTATGACCAGTTTCTCGGAGATGCCGGAGGACTGGGCTCCGTCGGCATCTCCCTGAAACTGGCCGCAGTGGTGTCCCTACTCTCGAAAACCATCTTGCAGCTTGTAACTTCACTAACTAGATCAATGCGCCTCGGAGCTAACTAATTTCACATATTAGGGAGTGCCTCTATGACCAGTTTCTCGGAGATGCCGGAGGACTGGGCTCCGTCGGCATCTCCCTGAAACTGGCCGTAGTGGTGTCCCTGCTCTCTAAAACCATCTTGGAGATGCCTCAAACTGGCTGGAGGACTGGACTCACAAGGATGCCTATTTATAGTACAAGCAGCTCGGCATAATGTCGACACTCACGACATAATGTCGACACTCACGACATAATGTCGACACTCACCCCTATTATTAGTGCTGACTCATCTTTAGTCCGGGTTGGTGTCTCCAACCAGGACTAAAGGTTCATCTTTAGTCCCGGTTGGTGACACCATCCGGGACAAGGTACAAGCCGCACGACATAATGTCGACAATCACCCCTATTATTAGTGTTGCCTGGCCCACTCTGCCGCAATCCCTTCAGTCGCGGTTGGTTTCTCCAACCGGGACTAAAGATGAACCCTCTCTTTATATAGGCATTTCCCTCTATTTATTAGGTAACACTCAAGGCATTTATTAATATTAAAAACCGGGACAAACCGGGACTAGCTAACACTCAGGACTAAAGCCGCCCCCTTTAGTCATAATCATGCCAGGTCCTATAGTACGCAACTTCAGGGTCTTCATCATCGTCGTCATCATCATCGTCATCGTCACCTGCCACTTCGTTGATCCTCGGCCCATCCATGGCATATACCAGGGGCCATTCCAGCCTCGGATTCACGGCGGGCGGGAGAGGGGTCTCCTGGAAGATGATGCCGCTACCGCCGGGACAGTGTGGGCCCTGTGGCGGGTGGACTCGTGGGCACCGTAGGCGAGGATGGTCTCCCCCGGCGATGTAGCGCATCACTCCGATGATAGTACGGTTCGCCCACCACAGACGACGGCCGGCTTCGTTGTGGTTCACCGGTGGCGGGCCATCACCCTCGTACCTGGCGAGCTCCCTTTCCCGCCTATTAGCGAAGAAGGCATTCCAGGTGTCGTAGTTGTCGGGATCCCACTGGGGATCCATCCGCTGCTCCGGCGTGAGCTCGTGGTAGAAGTGGTTTGTGATGGCCGCCTGGCGTGCGGAACCTTGAGGGACAGGAGGGACAGGAACCCCTCCAGCGCTCAGCATCCAGCCGGCGGGCGGCCGGTAGCCCGGCGGACAAGGGTAGTTGGAGGCGCACAGCGCCTCGGTCTCCTCGAGGGTCAGAATGGCCCAGTAGGCGTTGTCCATTCTTCTAAGAGAGGAAGGTGTGGATGTGTGGATAGCCATGACACGATCACCCTAAATATAGAGGGAAAGGGCGGGAAAACTTGGCGTGAAGCTTTGGGAAATGGCGGGAAATATCTTTAGTCCCGGTTAGTGACTACATCCGGGACTAAAAGCTCTAGTAGAAAGGAAAGGGCGGGAAAACTTGGCGGGAAGAGGTGGGAAATGGCGGAAAATATTTTTAGTCCCGGTTTGTGACTACATCCGGGACTAAATGTCTGCCGAACAATGAAAATCCTTCGCGTGGTAGTCCATAGTTAGAAATTCAGATAATTCAAAACGGGCATAATAAATTCAAAAAAAATCCGAACAATGAAAATCCTTCGCATGGTGTCATATTTTGTTACATAGTTGAAAGGAAAAATACCAGACTTGGTATATTGATCATGTTTCGAAAAAACCTTCACAAAATGACCTATCATGTTCGAGGTTTCATGGCTTTCGGTCCAAATGACCGATGTTATGTGCTGAATCACGGCATAGTTTGTGATGTTGTGCCCATATTATGCATGTGTGTGGACATTGGTATGGAGAACAATGTTGCAGGAGGAAGTTTTCCTTTTTGTCGCACGGAAAAGCCCTTTTCCATTTTCCGAGCGCAAAAAACGGGTCATTTTGTGAAGTAACCACCAAAATGCCGTTTCAGAATGCTACCGTCCCATATTCCTAAAATACTAGACCACCTTACATGGACTATCTCCCAACCGGTACATCTCAAACCTTTTCGTCCATCCCGGGTAAAAAGGACAAATGTCTGCCGAATCGGTAGGAAGTGGGTCCAGTTTGTACTACAGGTACATGATCTATCGCCCGTGATTTTTTGAAAAAATCATTTTTAGACTCGCAATATGTGGTTTCTTCAGAGATCCAATGCAAGTTCTAACGATGCTCTCCCCCTACCTTCATGCACACCGGTTCGACCATAGTTCGAAATTGAGATAATTCAAAACGGGCATAATAAATTCAAAAAAAATCCGAACAATGAAAATCCTTCGCGTGGTGTCATATTTTGTTACATAGTTGAAAGTTAAAATACCAGACTTGGTATATTGATCATGTTTTGAAAAAACCTTCACAAAATTGTTGGAATTATGCCCTAGAGGCAATAATAAAGATGTTATTATTATAATTCTTGTTCATGATAAAGTTTATGTTCCATGCTAGAATTGTATTAAGCGGAAACTTTAATACTTGTGTGGTTTGTAAACAACACCGTGTCCCTAGTACGCCTCTATGGACTAGCTCATTGATCAATGATGGTTAAGGTTTCCTAACCATAGACATGAGTTGTCAATTGATAATGAGATCATATCATTGGGAGAATGATATGGTGGATAGACCCAAACAAAGCAGAGCAATTAGATCGTGTCATCGTGTTCGTCTTTGCGAAGCTTTTCCTATGTCAAATATTGTATTCCTTAGACCATGAGATAATGCAACTCCCTGGTATCGGAAGAAAGCTTTGAGGTCATCAAACGTCATCCTATGAGAGGGTGATCATAAAGGTGTCTCTCAGGTAATCGGAAAGTATCTGTTGGGTTGTATGTATCGAGATGGAATTTGTCCCTCCCAAGTCGGAGAGATATACTTCGGGCCCACTCGGTAATCGATATCAACACCGCTTGCAAGCATGTGGTTAAGGAGTTAATCACAAAGTGATATCGGATTACGGAACGAGTAAAGTACTTGCTGTGAACGAGATTGAACTAGGTATGACGGTACCGACGATCGAATCTCGGGCAAGTAAAATATCGCGAGACGAAGGGAATATATATATGCGATTGATTGAATCCTGGCATCGTGGTTCATCCGATATGATCATTGATGAATGTGTGGGAGTCAATATGGGTGCCCAGACCCCGTTGTTGATTATTGATAGAAGATCATGTCTGCATATTCTCGAACCCGCAGGGTCACACACTTAACGTATCTCGACGCTAGGATAGATTGGATAATTGGTTTATGAATTTTTATTCGGAGTCTCGGATGGGATCCGGGATATCACGAGAGGTTCCGGAATGGTCCGGAGAATAAGATTCATATAAGGCAGTGCAGTTTTTGGAGTTCGGAATTGTTCCGGGTTAATCGGTATTGTACCGGAAGCTTCTAGAACCTTCCGGAAGGGGACCAACGTGGCCCCACCTTCCGGGAGGGGGCATGGGCCTATGAGGGAGTGTCCTGGCCGCATTGGGCCAGGGGCACAAGGCCCCATAGGGCCCAGCCGATTCTAGAGAGATTTGACTCGTTTAAATCTCGGGATAGAATTTCTAGATAAGGGAGAGTTTAAATCGTTTAAACTAGAGATAGGATTTCTAGATAAGGGAGAGTTTAAATTGTTTAAACTAGAGATAGGCTTGGAGGAGGGGCAAGGGCTGGCCGCCCCCCCCCCTCTATATATAGAGGGGTGGTGCGCCCCCTCCCCCTACACATACACACACCTTCCTCCAAGCCCTAGCAGCCTTGCTACCTTCCTCTCTCCCTCCCGACTGTTTGTAGGCGAAGCCCTGCAGCAGAAATTCTCCACCATATACACCACGCCGTCGTGCTGTAGATCCAATCTATCTCTCCACCATACTCGCTGGTCCGAGGAAGGAGGAGACGTCGAGGTGCTGCACGTGTGCATCTCACGGAGGCACCGCCACTTGTGGTGCTAGATCGGATCGGATCGCGAGGAGGAGAAGCGAGTACGACTACATCACCCACGTTCCGACGAACGTTCCGCTGTGCGAATCTTCAAGGGTATGAAGATCTAATCCAATCTCTCTCGTTGTTTGCATCTCCTAGATTAGATCTTGGCTTTCCCTCTGTTCGCTCCGTAGAAAATTTTGATTTACTATGCCGCGAAACCCTTCAGTGGTATCAGAGCTAGATCTATGCGTAGATGTGTTTCACGAGTAGAACGCAACATGGTTGTTGCGGGCGTTGATGTTTTCTGTTGCAAGCCTCTTGTTTGTGTTCTTCTTATGACGCGGGATAGTGAGATTGAAGCGGTCCAGGCCAACCTTACGCGACGTCGTTCGCGAGACCGGCTCCGCACTTGACGTGTGGCTTGTTCCACACATGCGGCTGGTGGATGTCAGTTTCTCTCACTATAGTTGTCATGGGATTAACACCGGAGTTTGGCATCCATAATATCACCGTTGTGGCTTTCCGTAGGTAAGAATCGTTCATAGCATCTACTCCCATAAAGCCACGTAAAACATGCAACAACAAAGTAGAGGCGTCTAACTTGTTTTTGCAGGGAGTGTTTTCTGTGATATGGTATGGCCCAAGATGTGATGTGTATATTGTATGTGATGATCATGTTTTGTAATGCTTCACGACTTGCATGTCGATGAGTACACAACCGGCAGGAGCCATATGGTTGTGTTTATAATTGTGTATGACCTGCGAGTCAACTTCTTATACGCCATGTAATAGCTTTACTTTATCGCTAAGTAGTTAGAAATAGTTGTAGTTGCTATTTGTGGTGGAGGCAATCATGGTGGAGTGATGGAGATCATGCCGGAACGCACAAGATGGAGATCATTGCGCGAAGATTGGCTATACCATGTCACATAAAGTTATATGCATGTGATGTTTATCCCTTTTATGTATCTTATTATGCTTAGATCGCGACGGTAGCATTATAAGATGATTCCTCACTTAAAGATCAAGATAAAAACTGTGTTCTCCCCAAGTATGCACCATTGCGAAAGTTCATCGTGTCCAAGCATCACGTGATGATCGGGTGCTATAGACTCTACGCTCACATACAACGGGTGCAAGCCAGTTTTGCACACGCAGAAATACTTGGGTCTAGCTTGACGAGCCTAGCATGTACAGACATGGCCTCGGAACACAAGAACCGAAAGGTTAAGCATGAGTCATATGAATGATATGATCGACACTTCGTTGTCCACCATTGAAACCACATCTCTTCTCGTGATGATCAGATTAGGTGTGGTGAATTTGGATCGTGTTCACTAAACAACTTGAGGGATGTTGAATTTAGTGGGAGTTCATCTAGTAATTTGATTAAGTTGAACTATTTATCATGAACATAGTCTAAATTGTACTTGTAAATACTGTAGATCCAATGGCCAAGTCCAACTTCAACTTCAACGTTTTTGCTGAGAAAGAAAAGCTTAGAAACAATGGGTCTAACTTCACCAACTGGTTCCGCAATCTAAGAATCATTCTGTCTGGCGGACAAAAGGACTATGTCCTTGAGAAAGCGTTAGGTAACCCCCCTGCTGCAACTGCGCCGGCTGATGAGAAAGCTGTCTATCAGTCGCGCAAAGATGATTATGGTGTGATTAAGAGCACCATGTTGTTTGCTATGGAACCGGAGCTTCAAAATCGTTTTGAAACCTATCCCGGGCCCTTTGAGATTCTCGAGGAGCTGAAAACCATGTTTCAGACTCAAGCCCATTCTGAGAGATATGAGATCTCTGAGAAGTTCTTTAACTGCAAGATGGAGGAAGGGAGTTCCGTTAGTGAGCACGCCATAAAGATGTCGGGCTAAACTCAACGCCTTGAGCAACTGGAATGCACAATTCCAGAGGAGCTCAAGATTGACAGGGTTCTGCAATCACTCCCTCCCAGCTACAAAAGTTTTGTAGTGACTCATAATCAGATTGGTTCCACTGATACGATCACCGAGCTCTTCGCAAAGCTGAAGGCTGCGGAAGTGGACATCAAGAAGGATAATCATGTGTTGATGGTCAACAAGCCCTCCTTTAAGAAAGGTAAGGGAGCAAAGAAGCCCTTCAAGAAGGGCGGCAGCAAGCGCAATGCCCCTGCTAAGAAGAAGCTCAGGTCTGGTCCCAAGCCGGACACTGAGTGCTTCTATTGCAAGGACAAGGGTCACTGGAAGCGCAACTGTCCGAAGTACTTAGCGGACAAGAAGGCTGGCACCATCAAAGGAGCTACGGAATAGACGGCGGCTTGCGAGGGATGAGGTGACGATGCGCGTTGGCAACGGATCAAGAGTTGATGTGATGGCCGTCGACACGCTCTCCTTAGTTTTACCTTCGGGATTAGTTTTAAACCTTAATAAATGTTATTATGTGCCTGCGTTGAGCATGAACATCATTTCCGGATCGTGTTTATTGCAAGACGGTTATTCATTTAAATCGGAGAATAATGGTTGTTCTATTTATATGAGTAACATCTTTTATGGTCATGCACCTCTTGTGAATGGTTTATTTCTTCTAAATCTCGAAAGGGATGAAACACACATCCATAACATTGAGGCTAAGAGATGCAAAGTAGATAGTGATAATACTACTTATTTGTGGCACTGTCGTCTAGGTCATATTGGAGTAAAGCGCATGAAGAAACTCCATTCTGATGGACTTTTGGAGTCTCTTGATTTTGAATCATTTGACACATGCGAACCATGCCTCATGGGCAAGATGATCAAAACCCCGTTCTCCGGTATGATGGAGCGAGCAACGGACTTGTTGGAAATCATACATACCGATGTATGCGGACCGATGAGTGTTTCGACGCGCGGTGGATATCGCTATTTCCTCACTTTTACCGATGACTTAAGTAGATATGGGTATATCTATTTAATGAAACATAAATCTGAAACGTTTGAAAAGTTCAAAGAATTTCAGAATGAAGTGGAGAACCATCGTAACAGAAAGATTAAGTTTCTACGATCCGATCGTGGGGGTGAATATTTGAGTTATGATTTTCTCACGCATCTTAAAGCAAGCGGAATTGTTTCGCAACTCACGCCACCCGGAACACCACAGCGCAATGGTGTGTCTGAACGCCGGAATCGAACCCTATTAGATATGGTCCGATCGATGATGTCTCTTACTGATTTGCCGTTATCATTTTGGGGTTATGCATTAGAAACCGCTGCATTCACTTTAAATAGGGCTCCATCTAAATCCGTTGAGACGACACCGTATGAACTATGGTTTGGTGCTAAACCTAAGTTGTCGTTTCTTAAAGTTTGGGGATGCGAAGCTTACGTCAAGAAGTTGATGCCGGACAAGCTCGAACCCAAAGCGGAGAAATGCGTCTTCATAGGATACCCTAAGGAAACCATTGGGTATACCTTCTATCACAGAACCGAAGGCAAAGTGTTTGTCGCAAAGAACGGTTCCTTTCTTGAGAAGGAGTTTCTCTCGAAAGAAGTGAGTGGGAGGAAAGTAGAGCTAGACGAGGTTATTGAACCTTCTCTTGAATTGGACAGTAGCGCAGCACCTGAAATTGTTCCAGTGCCGCCTGCACCAACAATAGAGGAAGCTAATGACAAGGATCATGAAGCTTCGGACGATGCTGCTACTGAACGTCGCAGGTCAACAAGGTCGCGTGCCCCTCCTGAGTGGTACGGCAACCCTGTCTTGACTGTCTTGTTGGTAGAAGACAGTGAACCTACGAACTATGAGGAAGCGATGATGAGCCCAGACTCTGAGAAATGGCTGGAAGCCATGAAATCCGAATTGGGATCCATGAGCGAAAACCAAGTATGGACTTTGGTGGATCCTCCTAGCGACCGAAAGGCCGTTGAGTGCAAATGGATATTCAAGAAGAAAACAGACGCGGATGGTAATGTTACCGTCTATAAAGCACGGCTTGTCGCAAAATGTTTTCGACAAGTTCAAGGTGTTGACTTCGATGAGACTTTCTCTCCCGTAGCGATGTTTAAGTCCATTCGGATTTTATTAGCAATTGCTGCGTTTCATGATTATGAAATATGGCAGATGGATGTCAAGACTGCTTTGTATATGATGCAACCCGAAGGTTTTGTCGATCCTAAGGATGCTAGTAAAGTATGCAAACTTCAGCGTTCCATTTATGGACTGAAGCAAGCATCTCGGAGTTGGAACCTTCGTTTTGATCAAGTGATCAAGAGCTTTGGATTTGTTCCAAATTGCTACGAAGCTTGCATCTACAAGAAAGTGAGTGGGAGCTTGGTGACGTTTCTGGTACTGTATGTGGATGACATATTGATTATCGGAAATGACATCAACATGCTTAACGATGTGAAGAGTTATTTGAACATGTGTTTTTCAATGAAAGGCCTAGGTGAAGCTGCTTATATATTGGGCATCAAGATTTATAAAGATAGACAAAGACGCCTGATAGCTTTAAGCCAGAGTACATACCTAGACAAAGTTCTGAAAAGGTTCAGAATGGATAAGGCAAAGAAAGGTTCAGTGCCTATGTTGTCAGGTAAGATATTGAGAAAGGCTCAGTGTCCAGCTACGGTAAATGATAGGGAAGCTATGAGCAAAGTGCCTTATGCCTCGGCCATAGGTTCCATCATGTATGCCATGCTGTGTACTAGACCGGATGTGTCCAATGCTCTTAGTTTGACGAGCAGATATCAAAGTGATCCAGGAGTGGAACACTAGACAGCCGTGAAGAACATCCTAAAGTACCTAAATAGAACTAAAGAAATGTTCTTAGTCTATGGGGGTGATGAACAGCTTGTCGTAAAAGGTTACGTCGATGCTAGTTTCGACACCGACAAGGATGATTCTAAATCTCAGACAGGATACGTTTATATTTTGAATGGAGGAGCTGTGAGCTGGAGAAGCTGCAAGCAAAGCGTGATCCCGGGATCTACAGTAGAAGCGGAATACATGGCTGCTGCAGAAGCGTCAAGTGAAGGAGTTTGGATCAGAAACTTCATCACTGAGCTTGGCGTGGTTCCAAGTGCGTTGGACCCACTGGAGATATTGTGTGACAACACTGGCGCCATAGCACTCGCTAAGGAACCAAGATATCATCCAAAGACCAAGCATATCAACCGCAAGTTTCATATAATCCGAGATTATATAGCAGATGGAGATCTGAAGATTAGCAAAGTACATACGGATCTGAATGTCGCAGATCCATTGACTAAACCTCTTCCACGTGTAAAACATGATCAACACCTCAGTGCCATGGGTGTGAGATTGTTGCCAGATGTAAACGAGATTATTGACTCTAGTGCAAGTGGGAGACTGTTGGAATTATGCCCTAGAGGTAATAATAAAGATGTTATTATTATAATTCTTGTTCATGATAAAGTTTATGTTCCATGCTAGAATTGTATTAAGCGGAAACTTTAATACTTGTGTGGTTTGTAAACAACACCGTGTCCCTAGTACGCCTCTATGGACTAGCTCATTGATCAATGATGGTTAAGGTTTCCTAACCATAGACATGAGTTGTCAATTGATAATGAGATCATATCATTGGGAGAATGATATGGTGGATAGACCCAAACAAAGCAGAGCAATTAGATCGTGTCATCGTGTTCGTCTTTGCGAAGCTTTTCCTATGTCAAATATTGTATTCCTTAGAACATGAGATAATGCAACTCCCTGGTATCGGAAGAAAGCTTTGAGGTCATCAAACGTCATCCTATGAGAGGGTGATCATAAAGGTGTCTCTCAGGTAATCGGAAAGTATCTGTTGGGTTGTATGTATCGAGATGGAATTTGTCCCTCCCAAGTCGGAGAGATATACTTCGGGCCCACTCGGTAATCGATATCAACACCGCTTGCAAGCATGTGGTTAAGGAGTTAATCACAAAGTGATATCGGATTACGGAACGAGTAAAGTACTTGCTGTGAACGAGATTGAACTAGGTATGACGGTACCGACGATCGAATCTCGGGAAAGTAAAATATCGCGATACGAAGGGAATATATATATGGGATTGATTGAATCCTGGCATCGTGGTTCATCCGATATGATCATTGATGAATGTGTGGGAGTCAATATGGGTGCCCAGACCCCGCTGTTGATTATTGATAGAAGATCATGTCTGCATATTCTCGAACCCGCAGGGTCACACACTTAACGTATCTCGACGCTAGGATAGATTGGATAATTTGTTTATGAATTTTTGTTCGGAGTCTCGGATGGGATCCGGGATATCACGAGAGGTTCCGGAATGGTCCGGAGAATAAGATTCATATAAGGCAGTGCAGTTTTTGGAGTTCGGAATTGTTCCGGGTTAATCTGTATTGTACCGGAAGCTTCTAGAACCTTCCGGAAGGGGACCAACGTGGCCCCACCTTCCGGGAGGGGGCATGGGCCTATGAGGGAGTGTCCTGGCCACATTGGGTCAGGGGCACAAGGCCCCATAGGGCCCAGCCGATTCTAGAGAGATTTGACTCGTTTAAATCTCGGGATAGAATTTCTAGATAAGGGAGAGTTTAAATCGTTTAAACTAGAGATAGGATTTCTAGATAAGGGAGAGTTTAAATTGTTTAAACTAGAGATAGGCTTGGAGGAGGGGCAAGGGCTGGCCGCCCCCCTCTATATATAGAGGGGTGGTGCGCCCCCTCCCCCTACACATACACAAACCTTCCTTCAAGCCCTAGCAGCCTTGCTACCTTCCTCTCTCCCTCCCGACTGTTTGTAGGCGAAGCCCTGCAGCAGAAATTCTCCACCATATACACCACGCCGTCGTGCTGTAGATCCAATCTATCTCTCCACCATACTCGCTGGTCCGAGGAAGGAGGAGACGTCGAGGTGCTGCACGTGTGCATCTCACGGAGGCACCGCCACTTGTGGTGCTAGATCGGATCGGATCGCGAGGAGGAGAAGCGAGTACGACTACACCACCCACGTTCCGACGAACGTTCCGCTGTGCGAATCTTCAAGGGTATAAAGATCTAATCCAATCTCTCTCGTTGTTTGCATCTCCTAGATTAGATCTTGGCTTTCCCTCTGTTCACTCCGTAGAAAATTTTGATTTACTATGCCGCGAAACCCTTCAAAAATGACCTATCATATTCGAGGTTTCATGGCTTTCGGTCCAAATGACCGATGTTATGTGCTGAATCACGGCATAGTTTGTGATGTTGTGCCCATATTATGCATGTGTGTGGACATTGGTATGGAGAACAATGTTGCAGGAGGAAGTTTTCCTTTTTGTCGCACGGAAAAGCCCTTTTCCATTTTCCGAGCGCAAAAAACGAGTCGTTTTGTGAAGTAACCACCAAAATGCCGTTTCAGAATGCTACCGTCCCATTTTCCTAAAATACTAGACCACCTTACATGGACTATCTCCCAACCGGTACATCTCAAACCTTTTCTTCCATCCCGGGTAAAAAGGACAAATGTCTGCTGAATCAGCAGGAAGTGGGTCCGGTTTGTACTACAGGTACATGATCTATCGCCCGTGATTTTTTCAAAAAAATCATTTTTAGACTCGTAATATGTGGTTTCTTCAGAGATCCAATGCAAGTTCTAACGATGCTCGCCCCCTATCTTCATGCACACCGGTTCGACCATAGTTAGAAATTCAGATAATTCAAAACGGGCATAATAAATTCAAAAAAAAAACCGAACAATGAAAATCCTTCGCGTGGTGTCATATTTTGTTACATAGTTGAAAGGAAAAATACCAGACTTGGTATATTGATCATGTTTCGAAAAAACCTTCACAAAATGACCTATCATATTCGAGGTTTCATGGCTTTCGGTCCAAATGACCGATGTTATGTGCTGAATCACGGCATAGTTTGTGATGTTGTGCCCATATTATGCATGTGTGTGGACATTGGTATGGAGAACAATGTTGCAGGAGGAAGTTTTCCTTTTTGTCGCACGGAAAAGCCCTTTTCCATTTTCCGAGCGCAAAAAACGGGTCGTTTTGTGAAGTAACCACCAAAATGCCGTTTCAGAATGCTACCGTCCCATTTTCCTAAAATACTAGACCACCTTACATGGACTATATCCCAACCGGTACATCTCAAACCTTTTCTTCCATCCCGGGTAAAAAGGACAAATGTCTGCCGAATCGTTAGGAAGTGGTTCCGGTTTGTACTACAGGTACATGATCTATCGCCCGTGATTTTTTGAAAAAATCATTTTTAGACTCGCAATATGTGGTTTCTTCAGAGATCCAATGCAAGTTCTAACGATGCTCGCCCCTATCTTCATGCACACCGGTTTGACCATTGTTAGAAATTCAGATAATTCAAAACGGACATAATAAATTCAAAAAAAACCAAACAATGAAAATCCTTCACAAAAACAGAAAATGGTTTTGAATTACTTATAAGTTAATTCATTTTTAATTGTAAATGGTTCATATTTTAAATGGTTACATTAATTATTTTTTAAAAATAGAAAGTGGTTTTGAATTATTTATTCAAATCCAAACACTTTTTATGTTTAAAGTTTTTCTAAATTCCAAATTAATATTTAAAAAATATAAGTTAATTCATTTCTAATTTTAAATGGTTACATTAATTATTTTTTTTAAAATAGAAAATGGTTTTGGATTATTTATTAAAATCCATACACTTTTTATGTTTAAAGTTTTTCTAAATTCCAAATTAATATTTAAAAAATATAAGTTAATTCATTTTTTATTTTAAATGGTTACATTAATTATTTTTTAAAAATAGAAAATGGTTTTGGATTATTTATTCAAATCCATACACTTTTTATGTTTAAAGTTTTTCTAAATTCCAAATAAATATTTAAAAAATATAAGTTATTTCATTATTAATTTTAAATGGTTACATTAATTATTTTTTAAAAATAGAAATTGGTTTGGATTATTTATTCAAATCCATACACTTTTTATGTTTAAAGTTTTTCTAAATTCCAAATTAATATTTAAAAAATATAAGTTATTTCATTATTAATTTTAAATGGTTACATTAATTATTTTTCAAAAAATAAAATGGTTTCGAATTAGTTATTCAAATTCAAAGACTTTTTATGTTTAAAGTTTTTCTAAATTCCAAAGTAATTATCATTTAAAAAACATTACAAATTTAAACCCCAAAATAAAAAATAAGGCGGGAACAGAGAGAAAATAACTGAAAAACTTTGAAAACAGGGGAATACGTCCCGGTTGGAGCCACCAACCGGGACTAATGACCCCCTGCGCGCGCGCCCCTTCGGCTGCTGAAAATTGGAGTATACGTCCCGGTTGGTGGCTCCAACCGGGACGTATGCCCTTTTAGTCCCGGTTGGAGCCACCAACCGGGACGTATACTCCCTCCCCTTTATAACTTCTCTTCTTCTTCTCTGTTTCATCCACGACGCCACCAGGCAGCCCGCGCACTGCCTCCGGCCGCCACCGCTGCGCGCTCCCCGACGACCGCCGCCCGCGTCTCCTCCCGCCGACGACCGCGCCGCCCTTCCCCCACCGCCGCGCGTCAGGTACGCCCCCTGCCTCTATGCTCCCCCTCCCTCTGCTGCTGCTGGTGGGTGGCGGCGGCTGCTGCTAGTATAGGTGCTGCTGCATGGGCCGGCAGCCGGCGAAGACGGAGGAGGACGAGCCTCCCTTCTGCAGGTCAGAGGAGGAGGGTGGCCGCTGTCCAGCCCGGCCGGCAGCCGGCGAAGACGGAGGAGGACGACGCCTTCCACCGAAGCGGCAGGGGCTACGGGCCGGGGAGAGGGGTGGCGCCATGGGGAGCGCGAGATGAGGGGTCGCCCGCCGGTGCAACGGCCACCACGGGCAGAGACCGCCGGCGGCAGTGGCGTAGCCACATAGAGAGCTGTGTGGTCACTTGACCACACAGGTTTTTGGCAAATCCTTTATTAACAAGTATAAATTCACCAAAAAATATTAAAAAAAAACAGTAAAAATACATGTATTTGACTCACATAGTTGAAATGACAACACAAACCTGGAACTCTGGCTCCGCCACTGGCCGGCGGCAAGATTCACCACGGGTAGAGGGTGATTGGTGTAGTTTGGAAGAGTCGGGTCCTCTCAATCGCCTCAAGTATCTTGGTTTACATGGACTGGAGAATCGTCTTATTTAGTATGTTTGTATAGAAAACTGATTGAAATTTTAGCACCAGTATGCATAGGAGTAGTTGGTTAGGACAAATGTTTACAACCCAATTGATCGCAAGATCAAATGCTAGTCTTGCACCATTTATTGTTATTTTTTCCTTCATTTTTTACTATGAATACCCATTGTGAAATTCCTGAGCCCGCCACTGCCTCCGGCGACCGCATGCACTACCGTCTGGGATATGTCAATTGGCGTCGTCGACCACACCATGAGCGACAACAATAATGAACATGGTGCTCCTGCGATGAAGTTTATGTGATATTATTCACTTTGTTTGCACTAGCCGTTGCTAGATTTATAGATCTACTAGATGTGCGTGTTTGGCTGTATGTGTTTAGATATGCTATTGTTTGCTTATGTAATGTTGATTTCTGTAATTAATCTATGCCGAAATGGCTTAAAAATATTCCAAAAGTTGTTACGTGTCTGACACATCTGAACAATGGGAAGAAATTTAGGGTACGTACAGAGTCATTGTTTGCTAGGTGTGGGCAGGCACGCAGGCTAGCTAGCTGGGCGCGAAGTGGTCGAGCAGCAGGTACACCGTCGCGTCCGACATCCCGCCGGTCTCCTTCCGGTCGACGCCTTGTGTCGCCGCCGCCGCCGCGACCTCGCTAGGTTTAGGGTTTAGGGTTTCTCTTCATTTTTATTATTGTGTATGTATATATTAGGGTTTCTCTGAATTAGGGTTTATATCTCTCAACACCGTACCTAACTTTCTCCTTTAGCCGCTTTGACTTATTCGTTTTTCCACCTATGCAGAAAATATGGACCCACACGTCAGAGACGAAGAAAAGGAAGAGTTGATCCAAGGTGTGATCCGTGGGGAAGATAATTTAGACGTATCAACGTTTCTGAACAACTCCGGTGAGGGTGATCCTCTTTTTACCGGAATAGACAACTTGTTTGAGGTTGAAGGTGTTGCCTTCCGCGAGGGAGAAGGTGATGCCTTGTGTAATCGAGAAGACGACCGCTCCGGCGAGGTGCATGTAATATAAATCAATTCATTAATTAATCATCTGCTATCTATATAGAAATAGTAACGACGATCTTTCTCCTTTTAGCCCTCCGGATCGAAGGAATCTACTGAAAAGAGCAGACGAGGCCCAACCAAAAAGTTGCAAGACCATGAGAGGTTCAGGATCGAAGATGTCGCTTATGACGGCAAACCGACAGCTCCCGAAGTTGTCGCAACCAAATTTGTGGCACAATGCGGAGTAATTGTTAGGGACTTAATCCCGATCACCATTAGAAATTGAAATAGGCCTGCTAATGCGGATGAAGAGGGAACATGTTTATTTGTCCCTAACCACGCCAAAGATTTACTGTGGAAGAGGCTCATGGTTAATTTCAAACTACCGAAGATAGAGCTGGATCCAAATGCGGAGGATCCAGTTGAGGACGCCTTACAACATGGGAGAGCCATGGAGGCTAAGGTCAGGGAGTGGGCTTTGAAGAAGATGGCCCAGTGTTTCACCAACTGGAAGAAAAGATTGCACCTTGACTATGTCGTGAAAAACAAGACTCCCGATTTCAAGAATATTCAGTTTGAGAAGATAAAACCATTATGGGTTGAGTTTGTGGAATACAAGAAATCAGAAAAAGCTAAGAAAATGTCTGAAACGAATAAGCTGAATGCTGCTAACAAGAAGTATCACCATACTATGGGGCAAGGTGGCTACAG
This sequence comes from Avena atlantica, assembly GCA_910589765.1. Taxonomy (NCBI): domain Eukaryota; kingdom Viridiplantae; phylum Streptophyta; class Magnoliopsida; order Poales; family Poaceae; genus Avena; species Avena atlantica. The sequence continues at coordinate 1,246,654 of OU342737.1, forward strand.
GGCTGGCATTCCTAAGTGGGAGAAACTTGAGAATGAACTGCGTGCTAAAAAGATCACCCTAGAGACAGACGATTGGGTAGAACATGCAAGGAATTGGTTTTATGGGCATGGGGGTACGTTGGACTCGGAAGGGAGGTGTATATATAACATACGACATAAAGAAGACCCCTTGCCAATCGAGAGGATCAGAAAAGCAGTAAAGGCTGTTAAAGATGGGGACTTCATTCCCGATAGAGATAATGATGAGCTCACACTCGCCCTTGGAAATAAGGAACATGATGGACGAACACGAGGCACAAGAGGCTCCCAACCATGGAGGACTGGGTTTCCCGAAGAGAGGAAGAAATATCCTGATAGAAGCCGTCAGAGGAGAAAGGACAGGGTGGAAGTTGAAGCAAATAGTCAGAAAGAGCGAATGCGTTTAATTGAAGACCGATTAAAGCAACAACAAGATGAAATTAACGCACTTAAAGAGCAAAGTACTACCGGCCCATCTCAGCAGCACACTGCATTCGATGCTACCGGCCTATCGAATAATCGAAAAAGCAGTGTGGCTTCCACCGAGGTCCCGGGTGATGACAATGGCGATGACGATGATGCACCGACGATGGCTCCTGTTGGCTACCCAGTGGATGATATCACAGAGATGACACACTGCGAGCTACATGTCAAAGTTGTGAACATATCAATGAAGGTGGCGGTCGGCTATGCCTTACCAATTGGACCCACACCAACTTACCACTGTCGTCCGGTTCCAGAGGGCTACACTGTTGTCGGCGTGGATGAAATCATGCCCACCTTTGAAGTTTTGGATCTTCACTACCCTGCAGGTGAAGGGGATGTGACTGTGCTGGGAGACGCAAAAAATGTCACCATTCTATGGCCGAAGGAATGTATCGTGCTTCGAAATCACACGCCAAGGCCATCTTCGCCGCCGCCTCACCCGTCTCCAGCGAGGTCGTCGCCGCCGCGGCAGCCGTCTTCGTCGCCTCACCCGGATCCGTCGCCTCACCAATCTCCGGCGCAGCCATCGTCGCGGGAGCCATCACCGGCGCCTAAGGGTCAAAAGCGTAAGCGTACCGCTACTGTGCCTCGTGGTAAGCGATCGCCGAAACGTAAAAAAGAGCCTCTTCCAAAAGTACCAAAGGTTCCTCCCAAGAGAGCTTATGACTGTACTGAAGAGGAGACTGCGGCGATCGTTGATGCGGAAACGACAGCGTTTTTTGCTAAGCTGAGGCGGCCGAAAGAGCCAGAGTTCCCCAGCACCAAAGAAGAAAAAGCCAAAGTGTTGAAAATGCTAAAGAATCTTCATCAACCCGAGCCAAAGCTGTCATCAGACTATGAGCGTTCTATTCTCAAGTCACATGCGGCACAAAAAGCCTCGAAGAGCAGTACTGATGCAAGCGAGAAATCTGTTGCCCGGCTCGGAGAATAAGCAAAACAGACTTGCGCCCCTCTCAAGGTGATTTCTCAAACCAATGTGGGGTCGAGCAAATATGGGGCCGAAGAGAAGTATGATCCAGAGGTAGTTGCACAATACGGAGAAGCTGCCGCTGCTCAAGGTATGAGTATTGCCCAGTACTTATCCCAGTTAGAGTTCTTCCCCGTGAGTGAAGTAGCATACAGATACCAGTACGACAAACCTCTTGTCAAACCCGAGGAGGTAAATAATCTTCCAACAAAAATGCGAAGATTGCATAACTGGTACATGCATGCCACAAGGGCCGGGGCTAACTAGATAGTGCTGAGGGTTACAAAAAAGCATCATGGGAAAGAAAAGGATGACATGATATCCATTGAATTTGATGAACTATTTCAATTATTCAATCAAGACGCCTTGGACAAATCGATCATCAGTGCCTATTGTCTGTAAGTACTAATTCTGTAATTAATTTAGTCTCCAGAAAGACGCCTTGGACAAATCGATCATCAAGCCGCATGGAAAGGAATTGAATCAAGATTCAAGTATATCGACACTTGATAAGTGAAACAAGATTCAAGTGTTTTGACACTTGATGAGTGTAATCACAAGAATGTGATTTGATCAATCACACCATGATAAGTACACATCCAGATATGTCCTATCATCTAAGTGTTATGAGCATATACTAGAATGAATCATAAAATGATCATTGGACAATAGTAAGGAAATTCTTATGATCTTTTAGAAGAACTAAGAATATATTTGTGTAGAGGTGACAAACAATTACAAATAGTTCATTGTAAAGTGTTACATTGATACTAGTTTTGTCACAAGATACAAATTAAGTTTTTTCTCAATTTAAACTATGGGTGGAACAATGAAATGGAAAGAAAGTTTCCATGATGGATTTGGAAGAGTTCCAAAGTTAAGACATTGAGACAAATACTACAACAAAAGGCTAAGTATATGACTGCTATAGTAGCAGCAAAGGAGGGGATTTGTGTCAAGTAGTTTGTTATCAAACTAAGGTGTGGTTCACAACGGGCTAACACTAAATATATATTGTACGACAATAGTATCGACATGATTTAACCCCAAGAAACTAAAGATCTCACCAAAAGACAAATTTATATAATGTCATCTCATTGGAGAATGAGTGATGCGTGGAGACGCAAAGACATGTAAATACACATGGACTTAAAACGACAGATTCGTAGATTATGTTAACCACTTGCAATTGCGTATATGGAACACCAGAAAGTCATAGATGTTCAATACAAAAAGTTTATAAACTAGATTATTGTCTCTAGTGCAAGTGGGAGACTGACGGAAATATGCCCGAGAGGTAATAATAAAGTGGTTATTATCGTATTCCTTATTTATGATAAATGTTTATTTTGCATGCTATAATTGTATTAATACGGAAACGTTAATGCATGTGTGTTTAATAAACAAAAAGGAAGTTCCTAGTTATGCCTCTCTCATAAACTAGCTCGTTGATTAACAAGATGATCAAGGTTTCAATATTGTATGTTGTTAATAACGAGGTCACAACATTAGTGTAATGATGTGATGAACATTCATCCGAAGTATAGCATTACAATCAATGTCATTGTGTTTATATTGCTATAACATCATACGAAGTTATCTTAGTCCTTAGACCATGAGATCATGTCAATCACTAACACCGGAAGAGTATCTTGATAAAATCAAACGTCATACCGTAACAGGGTGACTATAAAGATGGGTTCTGTGCTACGAAGGCGTTATGTTGAGGCTCATGGATAAAGAGTGGAATTTGTCCATCCCGATAACAGAGAGATATACTCTGGGCCCTCTCGGTGATATCACATTAATTAGCTTGCAAGCAAGTGATTTGATCACTAGAATGTTATATCATGGGAACAAGAAAAGAGTACATATCGGTAACGAGATCAAACTAGGTATGGAGATAACGATGATCGAATCTCGGACATGTAATATATCGCGAGACAAAAGGATTGAGTTACATGCGTATAAGGTTCACACGATCACAGAAGTCATCGTTGAATATGTGGGAGTCAGTACGGATCTCCAGGTCCCGCTGCTGATTATTGATCGGAGAGGGGTCTCGATCATGTATAAATTATTCGCGAACCATAGGGTGACACACTTAAGGTATACCGACACCATTTGGAGTAAATAATATGCCAGAGAAAGAAAAAGGAAAACGCAGGAATTTATTTCACTAGACACCGAAACTGTTTTGGTTGAAATTGCTGAAATTGGTTCTGCATGTGAAATGGAATACTAGCAAGGGATTTTATGTGAATGTTTGTTAATTAAAGTAATTAACAAAATTCTGAATAAATAAATAAAATAGTTTTATTTAAATGAGATAGTGGAATTGTGAGTGGAGATGTTTTTATATGAGTGGAGCTTCCACCACATGAATGAGGGAGAGGTGGGGGCACCCTCCTTGGCCGGCGTCCATGCCCCCTTGGGCTGCCCCCCATCCCTATAAAAGGACCCCCTCCTCTCACTTGTCACTCACACCTACTCGTGAAGGATCTCTCTCCCCCTTTTACAATTTCCCCATGGTCTCGGATCAGCGAGATACATGTTCCCGGTGGATTTTTCTGGAAGGATTTGTTGCTTCCGCTGCTTCGTTGGAACGAGGGCGCGGAGGTTGTTGGGGTATCCAGACGTGTGTGCGATCACGGATGCACCACTGCTTTGCGGTGCTGGACTTGATGGTGCTGGACCGGCTGGACCAGATGGACTTCATCATGATCTTGAGATCGGCAAGCATTCGTATACATCATCCACGAGTACAACCTCGTTAACGCTATTCGGTCTTCGAGGGTATGTATTCTATGGATGTATATCAACCCGTTGCTTGTATCTAGTAGATAGATCTTGGTACTTAGATGTTCCCATCGTAGGAAATTTTTTGTTTTCTATGCTGCGAACCCTACACGTGGAGCCCCGGCATTCGTCCAGCCACCGGTTGCCTCGGACTCCTCGGATCCCGGCCACCGGCGCACGTCTACACCGCCACCGCTACACCTCCTCCCAGCGCACTAGGACTCCTGCCAAACTACTACAACATGCAGGCTCCATTGCGTACAACCAGATACAACCTCTCCCCTACGTCAACATGCAAGCTCCTGGCCCCTCTGCTTCTCCACACCAGCCGACCTGGGACCAAGCCGCCTTCATCAACGCCATGAACAATTTTACCCTTCATAACGAAGGTACGGATTGGATTTTTGATTCGGGTGCATCCTCTCATATGTCTTCAAATATGAATTTGTTGTCAGCTTGTTTTCCCTCTACCTTCTCCATAATAACTATTGGCGACCACTCCACAATCCCTGTTTCTTGCACCGGTCATTCTTACGTACCTTCCCCTTATGCCAAATTTCTTATTTGAAATATTCTTGTTGTCCATTCCTTAATCAAAAATCTGATTTCTGTTCGACAATTTTGCATTGATAATAAAGTTATCCTGGATTTTTACCATTTTTGTTTGTCTGTAAAAGATCTAAAAACGGGGGAGGTTCTCGCTCAGTACAATAGCATGGGCGATCTTTATCCCCTTCATGGCACGCCGACATCCACCCCCGCGCCATGCTTGCATCAATTGATTTATGGCATCATCATCTAGGCCACCCCAATAAAAACACTCTATCATCTATGCTTCAAGATTTTTGTATCCCTAGTTCTACTTCTCCTCATGATCCCTCTCTCGGTAATGCATGCCAATACAGCAAACATGTTAGATTATCCTTTGGAACCTCTACTACCATTAGCACTTTTCCTTTTAAGCTACTTCATTGTGATCTATGGACCTCTCCAATACCTAGTGTTTCTGGTTATAAATATTATCTTATGATCTTGGATGATTATTCTCATTATATTTGAACTTCTCCTATTCGTGCTAAATCTGATGTGCATGCAATTTTTACCAATTTTTGGCGGTATGTTCTTATCCACTTTGGCTTGCCAATTAGATTTATTCAATGTGATAATGGCCATGAATTTGATAACACTCAAAACCGTAACTTCTTTCTCTCTCAAGGAATTCTTCTCTGCTTTTCATGTCCTTATACTTCTTCACAAAACAGTAAAGCTGAATGTTCTCTTCATTCCATTAACGACATTCTTCGCACATTGCTTTTACAAGCTTCACTTCCTTCTTGTTTTTGGGATGAAGCCCTTCGCACAGCCATGTTGCTTATAAACATTCGACCAACCAAAACATGCCCTCTTTACTCGCCTTTTCAATCTCTTTTTTTTTCTCACCACGACTACTCCTTTTTGCGTGTTTTTGGTTGTCTCTGTTTTCCCAACACTACCTCTACTGCCTCCAACAAACTAGAACCATGCTTACTACCTTGCATTCACCTTGGTCTTTCTGATGATTACAAAGGATATTGTTGCTTTGATCCCTCTTCTAGTCCTGTTCTTGTGTCTCGCCATGTCACATTCGATAAAAATACTTTTCCTTACGCTGCCACTAAAACCACCCAATAAACCCAACCAACCAGCCCCACCAACAAACCCTCCTCCTTAGTTCATCCTGCTGTCATCTCTGCCACGACAGAATTTTGCCATGTTTCTCTCCCGCGGCAGACGTTCCCCCGTTTCTCTGCCACGGAAGCCCTCCGCCGCACCCCACTCTCCTATCGTGGCAGATTTTTCTGCCGATTCGCTGCTGCGGCAGCCTGCCGCAACCCACACTCCTGCCGCGACAGATTTTAGCGCCACTTCTCTACCACGGTAGACCCCCAAGCAAACCACTCCTTCCTCCTTCGAGTCAACCACCGAAACACCCACCCCTACCACCGAGACCTCTTCCACACCACCTCTACCACCCAATGTTGTACCTATTCAACCACCTACAAATGATCATGTCATGTGCACCCATGGCAAACGAGGATTTCTTCTACCTACTAAACTCCTAAATCTCATAGCAACCTCCACAATTTCCCCTATACCCATATCCTATAAACGTTCTCTTCTTGATCCTCTTTGGATTTCAGCTATTGCGTGATGAATTGGATGCTCTTCAGCAAAATAATACATGGACTCTTGTTCCAAAACCATCTGATGTTAATGTTGTTTCAGGAAAATGGGTTTTTTCACCATAAGTTTCACGCTGACGGTACTCTTGCTCGTTACAAAGCTCGATGGATATGTCATGGTTTTTCGCAGCAACATGGCATTGATTTTGATGATACTTTCTCTCCTGTTGTCAAACCAAGAACTATTCGCGTAGTTCTTGTTGTTTCCTCCTCCTGGCCTATCCACCAACTTGATGTTAAAACTGCTTTTCTTCATGGCACTCTAAATAAAACAGTATATTGTCAGCAACCCTCTGGTTTTGAGCATCCATCTTCTTCCAATCTCGTTTGTTTACTCAAAAAATCTCTTTATGGACTCAAACAGGCTTCTCGTGCCTGGTTTCAACGTTTCCACCTATATTCAAATAATTGGTTTTATTTCCTCCAAATCTTTTTCGATCTTCTATACACATTGCCTATCTTTTACGTTATGTTGATGATATATTTCTCACTGCTAGTTCTGATTATTTTCTCAACCATATAATTTCTTCTTTTAATCGTGAATTTCCAATGACTGATCTTAGTCCTCTTCGCCATTTTCTTGGAATTAATGTTTCTCGGACTCAGTCCACACTCTTTCTTTCTCAACATCAATATCTTTTAGATTTGCTTTCTCGTTCAGGAATGTCTGATTTTCAACCCTCTCGTACTTTGGACGACATTGGTACTAATTTGTCGGCTGATGGTGATCTTGTCTGTTGCCCCACTTTCTATAGCAGCATCACTGGTGCTCTACAATATGCCACCCTTACTCGCCTCGATATTTCTTACTCGATTCAGCAAGCCTGTCTTTTTATGCATGATCCTCGCACTCCTCATCTTGCTCATGTCAAAAGCATTCTTCGCTATTTAAAAGGGACTCTTGATCATGGTCTTTTTCTTAATTCTTCCTCTCCAACAAGCTTGACGGTTTATTATGATGCAGACTGGGCAGGTTGTTCAGATACTCAAAGGTCCATATCCGGATTTTGTGTTTATTTGGGTGATAATCTTGTTTCTTGGTGTTCTAAAAGGCAGGTAACAGTTTCTAGGTCTTCTGTCTTCTGCTAAGGCTGAGTATAGGTCGGTTGCTCATGTCGTGGCCGAGGCAGTGTGGCTTCGTCAGCTTCTCGTTGAGCTTCATCGACCGCTTGAGTGTGCTATCATTGTTTATTGTGACAATATTTCTGCAGTCTATATGGACTCCAATCCAGTTTAGTATCATTGCACAAAGCATATTGAGATCGACATACACTTTGTTCGTGAGAAGGTGGCACTTGGCGAAGTTCGAGTTCTTCATGTTCCTACAAGTGCTCAATTTGCTAATATTTTTACCAAAGGTCTACCAACTGCAGTGTTCATCGACATACGCTCCAGTCTCAACATCGTTACTCCTGGCGTTGAGACTTCGGGGGGATATTAGAGTATAGGTAGATTAGGGGTTAGGCCCATCCGATTTGGCCTCCCTCTCTCTTTGAGTTGTAGTCTATCTTTATTAGTCCTTGGAGGCTAAGTTTTGTAATCTATATAAACAGTCCTTCAAGGTCTCAATCAATACAATTATAATTCTCTCAATATCCTAAAATTATCAGTGGAAGTATGTATCCTAAATACTATTGACAGTTAATTCTTGGTTAACTATCTCTACTATCTAAAAAAGACATTGTGTTCCGTGTTCTGCCAACCCTCCACTCCATCGGTCTTTTTTCGTCCTCCTTTCGACCCACCGATTTTCCCGGTTTTTTTGGTTCCGTTTCATCCAACGCAGGCTCGGAGTCGAAGGTTATCGTGTTGGCCTCTCTCCCTCCCACCCCCACCCCATCTGGCTCCCTCTCGCGATCGTCGCTGCCACCAGTTCTCACGCGCCTCGCCAATTCTACCTCCTGCTCTTACCACACCACCACCACCAGCAGATTACACCCCGTCCACACCGCATTCCTAATATCCAAACCACCACCATCAGATATCAAAAAAACTCCGAGGACGTGGCGGGTGAAAGTCTCACGGGAGAAGATCTGGAACGAGGACCGGGGTCCATGATCCATCGGTTAATGAGATTTAATTTTCTTGGACTCCTCCTGATGTGATAACTCGGTAGATTTCGAGATTGGGGATCGGGTGCCTAATTGACCCATGACGAGGCCGCCGCGCGAGAGCCTGCCCTGCCGATGTTTGTCATCTACGTCGTTTGCCACCTGAGGACAACGCCTTATCCGCGGTCGCCCTCGCATCCATCTGCATCAGGCGAGTCCATCCGTCCACAGGCATGGCCACGATCATTGATCTCATGCGTCGTACGCAAACCTGGCCAACGGGTCGGCCCAGCACGGCCTAAACGTGCCTGGCCCGGCACGGCCCGTCGTGGACCGCCTTGCTCACATGCCGTGCCGGGTTGGCACGGGGGCCTGGTTTCGAGGCCCAGGCACGGCACCGACGCCTGGCGGGCCACCCGCGGCACGCGAAGCACGTGGGCTGGTTGGTCGTTTTCAGCAGGCCCAGTCAAATTAGACCTTAAAAACGGCCGAACTCCTATTCTAACACCAAATTTGGTTGGTTTGCTGGCCAAGCGGGGGGTGGAGGACGCAAGAGGTCTTGAGTTTGAACCCCAAGGGTTGTATATTTTGCTTATATGTTGAATTTTCCTGTCTGCTGCAGGCTTACCGGGCTTTGCCGGGCCGGCCCACGTGCCTGAGGCCTCGGCACGGCCCCAGCGTTTGACGGCCCGGCACAGGCCCGACACGCAGCGGGCCAGGCCGTGCTCTTGCCGGGCTATTTTCACGGGCCACGGGCCGACACGTTAAAGCCCAGCCCGATGGCCAGGTTCGTACGTGGCGTATCCCAGAACTTGTTTTATTGAAGGTGTGTCACTATCCGGGCACATGGTTGCCTTCCCAGAACTTTGCTAGCTTGAAGATCGTATTTTTAGATGGTATAAGATTAGCATGGCTTAGTACATGGTGCATAGATTTTAACTTGTAGCTATTTTGTATATAGTCATCGTTGCTATCGGAAGTGAAAGATCGGCTATGTAGACTCAGTTTTATTGAGCTTAAAGGAAAAGTTGAATACAATATGATTCATCAAGTTTTTATTCAGTTCGCCAGTGATAATGAATCTGTATATCAATATTGGCTTTATGCTGGCTATTTGTAAATAGATAGATGGATTTGTTCTGCTTAAGGGTTCTGGATCTACTAAAACAGTTCACATAATAGGTATGTCACTATCTGACACATGGAGAAAGCCGAGAGAAGGCTTTGATGTTGGTAAAATTTCTTTCTACTGCACATTTTCTTGATGATCTAAACTACATCCAAAACTAATGTAAATAATGTGCATCCAGAGCTACCAAATTGCCGAAGACTGAGCTAGATCATTTACTAGGCGCACAATCTTGCAAAAAAAATTGGGGACGCTATGAATGCTTGCGGGTATTCTTTAAAGGTTTTTTTCGAAAAGGGAGCTACACCCCGGTCTCTGCATCGAGTGATGCACACAGCCCTTTATTAGTTTATTTGAAAAGTATCAAAAGTCTTACACTCAGGGATCAGATAGGTTCGATACATGTATCAACCATCTAAAAATGATAAACAGCAAGAAGCTATCCATCCGATAGTCTACTAGTGCGACGCCACCTAGTGGCCTGGAAATAGAAGTCCTGAGGAACCGTCAGCAAACGGTTGCATCCAATATCCATCGTCTTCCGCTGATCCACCGGGAGTAAGAAAGACCATAGTTGGATCCAATGCGCCGCCAATCGTATAACCTGCAAAAAATTAGTGCCCTTTTTTTTTGTTAAAGACAATATTGTCCATATGGCCCAACATAAAGTAGATACTCCAATAAGAAATCTACCTTTGTTTTTCTTATCAACCTCATTCAGCCAATTTCCAAACATATTTGTAATATTGGATGATGGAGGTATATTATAAGTAAAATAAATAATTCTCTAAATAATTTTAGCAAAATGACATGAAAGAAATAAATGTTCTATAGACTCCACCGAATCGCAAAAACAACACTTCTGACATCCATTCCATTTGCGCTTAGCCAAGTTGTCTTTAGTTAACAACACTTTGTTCTTAAGGAACCACATGAATATTTTGATTTTAAGAGGAACTTTTAGCTTCCACAAGTACTTGTGCAAGAATATTGTGTGACCATTCATATGATCTAGATATGCCATCGGGTTATGTTCTGTGTGAAACATAACAAACAGGGATGGCGGCGGAGCTAGGGGGCATGTACATCGTTAAGAGGATGCAAATCCGGGAGGTACGTGTATTCTTGGGTGTCGGGATGCAGTTGGTGTTGAGAGGGATGGATGCCATGCTGAAAAACAAGACTTAATTATATTTTTGCACCTACTAGGAGTATATGCCTACATTATGTTTCTAGGTGCAGAAATATCTAGACATGTGATGGAGTATAATACTTATCCGATTAAAAAAAAGATTGTTAAATAGTTGCTATTTTTAACCTTTTTTTTACTAGGGAAACCGTAGGGGAAACCTCTACAGTGTAATTTTACCTTTTCTCCTCTTATGGCCTAAGAATAAATAATCGACAAATCTTTATTGAGTTGGTTGTTTCTGTTTGACAACGTGAAAGTTTGGCATCTTGTTGAGATGGAAGTTCACCATGAAGGCATCCCATCACGATCATGGAGCTATGGTGCAAGAATACACGATGATGATTATTTTCCTTGTATATAGAGGCTGGTATCAGCATCCATGGTTAAGGTTATTTTCCTTTTACTAATGGTGAATAAGCTTGTTTACTTACTATTTATAGCAGTCAAGATCATTTAGAGTCATTTAGTACTCTTTCTGAATGCGCTGGTTTGTCCTAAAACAAATTTTTACTTGAACCAATTGACAGAAAAAATAGAGTTGTGGTTGGAAGCTTGTGGTGCATCAAATTATATAGACAGTTAAACATATATGTACGCCGAAGAAGGAACATGTATCAAGTTGTGTGGAGAACATGGGACTTCACACTGTGACATGTACACATATGTCCAACAGCATCAGGGGAGACATGTGAGTGTCTTTTATCTTTCATATATACATATTTATATGACGAAGCAGTTAGAAGTTGATATATATATATATATATATATATATATATATATATAAGGATATTGTTAATCTTCTACAGTTTTTTCAACCACTTTGAATATTTTATTCTCATTTACTCAGGTCGTTGTTTGTCTTGAAAGATTATGTGGTGCTAATGCTTCAAGACTACTTCCCCTCCTAAATTTAGAGGTAAAAAGCCATTTTATTTCTAAAGGGATTAGCAGCAGTACCGCATTTCATTAGCACAGAAAGTATACTTGGGTCTGTTATCTTTTCTTACATTATACTGTTGAAGAATAAGCATCTTTGGCCATATCATCTTTCTCAAGAGGACTGCAAGTTGTTTTCTTTATGGTGCTCATCCGCAACCATAATCTTTCCTGTTAATATTGTGTTCATATGTATTTTCTTTCTGTATATTTACATGTACATAAGGCAAACCTTAGTTGTAATAATGCCTTTTTTACCGTGCTACAATGATGTGAAGTCCACCCGTGTTAGAATGCAATGGCAGGTATATTACTGTTATCTAATACTTGAAGTACCTCTATGCGCAGAGCAGTTCAAAGTTTGCCTTGAGCATACATGAAGCAAATGAGTAGCGGTATGAATTTGGAACAGATATGTATGATATTTTTTCTGAGAGTACGCCTAGACAAGGATGATCTCAAACCAAGAATATTAAAGTGGTAATCTAGCTTGCATGTGTACAAATATTGTATGAATACTTTTTCGTCGATATCAATGTACAAATAGTTTGCCTTAGGATTTGTATGGATGGTACATTATTTGTGTACATATGGAACACATTAGTATCTACTGGAATTTTGTATATATTGATGTAGGAACTATATAGAGTTCCAACAAGCAACTGGATCCTCACCTTGCAAATAGAGTATTTGAAATAATATATGCAATTTGTTTTCTAGACTCATGATATATGCAATTTCAATTTATTGGTTATATATGATATTGACATTGCAAGAATAAGCCCGATTGGTATAATCACATTTGCATATATAATGGTTCTTGTTTAACCCATGAATGAGATGTGACTTTCTATCAGCCAAGGTTTGATCCCCAGGACTTGGATTCAAACCATCTTGATTTTTCCTCCTCCATTGGAGGTTTTTTCATACTTATCCCATGGATGGATTATTCAACACACATACTTCGCAACAGTTTCGCACGGAGAGAATTGCCAAGGTCGTCTTTGTACAAACTTGGAGAACTGGTTGTTTGATTATTTACATGAAAGTCTGGTACTGAACTAGACTGAGTAGTTACATGTACATGGTACACACTCTAATTCAGATATTTGATTAGACATTATCTCCTGCCAATAAGTTAGAAGGCTTGGTCTTGAAAATGCTGATAGGAATTTTTTTTGACGCACTACTAAGCTTTTGTTTAAAGAAGCTTATACTTCATGTTTATGTCGTTCATTTGGCATCTTCATTGACCGGTACATAAATGATATGCAGATCATTTTTTTTAAATCTTGTGTGACTTACTAAATGTGAATTTAAAATATGTTAACACAACTTATATGTGTGATTGTTATTTGGCTTGCCATTGACGATTGATGCCAAATTGCCAATTCACTTGAAATAGAAATGTTGTCCACTAGAAAGACATAATCCCTATGTCCTGAGTTTGTTTTCCTTGCTACACATCAACTCGTGAATATATCTAGAATAGATTCCCCCGTTGCAACGCACGGACACTTAACTAGTATAAATTAAACAAAAGTCTGGTATTTAGCTTGAGGGAACATTCTCCGCGATGTGTGCTCGCCATGCATCCCTAATATAATGTGGCAACTGAAAAGGCTTGGGTCTACACACAGCCTTCGCAGGTTGCATGCATCCGTACAGGGCGTCACGCCTACCGTGATAATTTCACGGTCCTCCCACATGCGTATATGGAGAACCTCTGCAAGGTCCCAAGTATTTTGCAGCAATGACAAGTGGGTCCCAAGTATTTTGCCTACTC